>BLKR01001814.1:0-246500 GCA_011170035.1 Teleogryllus occipitalis | reverse complement strand
AGTTTTGATTTTTTTCCTTCCAAATATTGTTACATTCTGAGTGTTTGCTATATGGTCATTATAATAGAATATATTTCCTATCATTTGTCATTTTCTTGTTAATTTTGGACATAAATAAATAACAAGTCTTAAAGTGTAATACATTAACCCCAATTTTCTACTGTATAATATTAGCCCCGACTGATCTTTATAACATTGTCGAAAAACAATATGAACGCTAGAGATTTTTGTTTAATGAAATCTCTTTTTTTTAAAATAGATCTTGTATTAAGATAAATTGAACACCCTGTTTTTTTTTTAAAAAACTGCAAATGCTTCACTTTGTTTTCACATCGGAAAGGAGGTAGTCTTGTCGTGTACCTGGTGGTGAGGGGGAACCGTGTCAGGTGAGTTAACTTTAAAGACCCGAGTTCGAATCCCGACGTGTAGAAAATATTTTCTGCTGCAGTAGGTCTTTTTTTTTGTTTCTTTTTTGCAGGTTCACATAGTCCGTATTGAATATTGCATAGCAATTACGAATAATACGTGAAAATATATGGTGTTGAGGCAACACTTGTTTTGAACATAAAACACTTTCTAAATAGTATGTATAGTAAGATAAACTTTATTTAGGTGAGTAAACTTAGACCATTCACTTTGATTCTCTAAATTAAAACTTGACGTAACTGAGAACAGTGTCGTCATAAGAGTTATTATAATACATATATCCTTTATTTTTAAAATCTTAGGCCCCGAAACGCGCCTCAAATTAATTATTAATATAATAGCAATAGCTATTTATATATAATATAATTTCATAATTATTTCCAAAGAACCGGAACGCCGTTCCGTCGCGTACCAACAGAAATCAAGCCTTTTATATACAGGATATTCGGGGAAGAAATGTCAAATCTTCGAAAAATAGCTGTTAAGACAATTTTAAGCTTATTTTGTCTAATAAACTACACGGATATTCCAAATGGCTAAGCCGCAATAAACATTCAAAAGTTGGTTTGGATATATGTTTTCTAGGCAACTATTTGCGTTGTAGAAGCATATAAACACTTCATTAATATCTAAATTGTTTATGATTAACAAAATAAATGAATACATTTTATCAGAAAGAAAAATTAACCTAGAAATAAAAAAGCACCCAATTTTCACAGTTCGACTGCTTTTTTATTTCTCGGTTAATTTTTTTCTGAACTAATATATTAATTTATATTGTTAATAATAAACATGTTACATGTTTCTGGGGTGTTTACATGATTCTAGAATGCAAAGTTTTGCGTAGAAATCATATTTTCAAACCAAAATTTGCGTGTTTATTGCAGCTCAGCCATTCAAAATATCTATGTAGTTTATTAGACAAAGTATGATTAAAATTGTTTAAACAGCTTTTTTCAAACTCTCGACGTTTCCTTCCCCGATACTCTGTATATCCATGCTTCTTTAAAACCAAAAACAATAATTTGCGTACTGCAAACTAATTAATTAAACCCATGGCAGTATAACTGTTAACATAAGTACTGTCACACATCTTTCGCAGGATAAGGAGTAAAATTTAAAGAAAAATTATAGTTCACATGAATTTTGACAAATTGCGTCTTACTTTCTATGATATTAAAATGGTAACATTATATTACAATATTCAATTGGTTAACAATTTCGGCTAAAGAGTCTTGTTTGATAATTCTCCAATTTCGTATTGTAATAAGATATCTTATGATACTCATGTCGTAAATAACTATTTGACAACTATTATGTTTAGTGTATGTGTCTAGCAGATTTTGTATTATTCTGAGAAACTGGATCATACGAATCACGTTTACTACGTTATTCACACAGGAGCACATGAATCTCAAAAAAGTATTTAATAATATAATCCTTGCTGATGAATCAACGTTTTATTGATGATTTTAATTTTGAAAATTTTCATTAGTTTGGATGTTTAAATATAGGTATCACATGTAATTACATGTCTGTTAAACACGATAGCATTATATGAAGCAAGAAACATTGTTTTTCGTTTGATCATTCAACTTCATCAATCACTCAAAATTACTTTAATTTTCTCTGCTTATCAGTTTTTTAATCTCAGATCTTCGATGAAGACATGAATCAAATAACATCGTAGATATTTGAGTGTTTTAAAAATAATAACGTGAATAAATGCTTATATTTATTGAATTGGTTTTATAATAACCTGTAAAAACATGGGTTTTCTGTTGGTTTTGGGGATGTTGAAAACATTCAAATAGTAAAGGCAATGTTAAGCTGGTGACCTTTAACATTGTTTATTTGATATTTTTCTTAGGATAGTTTATAATGGTTAAACGTTTTCAAAGAGTGCACATTAGATACCTCGAATGGCCCGTTTCCGTTTAATAAACCGCTACGTTCTCCCTGTACAGATGGTCGTGCAAAATTCAAGGTTTTGATAGATTTGTAGAATGGCGGCCAACAAACCACCTTCGAACTCTGACGATACTGAAATGTAGTCTGTGTTGGGAAGGTCATATCACTTGACCACCAAGTTCGTTCTATGTATTTTCACTGGGAAATGCTGGTGCATTGATATTTACTAAACTGTAAACAAACGCTAAATCTCTTTGAATTGTTATAACATCTGTTTTGCTTTCTTTTAGTAATATCAACTCGTTTTACCAAATACGTGAGTTTGTTATATTTTTACACGCTACAATTATTTAATTTTACAAGTATTTATTTTCAAGCATTTAGGAATTCATGAAATTTCATTGAAACATTCGCCAATCTAAAAACCTTTTAAATGTATATTAAATATATTAATGTTGTTTAAAAATATGTATTAACAATGCGTAGATTTAGCACATAAAGCTCTGATTTGAATATTATACAATGAAATCATCAAATTAACAGTTTTAGAAAGGAATGATAAATTGAATTGAAAATATTAACTTAAAGTTTATATACGTTTATTTAGAAATTTCTATACTTGTGTAAATATTGTCATGTGTGATTCTACTCATGTGATCTTTCAAAACACAAAATTGAATATTTCTGTATTTGAAAACCTTAACACTACCTTCATCCAATCCAGTGCAGTTTATAGCAAACAGCTAAGCAATATGTTTCCCTATTTTTTAATGGTAATGGTTAAACAAGAGGAACAAATAGTTTCTGACTCTCGGTGTTAACAGGGGACTTAAAAAAATTAATAATACAGTTATTCGGTTGCTCAACACCCCTTTGATAGAAAAACAGAAACAATTGTTTGGGCGTAATGCACCTTGAAAAATATTTTTTTATAATCAATTTCTTTCCTATTTGATAAATATATCGACTTGCAAATTATAGGACTTAAAAGAGAATATAAAAACCAAATAAAAGTTATGCTCATACTCGCCGTAAAAATACGAATTTAGCATAATTAAATTGACCACAGAATTTGTTTACAAGCAAGTGCATTTTAAGCGTATGTGGCAGGCAAAAGCGCGGCATTGGAGAACTGTTTTTTCAGTATGCCCATCCCACGCTATTCTGCTAGCGCGAATGAATTAAGCGCAAACAAATGGGGTCTACTAAGATGTTAATTTCTTATAAACAATTACATATATCTCGAGAACGAGATATAATAGCACCGAACGGATTCCGGAATTTTGCATCACATTTAAACGCCATTCAGATTAGACAATAAAAAAATTTGCAACAATTGCAAATTTATAAACAATTTCCAAATTTTGCAAATATAAAGTGGGGAGAGTCTCCCGATGTCCCAGAACCAAAAACAGCGAATTAACAATTTTGCAACAATTTATAATTTTATAAACAAATTCGAAATATGCGTTAGAACGGCCGGGAAGGCTCCGCAAATTGTGCCTGAAATGAATATATCAAAATAGCAGTTTGTCAGGAGTTACAAATCGATTACTAAAAGTTAGAATAATTGTTGCTAAAATGATAAATATTTACTGGTCTATAGACAATCATTCTGGACGGAAAACCCCGCTTAGAAATATTTTTTTCGTCGTGGCGTACGCGCAGGCAAACTATCTCCTTCGGCAGGGAAATATGATATTTCCGTCTCGTACGTAAACGAACTAGCCCCCTCCCCCTGAGACAGCGTTCTTTCTGCCCCTTGGGATGTTGCACCAATCACAGACAACTGTGGTTCTACCTGCTAGCGATTGGTCAACGCGTCCCTCCCCCTGCCCTCCCCCAGGCCGAGGGGTGTCCAAGTTTGTCGGCGCGGTGTGGAAGATAGAATTTTGAACGACATTTTTTCTGAGGGAGAGGGTACATGTATTGTATGTGGATTTCTTGTAGTGAGCTGTTGATACTGACACTTGATGAACATGATTTCTACGTCGAGTGTTGTAACTATAAATATCAGTATTACATGAAAATATGTTCCCACCGTTAAGTAAGTCAGTTTTGACAAATACTACAGACTCATAAATAAATAGGCAAGGCAATGGTAAGATTCCAAGCTCAATGAAAAGAGGTTTGCACGGATCACGTGGATGGGATTTTTCTGAGGGAGAGGGTACGTTACTTTACAACGCGTTGCCAGATGAAATTAAACAATTAAAATTGGTACACAAATTTAAGTTAAAAGTAAACTTTTCTGCTGCAAAACTGCTGCGTTTTACTTTTCTGCCGCAAAACTGTTTGTATTCAGTTAGAGACTACACTGATCTTCAAAAAGAAAAATAATGTTTACTTTAACAATTCAAGATATAGTATAATGAATTAGTTTACATTTGCATTGTATAATTTAAAAAAAGACTTAAATACCTGTAACAAGAAATGTACTTCAGCTTCCAGGTCAATGACCCCCATCTCGATCGGGTTTTTGTCCAGTTTCCCTGATCCATTGAGAAAATGCTGAGATGACCTCTTGATTTGCTTCTGAACGTAAATGTAGCTTCACTATGCGCACGTTTTGTTGAACTTTCCTTTTGCTTGTAGTGATAGTAGAGCTAATGGTGAGTTTCTATTTTATCAACAATACAGAAAAATCTAATTTGTTCGTTCCTTTACCGTTAAAAATAAGTTTTTTCTATAATTCGGCAACGAAAATATCTAGTTTTTGAAATGTTAATCTCTTGCTTTTTACAATTTATTATTATTATTATTATTATTATTATTATTATTATTATTATTATTATTATTATTATTATTATATTATTTCATCTTTCAACTATTAATAGTTAAATTGTTGGGAAGGGATTCTGAAACTCAAGAAAACGTGCGCAGATGATTTTCTCCCCCATACATCACATACAGTTTTTTACTAAATAAATAAATACTCATGTTTGTACCTAACTTACGTTACATTACATAACAAATGTCTTGTTTATTTATGTTATGAATTCAATTGTAAAAGTATTATATTACTATGGTGTTGATATATTCTTTTTATTTTCATATTTTCCTACATACACATTATCTATTGTCTGATTGCATCTAGCAAGATCTTGGGAGGTTATATTAAAGCCATTGCGACACATGGCTGATATGAGTTGTTACCCACTTCATCATCCACAGAACTAACTAATCGGAGGAAAATATGAATACTGTTGTTGCAACTGTTACCAGAAAAAACATGGAAAACTATCAAATTTCCTAACCCTTCAGATTATTTCAGTGAATGTGAATTTTTGATAGTGTTTTGCGTTAGTTATATTTCCTTTTCCATACTCACCATACAGCTGTCGGAGTTACACGTATGTGTTTTCAAATGTGGTACTAGATAAACATGAAACATATCTTTAATAAAGTTGGTTAAGATTTAAAATATCACTAAACATAAATACTTACTAATATTTCTCATTTTTTATTTTAATCGATAGAAATATTTTAGGTGTCTATTTCTATACTAGCAACCGTTGATGAACAATTTTATTTCGCATTTTTTAATGACTTACTGGTTTTCAAAACATATACTTTATCTCAGACATGCAAAAAAGAAATACTGTTTATACATTTTAATTATCTGTAGATAATGAAAATGTTTCCTTAATTTGACTTGAAAACTTGTACAATATTGAAACAAACTGTCTGATTTAAAACAAATTCAGCTCCAGTTGAGGCGCCATTTGAAACAAACTAATTTATTTTCAAATTCAATATTTCCTCTGACCTTTTAACATTATTAAATATAAATTCAACGTAATCCGTTCCAAATTTATATAAGAATATGGGCGCCAGGAAAAGATTACGTTAATTCAATTATTAAAATTACTTTTCACTGCTATTTCCATTAAATTAATATCCCGCTAACTGGGTCGATGGGTCTTAGAAGAAATTATCGCTATTAACTGCTAATGGCCGATTATTCGATCTGCCATCTGTACAGAATGGCCGAGGAATCTGAAAAGCAAATATACATTTCTAGCTACTAATTTGCTGGAATTGGCTAAATGAAAATCGTCTTTTCTATTCACTGAAACTTGTAAGTTTATTCAATGTTCCTTGTTAACAATATGAAACTTTTGGTCATGAACAGTCTCAAACCTTATATTGCAGTACCCGTCTTCGCATGCTCTTGAACGATGTCGCCGGCTCCAGGTCCAAATACCATCTTCCTTTCTTCCGTTCTGGCACAAGTGTACTCAAGTCACTGATACTCACTGCCTCACAAGTTGATAAGACTTACTTAATTTTTCTTTAAAACGTTCCCAGTTCTTTCTACTCGTATACTTAAAATATTAAAGTTCATCAAACTATATCTGCATCAAATGCTCTCATTCCTGTTGCCGACAAATTTACCTAAGTTCACAATTCTAGCTGCTGCACTCGAAATATTTCTAAGTTCCAATTTCCGCACCTCCCATCAATATTCTTAGTCCGATAATCATACGCTCCAAAGTAAATGTTCACAATTCCCAAACTCCCAACATCAATTGTCTACACACGATCCGCACAGCACCACGGCATAAGTCGGAATGAATCCATATTCTCCTCTTTCAGCCCATCAAAACTCGATCCGTCTTGTTACTGTTTCTTGTCAGAAAAAAATTCCATGCCTAGCCAATCCCTCAATTACTTACAAATTCGACTAGCCGCGCCCCAGACTGTCATTGCTTTCTCGGCCAATCCCCAAACAGTTTACTTTATTAACTAGCTGCGTCCCGTGGTTCAAAGCAATGCAGTTTGTTGACCTTGACGACAACTCGTCTACCGTTGCTATGCCGCCATATTTACAAATGTCTATCCTTTCAATTCACCCTGCTTACGATAAATGAGACGCAATACACGGTCCCACATAGTGGTATGTCACAATATATTTGAATAAGCTAATCAGATGACAGGTATAAACATCTACAGTTTTCTCACTTGCAATTAAAGTTAAATGTAATAAAATGTAAAATGTTTAGCATATCTTTTTTATTTTCTCTTGATTCTGTTGATGTTTCTGAAACATTTTTTCACGTTTTATTTAAAAGTACGATGTTGGCGTTAAAGATTTTAAAGTGTGACTCAACTCTCACAGAAACGTTAATGTTACCGTTCTTTTCAAAGTAAACGTATCTTATCTAAACTTTGTCATCCTCTTTGGACTAAATCAAACATTTTTAAGTTGAATGACAAACATTTTAACCTTGGCTGTTACAAGAATTCAAAATTGACCTGTCTTTACTGAAACTTGAGAAAAGTTCATCCTCAGAAGAATACAGGAAATCTGTTCTCAATGATTTTGCTGAGAAATACAAGTCACACACTGTTATCGGTATCAAACCCATTCTCAAGACTGACGGGCCGGAAGTCAATGTGTATACCGCTGACCGCAGCACATTGTATACATTCAAACCCCACGTAAGCCTAACAACTACGGGTTTATATGGAATCATGCAGGCTTTAAAACTTGTCAAAGAACTTACGCACCCCTCTTTCTCAATTGTAACTAACTCATTAAAGCACTCTACTCCAGTTAAACCATAGTAAGCACAAATGCGAAATCTTACAATCACTGAACTCTACCATCAGAGATCATTAACGGGAAAAGATATCTCATTTGCCTGGATCCCCACATCCTTGGAAAACGTTACTCAAGAGTTTAGCACTGTGGCTTCTTTCTTGGTAAACCTCAAACAAGACAATACAGTTCACAACCAAGTTAACACCACAACTGACATCGTAAAATGTATGAACAAAAGAATGTTGACTAACTGGAATCAAGAATGGAATAAATACAAAGCCAGCCACCTCCATAAAATGCAATCAGATTTCTTCTCAGTGTATCTAGATAAACAAATGACTAGGCGGGAACAAGTAGTGCTATCCAAACTTCGCTCCGGACATACTTTTAACACACGTACACCTGTTTCACAAACTACCCGCGCCCCCCTGTGACTTTTGTGAGGTTGAACTAACGGTATCTCATATTTTGAACGTTTGCCCTAAGTTCCAGGAAGAAAGAGATGGCCTATCACCGGAGCAACAATTCGAAGCAGTTGTATATTCCAAGTCCTATCAACAGGAAATCATAAGATTTTGCCAGAACATTAATATATTTAATAAAATATAAGTGACTTCCTGTACATATTATCATACCAGCCATGATTGGATGTCAAGTTTTGAACTATTAAAATAACCTCATTTCTATTGTAAACTTTATGCTATATATATAAATAATGTAAAATCAAATATGAATAAGTTACTACTGAAAAGTCGCTAAGAACCTTTGGTTGATGCGACTATAATAAACAAAAAAAAGTTTCTTTAGTCACATCAGAATGATTTATGTACCTTTAAGTATCAAGAACTCTTATTGTTCTGTTCGTCTTATGGTTCGTTTCGGTGTAGTTTTTTCAGTTCAACTAGGAGTATTTTTACATACTTCTGGTATACGTAAGCTTAGATAAATTCTGCGATAGCAGCTGAGATTTTGTAATAATCAATACTAGAAGTGTTGATAAAAAATAGAATACAGCCACAAAAAGTTTTTTGTCGCGAATTGGCCATCTACGGACCACGCGAATGTGCAATTCTACCCATCGAATTCCATTCATATTTTCCTGGGGGGAGTAAGGATGACATTATGGGGGGAGTAAGGATCAGCATTTCTATGCTGAGTCAATTTTTACACCCTAGGGTTGTTAGCCGTGGGGGATGAGGTTTGGAAATGATGATGGTGATGATGATGAAGCGCACAATCACAAACATACAAAGACTCACACAAGCACAAAAGCACAGCCACAAAAATATTATAATTTCCTTTTGATTTTAAACATCTTTTATATTTTCTAACGTTAGTAATATTCCTTTTTGATATCGAAGTGTGCAAAGTAATAGACTTTCCCAAACACAGCGACTCATAAGGTAGGTTATGGTATTTCTTCTATTGTCATTTATATTTGGAGGCGTTATTTTAATAGTGGTACAACTCCTCTGATACTCATTTCGAGATATCGATCTCTAAAGTTAAATGATTATAAAAAATCGAGGATGGAATCAGACAAAAAAATTGTGTTTTTTTCTCTTACAAGATATTTGCTTGTTCGTACGAAGATGATATGAATAAGCATACAGAATGCTTCGAGGAATATTGAGGGTGTAAAAGTAATGTATAATAAAGTGTAATATCACCATAAAAATTTATTCACATCAAATCGACTTATTCACATAGATTAAAAATTAATTTAATGTTACTGTTGAGGCACATTCAGTTTTCTTCATCTTCTTGAAATCATCTGATTCCTACCTGCATATCAGTGAAATAAGCGTGATTAAAGCTTCAAATGAATGGAAACAAATCAAGCATATCCTGCTTTTTCACATGAACCTTCCTTTCTTGTGGTTATAGAAGCGGTATATTTAAGTTCTGAAAACCTTTGTTCTTCCCCATCCACTGGTGGTGTGTGTGTAGTAAGTTTACTGTGTAGAAACCAATGTCTTGGTTTAAGGTTTACGTGTACATAATTATAAAAGACATATGTTTGACAAATGAAATCTAATTTTTAGCCACTTGCAGACACCATTTTGTTCATTTTTTCCTTCTGGTTAGATATTTTTGAAGGTGTTTTAACACATAGACTATTAGTTAAATTTTTGTGTTAAATAAAAAATGTACGATGCAATTATATTATTTTTGTTGTTCGTATTACCAAATTTGTATCAAGCTCTTTATCATCATATCTCTGCAGACGCTATAAATATCTCGAAAATCACTCTTCACGAGACTTGTAGATAACCATGTAGCAGTAGCACTGTAGTTGTACCACTATTAAAATGAATAGTTTGCAATCTCCTGTGATTCACTTTTATTATGATGAGCTCTGTCGTCCACAGAAAGAACTTGGCGTTCTATCACTTTCAGAATAAATGTATAACACTTGTGCGGACCTGAAAATGGAGTTAACTCAATTTCTCAAAAAAGTGGAGTCGTACTACTATTAAAAAACGCCTGCATACAAAACTTGTGTTCTGACTAAATAAGCGGTCAGTGACTTACTTCGTACTTGGGCAGCTGGATCACTTCGAATTCGAAATTTATCAAGGAATCAACCATTTTTCTGTTCATTTTAAGATCCTTCTCCACGATGGAAAACACAGAAGAAAGGAATAAAGGCAAGGTGTAAAGTCGATAGTCTAAAAGAAGTGGAAAAATCGGGAGGAAAATTCATTCATCTTCGTCAAGGAGGTTTAGTTCCTTTCATCACCCACCAGAGCGCGACCGCGGAGAGACCGAGAATCGGCGCAAGGGCAGGCAACCGTTCGGGTGCGGGCCACTCGGGTCGAAGGGCATTCGGGGGCAGTCACGGTTTCGCGTCCGGAGGGCCCGGCGGCGGCGGGGGTGGGCGAGAGGGCTATTTTATCGCCACTCTCGCGTCCGACCCCGCGCGCTCGCCGCGCCCCTCGTGGCTCGGCGCACGAAATACGGCGGTTTCTGCGGGCCTCCCTTCAATTGGCGCTCGTGCGATTTAAACCGGACGTAATCTCCCCAGATCAGATTTACGCGGATGCGAACGGGAGCCAAGATACTTGTTTCTTTTTTTAGCACCGCGGAATTCATTGTCTCTGTTTATGCGCCTCCCATGGGTGGGGGGGGGCGGAGTGTATAAGAGGGAGGACGGTGCTTTAGGCAGATCTATTTGGTGTTGTGGTTTTTAGGGTGATGGGCTCTAAGAGATGGTCAGCTCTCTGGGTTGAATACGATATATCTGCAATTGTGTTATGGAAATAGTGTTAATTGATTGCAAATGCATGAGCATTTGTTCATATTTGTATGTATTCAAAATATTATAATGATATGCTTTTAATTTTGTCTACATGTGTTTCACTAATTTGCAATATTTCTGTTCCAGTTCTTCATCTTTTACAAACTGCGCCGTACATTTAGACATAATATTAAATTCAAAATATTTTCGTTTTTTTTCTTTCTTTGTATTTTGTGTGCACTGAAATTGTTTACTTATAATTGTGTCTTGGCCTTAAGCCGCCATCCTGATTAAGGGTTACCTGGGTTTACTCAATCGCTTAAGGTGCATGCCAGGCTGGTCCCTTGCTTGCAGTCCCAGGAATAAAGGTAGAATAAATCGTTGGCTTACGGGTGAGAGATGTTGGGTCGGGTTTTCGGGTCTTGGGTATACCCTAAACGGTAAAAATTTCGTAAATTCTTAAAATTTTCCAATTTGCTAGTTTGTGGAATATTTTAACTGTTAACATTTCCTAAAAATAAATTGATTATATCCACATTTTTATTTTTTATTTTTAAACTTTATTTAAGAACCAAATAGTTTACGACACTTTATCATATAATAATGATAATTATTGTTTATATTTATTTATTTATTTTTATTTATATACTACTTAAATTTTGAATTTTGAAAGGGAGAAAAAAAACAAAAATATTATGAAATATACGCAAAATCATTTACCATTATCTCTCAGTGTTTTCAGTTTCTCTCAAGGCTTGAACTCTTGACTTGATGTGTCTTCGCTTGTATGCTGACGAGATTCCCTCCCTTTCTAGTTTTTCTAGGGGTAATTCAAAAATACGTACGCAATTTTAGCTACTTCAAAACCTCAATGAACCAATTAACATAACCTATTAACATTTCACTGGTTCTCTTTCTCCTTTTCTTTCTTTCCTTTCCCTCTACCGTTCCATTCTTCCCGATTCTTTCCCGATTTCCTATCAAGCTCGACCTCTCTCGCTTTCACTCCTGTCATCCATGTAAAAATCCTCACCCAAATTGCGCACGTATTTTTCATTGAATGACTTCCTTTATTATGTACTATTGTAATACAAATTCTGAAAGTGGTCAGATGGAAGAGCAGGCTAAATGGCCTGAGCCTCGCCACCAATAAAGACATTTATTTATTTATTTAATTGATGTGAAAATAGTGTATTATTGTGATTTTGCAAGAACCTTAGTTGACCGGATGTTATCAATGACTCTGCAAGTTAAATGCGTTTAGTCCATGAAATATTCAGTAAATTGCTCTAAATAATTCATTAAAAAACTTATTTTATCGGAAGTTTTAGAAGCGTATTTATCAAGTTACGTATTGTAGTGACTATGAAAGATTTTTCACTTTTCTGTTGTATTTGTCCGGGTTCAATTTTTGAAAATTATTTCTACAAATTTGTTGTAACTACAAAGTGTAAGTCTCCGCAGTTGAAATAAAGCGGTTTCTGCGTCAAGGCAAAGTATGTCTAAGAGATTCCAATGTAAGTCAGTTTAATCTTGAATTCAAACGTATCTATCCAATTTGTTGCATCTTTCAGACTATTATAAACTGTTTTATGGTTAGAAATTCAAAAGTAAATAGTTATGTAGTTCATATTGCAAATTTCAATAGATATAAGATAAATAATAAAATTTAAGTTAGATTATTAATATTTTTTCACAATCCCAGAAACCACGTTCCGCTAAAGTTCTTTATTCATGAAATGAATATTGTTTTGCTTATCGGGTCAACAAGCAATGCCACTGATTTAGAGAAACAATATTGAATTATCTATCAATCGGAAGAAATACTGGTAAATTATTTTACATGGTAAATGGGAAAAAAAGTAACCGTGCGGCACATTTCCTTAAAAGTTATTCGAGAGCACGCAGTGAAGTCTCAGAAAAATATTTTGAGTTTTAACTTCGCAAAGCGAATATTGCATGTGTCAGGCACGAATACACGTTAAATACAATTACTGACATCAAAATTTTAAACTAAAATGTTGAACAATACACCCAATAGAAGTACCGAGGACTGTGAGAGTCTATTTATTCTTTTTGTGAAGGCTAGGAACGTGAATCCTGCTCAATTTCATCGCCAAATGACTGAAATGGATGGCGAAAGTCTCATGAGCGATAATAGGGATGATAGGGTTACAAGATGGGCGAGATAATTTACATAGGACCAACAAATGTGTCCGGTGAAGAGCGGAGCTGGCGGACTTCTGTTGCCAGTGTTGGAAATTAATGAAAACAGCGAGGAAACAAACGCTTGATACTGTTAACGATTTCTGAGAAATTTTCTGATATGTGAAGAACTGTTTTGTAGGAAAATATTATCCATCGCTTAGGTTACCGGACGATGTTAGGTTACCTTGGGTTCTAAAAATGTTGAGGGGAGGGGTGACGCATTTTTTGCAAAATGCTGAGGGAGAGACATTTTTAAGGCAATTAGTGATAGATATCGATTACGTGGGTGTGTCACGTAATTTGGAATCGGAACATTATTCAATGAAGTAAACACACACAGGATCCTTCAAAAGGCACAAATTCAGAATATCAACATCAACCCACAAACTCATGGACACGTTCTGCGTTTTGAAACGGATTCAGCACAATGACTTTTGGGTGGAAGGCAGAAGAAATGATGTGGAGGTGTGTCTGTCATCTGTAACCGATCAAAAATGTCGGTTGTGACGGTGATGCTTTTAAAATCGTGGCTCTTCTGAAGATTTCGAAATAATACACAATGTTGTGATCATAGAACAAGATAAAATTGAACTATTATTTCAAATAACAAATACAGGATGACAATATTGACATTCAAATAACACCAAAAAACAAACAGCAAACATTTAACAATAGTCTAGAAAAAAAGGAAAATCCTTCACTGCCCATTATATGTATCCTTTAAATACACAATGACAAAAAAATTCTACTGAGTAAGAAATGTGAAGTAGGCAATTTGTACTAGTGCTAATAATACCATTCATCAAATCTATCTTTAAATTCAATAGACGACATTCAATCTAAAAAGATTTCATGATATCTTGCACTTCAAATTTTTTTTTAATCAGTTTTTCTTTTTACGAGAATTAGCCATAAATGTAAATTAAATGCACAAGTTTGCACACATTGTGAATCTTTCATCTTGCTTTTCATAATCACTCTCTGCTGCTTCGAACACCAACAACTCAAACTTGTATTGCTAACCTGAGATCAGTGTGCTCAAATATTTGTGTTACAAGTATTGATTAATCGTTTATTTGTCGCGATCTACATCTCGCGAGAAATATATAAACATCTAAGAAGTTAACGACACTAAAACGAGGTCAAATCTGTTGATCACAATATTTCATTCAATTAATTGTGAAACAATTTTTAGCACGTTAGCAGATGAAGACAAATACACAAAGAATCTTAATCATTTAGAATATTTATTTCTTGAAACAATTTGAAAACACCAACCAAAATGTTCAGCACTCAGAATTTCATTATCTTCAAAGTCATGTAGGAGTCCCGGGCGACACACCCTGCCTGCAGCTGATAAGGAGCCGCGCCGGCAGCGTCAACCGAGACACGTCGTGCGGTTACACATCATAGTCTGTTTCTTCGAGAAAGGTATAAGCACGATGCTCTCTCTGCACGACGAATGTCTTCATAGCATGACGTTTCATGTGATAATAAATTTGTGTTGAAAAAACATTACTATTCGTTTTTTATTGTTTTTTTAAAAATCGGAACTTACTTTCCGTGCACGCCTGGTAAGAACACAATATATTTAGAAACTTGTATCAGTTATTGTACAAGCCTGGGTCTGTGGTATGCTGCGCCATGGACGGTTTGACTGAGAGTATTCTAGTGACGATAGTATATAAAGCCTATAGGAAGGAACAGGAAGCTACGACATCTGGTAAGGTCGGTGCTCTGAAAAATATCTGACTCTCTATCAACAGAACAACAACTCGACAGATCAATCGCACGTGTCGCAGGGGCATTTTTAAAGTGAATAGTATTTATCAAATACTTTTTTCGTGTAATTTTATTTCCTAAAATGTTGAGAAATATTTCAAATGTTTCACTCTTGACATTGACTTGCTTTGTCAGTACAAATTGTAGACAGCATTTTCAGCGCCACCATCTAGAATATTCAATAACGGATATTTAATTGTTCCTGAAAGATTCCTAGTGATCCTATTGTGAGTAAGATTGTCATTTGAATTACAGTTTTATCTTCATGTGCCTTGTGGACATTTCCCAGTTGGCACGCATTAGATTCTGTTGCAGATGTTCTTTTAAATTTCTTTTGTATCTTAGGGCGTTTATGACATATTGATTAGGAACACCTCACAGCGCGAGAGAAACTTACGTCTGCACCTCCTACAAACGGATAACTGCATCAATAAGTAACCATTAATTTAGTAGATTTCAGGTGTCTAATGTTTTAGGTTTCCTAGAAAATTATAATACCCTGAGCCTCGAAGACACATTTCTAGTTGTCAAAAATGTGTGTTATATCAACTGAGCTGCAGATGAACACAGTTTTTGTCTCCCTCAAGAACCACAAATCTGACGAGCTGCAAATAGTTTAGACTTCCCCACATCCCTCGTTTCCCTTCCGCACACGTGACTCAGCCGCTCCCGGCTGTGCCACGTTTTCCCTCCCGCCCCTTCCCCTTCCCCTTCTCCTTCTATCCACCTCCGCGCATCGGCAGCCGGGACGCACCGCAGCCTTGTCTATTTGCAGGCGCATGTTCTTTATGGCAGTGCGGTGTCCCTTTTTGAGCTTAGTTTACATGCAGTTCAGTCTCGGGCCAGGTGGCGCCAGCGGGACCCGCGTCGTGCGACCGCGCCCTCTGCGCCCCCCTCCGTGCCCCCCCCCCCTGCCAACCCCAGGGCTCCGCCGTGCCCCTGGGCCGCGCTCTGCTTCGACATGCTCCGCATTTTGGGTAAAACAAGCAGTGGACGATCTCCCCGATGCTGAAATTCAGGAAATGGAAATTGGAAAGCATGCGAGAGGTTGGCGGAAGGCAAGCTTGAAAGTAGATAAATAAATAAACACCCATGGTAATTTTTAATATGTATTCTGAATGCAACTTCACTTTAGGCGATTGTTTTTGCGTGATGCTGACGAAAGAGCGAAGGTTGTTCTTTTTACTTTCATGTTAATACAATTTCGTAAACGACCTGGGAAACAAGAAATCTAGGAATGTGTTCTTGGGTTCAACGAAATAAAGCACAATTCATTTAAGTGATGAATATATAATTACATTTGGCTCTAAAGCTGTTCTCTAAACTCTAAAAGCTATTATGAGTGTCTATTTTTTAAATTTTCTTTTCTGTATAATCCACAAATTTCTATTATTAAAGGTATTATTTACATAGTTTACTTTTAACACAATGTTAATATAATTAATTAAGTTAATGTAAAAATATAGCAATTACACGAAGTTGTCGCCCAACTCCACCGTCCCAACTGCTATGGGACGGTGGAGTCTGTGTTTTCCACGTAAAAACTGCAATATATGGAAGAAATTTAGGGCATGGTTTATCAAACCTGAAATTAAATAAACTTAATTGGTAACTTTGAATGGTATCAATAAAATGAAAACGCTACTCTGCACTCCATCTTCAGACGAGTTCAAATATCGTGGACTAAAAAATTCATAACTATAGAAACATCCTCCTCTAATAAATTTGATCCTAGCCTGAATCGTATAATGTCCATTTATAGTGAACTAGTGCCACCTGAGACCCCTAGTTGGCTGTGTCAGAGGAGTCTAGGCAGAATCCTGTTGCAAAATAACACGTAAGAACTAAATATAAAGGTTCAATTTTGTTTCAATTTAGTTTTTTAATCGTAGAAAAAAAACTATGATATTGTGTGTAATGATTTGAGAATGCTCCCTTGTTGTCCAGATGAAAAATTCGTCAAAGGCTGTGAAGCCAATGTTTTGACCACATTGTCGTTATGTTCTTCAGGGAAGCCTCAGTGAGCCAGAAGAGAGGCATATTTGTGATTTCCAAAAAGAGCAAAGCGCATCCACTCCACTGCAGTGAAGCTATCCCCACCCATTTCGGTGATGTGTCCAATCTTGAAACATTGCCATCTTGTAATACGTTTTAGGTCAACTACCTCCCAAAAATAAGTCCAATTTTTTGAGATCCATACACAAAACTCTAAATTGACTCTTATTTGTATTTGAGGAACAAATGCAGTCACAATTCTTGCCAAAAGGTAACTAGCTTTGTTTTTCCAATATTTGGAAAAATAAATCAAAACTTTAACTTTTCTGTAAGATTCTAAAATGACCCGACTCATAAAATTTGTAGTGGAATGAAAAACATTAACGGTCGATGTAGAAGCGACTGAAGAAAATTTCAAATGGATTTTCCGAGCTAAAAATACAGTTCATTTTCCCTCGTCTTTTAGCTTACATGGCATTTCACAGAAACCCCAACACATTTCCCTCTACTTTAACGAACATGAGCAAATTTCTTTCGTAGAGCAAACCTTCGCATTTCTAGCATAAAAGCGGGACATGTGTAGTGACCACGCCCGCGCGTGTCACGCGACTTGTCGTGAGGGGTGACATGAGCAGTTCGCGTGTCAGCGTCCCCTACGCCCCTACGTTATTGCTCTCATTCAAATGTCCTGCGTCGTAATTCAAAAGCGCCATAGCAGGCATTCATGAAGTTGACTCGCTCATGTCATATGCTTAGTAATAAAGTAGAGTGCCGATATTACAAAATATGTTGTCTTTTTAATTATTACAATGCACGGTATGACATGAAATAAATACGAAAAACATTGCGACACATACTATTCAAGTTATCCATAGTTTATCGTATTTCATTGCTACGAAAATCTACCTAATATAAACTATTGATTCCACAAGAGTACGTATATTAAAGCATTAGTAACGTTTAGGTAATATTATACTGCATATACTAACGCAATTTCTGCCCACATTAACACATCCTAGCCATCACCTGTAAAATGCATTACAAATCCTAACGCATTAGGTGTAAAAACTAATTCTTCTATAACTAATACATCAACACAAATTCGGCAATCCAAAACTGCGTTCTATAAAGCTAGAAATATAATTGTCCAACACAGAGAGGTAATTCTATGAATTTGAAACTGCTATGTAGGGCGTTGTTTTTCGGTTCCCTAATAGTAAAATTGAAAAATGACTTCGGTCTCTCCTAAATTAAAATATCCGTTTCAAATTCAAGGGGCCCCGTTATGAGTCAGATCGTTCGGGGAATATCAATTTTGGTTTAGTGGCAATCAATTTTTACAGTTTAACAGTTAGAGTTGTTCACAGACAGACGGAAGAACTGTCTGATGGATGGAAAGGCGTTTTCCCGTAATCCACTTCTTCAGTATTGGGGACCCACAGTACGATTTTGTCGGCTAAAGAATCGCCGTTTTTCGCTCCGCATTGCATAACTTTCTCTTTACTATATATGCGAGAAAGTAACATAGTAGTGGCATCGAAAAGAAAAGAACTGAGTCTGTTTTATTAAGGTCAAAAAACCATTGCAATTAAATAAATAAGATAACAGACGTGTATATATATTCATTAGAAAATAAAAGAATGATATTGCTTCTTGTTGGTTGAATGATCCATTGGACTTGGTCTAGTTAGCTTGACTTCCTTGTTGCACATGTTCAATTACTGAGTTGGTTTCTCTCTTCATTTAATCACATTTTCATTGATTCATGCACGTCCATGTGTGTCATATTCCTGTCTTACATTCCACACAATTCCAAAGAGTTTGGTGTGTGGGTTATATTTTCTTACCGAAATTATTCTAACGTTTTATCAATTCGTTTTATGTATTGCGAGACGGATGATTTGGAACATTTGTATCTATAATAAGTAATTTTATAATGAATGCATGTAATAATTTTATAATTAAATAATTTTAGAATAAATGCAATATGTAAACATTTTATCAACTATTAGTTTGAATTGTGTGCTATAATAGTCAATACATGTTTCATGCATTTTCTTGTTTTTAGCTCTTGATAAAGGATTGTGACAATACCCGCAACGTCGTGAATTATTGCGAAGTGAAGAAAAGAACATCCGCTAAACTTTGGTTTGCTTCTATTCGCATAAGACCACAAAGTTAGATCAATAAAACAATCTGTTTGATTGTATTTCGGAGCATCAAACCTCGGAAACTAGGTGGTGAAACCCAGTGTAACCGACTCAGACTGTCCTACGGCGATAGGAATGATCTCTGGCGTCGGGAGCGAGCGAAGTACCTGAAGGAAGCCAATGGATTAAAAGCACGAACGTCAACGGAGAGGTTAACCTCGCGCTATTCGCTTTAACGACGCGCCTTTCCATCACGGAGCTTCTCAAGTGGTCGCGATCCCCGCTTCCTCGGCGACCCATTGCAACATCAGCGCTTCAACTTTAGCAGATTTTTAATCTCTCTAACATCGTTGGAACAACCATTAAAGTGGTGATTCGTAAACTTTAAGTTGTGGTTATAATCATTCATTATGTCTATCAATACACTGGCACAAGTTACCTTCATTTACTCCATCAGCACTACCACCATCGTCAATGCAATCGCTGTAATCGTAATTTCCACTTTTCCTTCTAAGAGTTTCATTCCTGCTGACTCAGTCAATTATTCTCTATCACCACACCATTTTCAAATCCGCTTCTATTGCAATCGCTATTGCTAACTTTTTGTACTAGTATAACGACATTCACAACTTCCCACGATTAACTCCCATCACCATCATCATCCATCATCAACTACATTTCTACATTACCATTACAACCACAACAATATTTTGTCCTAGAGTGGAACCAACAAGTACAACATTGAACTTTAATCACAAAAATCGGTATATAAAGTATCCGTCACGATCATCCTTGTCCGTTCGCATCAATAAGTACACAGTGCTGGTGATGTTAATAGCAACCGCATTCGCTGCCAATGGCTGGAGCCCGGATTCGCAACCCGGCCAATCCATACGAAATTTGTGATAAACAATTCGAGCTTTCGCCACGTTTTCTCGGGGTCCTCCTATTTTCCCTGCCTCTGTATTTCTTCATCATCAACCTTAACGTTATCGACCACTCTTTTTTATTTCAATTAATATATTTTTTAGAAGACAGAATTAGAAGCAATGGCTCGTAAATACTTACAACCCAGAATTGTATTATGTGAGGTCTGTACGGTGTTATTGTATAAAACGAAGTTGAACTGAAAGACAAATGAAATGTAAACTTGGCATTCTTGTGTCTCAATGACTCCAGCAGTTGAAGAGTCCCTAAGAACATTCATTGCTTAGCATTTCAACAATCAATTTCGTCAATGCTATTGCGCGACCTGCACTGCGCAGCGTGGCTGAAGTGGACCGGCACCTTCATCGCCCTTTCCTTAGCGCGCGCCCCCTTTCCCCAGCCGGCGACGCGGCAGTGAAGATCGGGACCGCTGCAGTGGGAAAGGTGTTTGTATTTATAAACAGCGAGAGACGCTCAGGAAGGCACATCGCGCAGAAAAACGTCCACAAACCACTCGTCGCGTCTCTCTCGGCGAGAATTGAAGACAAAGTTCTCTGTGGGTTTTAATATTCTTTCTAGATTTGGGGGATTATTATTATTATTATTATTATTATTATTATTATTATTATTATTATTATTATTAAGTTTTCAACTGTATATCGCAATGCTGCTACCTCTATAACCCCAGGTACTCCTTCTGTTTGCTATAGTTTTGAGAATTTGTTATGTCAATTTTTATGTCATAAACTTACCCGTTGGCTAAATAGTTGGCCAGTAGAAAGGCTAGTTATTTGTCTCCTGACAAATGGGGACAGTTTGGCCAGTTCTTTGCGTCATTATCGTGCGTCTCTGTGTCAAGAATCATTTTAACATCTTCGACGACTTTCTATCGAAACCTGAAACACATAATTGCATCAGACAAAGTCTATTGAAAATTGATGGCAACTTGTAACTTCACTCAATCTAGTTTTCCCTAACTAACGTGAAATATTGAGTTTCTTGTTAATTAGTTGTCTCGTAGTAAATTCTTCTAAATATTATTTTACACCAAAGAACTTTGTCAAAACTAGTTTTCACCAGGTAATTCTAGTTTTAACGTAAATAACAAAAAAAAGTTTGGTCAGTTTCACTTATTCTTCAATTTCGTAATTGAACCAGAAAGATAAATCTCAAAACAACATTCCAGAATAACACTTGTGAATTGTGCAACGCATGCCCTCTGTCCGTATTCTCGCAGCCGCGCTACTATTGTCACCGCTTTCCCTTCACGAGTGCTCTCCCAGGCCGACTCCGGGGCCGACAGGCCGTCCTCACCACGCGCCGTCGCCACTTGCGGCGCCATTCCCCCGCCGGACAACGCCATTCGCTCACTGCGTCCGCGCTCACCGCCCAAGTCGCTCCCTTTGCAACCTTCCATTGTCGCCGCCTCCTTCCCCTGGCGCGCCACTTCCTCTCGCGCATTGTTCCCGACTGCTCTGCGGCGCTCGCCGCCACGCCCGTGCCCCGCACAGACAGCGCAGCGACCGCCTTCCCGTGCGCGCCCCATCCCGCCACGCACCACGCACCCTCCTCTATCTGGCCCAGCGTCTGCCATCCACTTGCTGTTCAAGCCAACCGTTACTCCCATTCGTCACCCGCTGCCACCTATCCGCCACTCACTCTCCACCACCTGCCACCCGCATCTCACCTCTTCCATACGCTATCTGCCCCCACAGCTGTCATTCGCCACGCACTAATCGTTTAAGACATCCTCTCCTCACTTCCTGCCATTCACCATTCACTACCCGTCACTTGCCCCTCCCGGTCAGCTACCCTGCACCTGGCACACGTCACCCGTCAGCCATCAATAATCACCTGTCACCCGTCATCTGTTATCTATCATCCGACTCATCCTAGAAGTAGCGTTTTCGATTGATGAGTTTGGATTATTAAATCAATTTTCTCCAAGCTCCACATACAATCATTTTATGTTCTGTCCCTCCCCCTCAAAAAAAATAGATTTTAGATGGATCCATCTGCAGTCGTTTCAAAAAGATTTTAGTAAAACCAGTGAACAGGAAGTTTCAATTGCCTGTTAATATATAAAATAATAAAATATTTATAGCCAAAAAATGCAAACATTTATCCAGAGTACCGATATAAATATGTTTTTAATACGTCTTGCGCGAAATTCGGATTCTACTACTCTTTCGACTTTCTTTCGCTACTACTCTTTCGACATGTAAGAAGAGATGCCATCTTAGTACCACTTTTGGTACTTTGAACATATTCCTGCCTGAAGCCCGTCTACCTGTCGTCCGCGTGGCTAAATGTGTTACCATCAACATTTTCCATATCTCTGTTCAACAGTAGTACTCCATACTTTTTGTCAATCGCCCATATTGCTCAGTGTGTACCATTTCGTATCCCTTTTAATATTGGCTTTATCGTACCGACTGTAGATTCTAACACTGACAGGTGCCGTTACTGGCGTCACAGTTACTTTCAGATAACACTCACAGCGTTCTCTATACTCCCAACGACCACGCATTATTTTAAATACACTTTCAACTCGGAGAGCCCAATACCTATCTTGCCCCTGAAATCGTAATCCGTCCTGTCTTTACATCCAGCCCACCTTCGCTTTTCTACCTAAGCCACAGCTAAAATCATCACTGTAGCCTCGTGTTTCTCGTCTTCTATTTCCATCCGCGTTGCCACCACCATCCCATTCTCTGCCACCGCCGCTTGCGCCTCTGAAGCCGCCGGCCGCCGCCGCCGCCGCTACCTGCCGCTTTGTCCCCAGTCACGTCCTCGAATTCAGCGTCTTTTCGGAAAGGAAATTAAATCTGCGTCAGAGAAAGGGCTCGGCGCCGGAGACGCGACTTGTGAACGCGGGCGCGGGCGGCACGCTCCGCTCGGAGGACGGATGGCCGCGCCGGCGCTTTCCGGCCCCGCCGCCAGCCTCTCGGCCGCGCACGCGCCCCGCCCCGCCGCGCCCCCAACGCGCTGACCCGCCACTTCCTACACACCGCCACCCCGCTCCTTCCCGACACGACCCCGCTCAGCTTGTCGCCCAGCCCCGCCAGTTGCCCACGCACACTGATGTTCCAACTCGCTGACCCACCACTTCCTTCACTACGCTTCCCCGTACAACATCCCGTCCCACTCGCATCCTTCCCGCCGCGACCCACCCCGCCAGCTGCCCATGCACCCTGTTGTTTCAACTCGCTGTACCGCTTCATTCCGCCATCCCGCACACCACCCCGTCCGACTCGTATCCTTCCCGCCCCTTCATAGCTTATTTCTGGACCCCCTGTTGACCAGGCACTCTGATATTACTACTCTCGGATCCTCCACTCCCATCACTCCGCCGCCTCTCCAATAACATTCCACTTCGCCCACTTCCTCTCCGCCCCACTTCGCCCCTCCTCTGGGCCCCGGCCCCGCCTGCTGTCGATGCCCTATATTGTCAAAGTATGTTCGCCACTCCCTTCACTCCCCCACCACGCCACCCACACCTCCCCCCCCCCACGCCGCCCTCGCTCCGCTCCTCGCTCACCTTGCCCTGTTATTCCAACTCGCAAATCCGCCACTCCCTTCACAACCATAACACTCCGCCCCGCTCGTCCCTGCGGCGCCTACAGCACATGACCCAACTCGCTGATCCGCCTTTCCCCGCATTCCCCCTCCGCTCATTCCTCCCCGCGCAGCGCCCCTCCTCCGCTTCTCGCCCTCCCCGCGCATGCTTCCACGTCCCTGTTGTCAAACGTGCCTGCCGCTCCGCCACTCCTTCACTCCGCCGCACAGTGTGTAATTTTGGCAATCTAGGTGGACTTAATTCAGAAACTACAAAAGTATGGATTGTTTACTGTTCTAGCTAACATATATTGAAAATAAATGATAATTCTCATACATGGAACAAGTTTTGTTAAAATATTTTGACTACAACTATTTTTTTTGCAATAATAAAAAATCGCGCATTTCACGACTTGACACAAAACAACGCCAATAAAACTTAAAATAATGTATATACAGTAAATAAATGTAACTAATTATTTTCAATATTAATTTTTAATATTTCAAGAAGAAAATAAAAATATAGATCAGCCACTATGGAAACAAATTAAAGAATTAGAGTAAAAGAGAATTATTACATGCTAGTACTATGTTCAGTCGCCATCCGATGAATCCTCGGATGAGGTGATGCCATGTACTTCTTCAGGGTCTTGTTGATCAATGTCTAGCAAATTAACAATTTCTTGATTGTATTTCTTCTTTTTTGGTTTTGGAGATCCCTGTAGACTTGCAATGTATGGATCCGATGTAATGAGAAGCCTGTTCATGAGATCAGTGTTTGTGTCTTTTCTTGATGTTTTCCTTGTAAATAGTTCCCTGAACTTCCTGTTGTCTTTATTCCTTGCTTGCAGAGCTTCTTCAGATAGCTGTCCAATAGGTAGAATGCAACTATCAACTATGTCGCTTCCGTGGAAGAGAATCTTATGTAGAGTTACAGGCATGCGATACCACTGGTAATGTTGGAGATATAGGTCTCGTGTGTCATAAATAAATTTTTGAAAAGTATTGAAGTTGATTTTTTCACCAGTGTTTAGGCATTCCAATATGATCCCAATTTATTATGTCCAGATTTATTCCAGTTATTTCCGAAGATATCTCGGGATTTCTGAAGAACTTTCGGGCAGTATTTCCATCATTAGTATTGCCACTTTGTGGTTTAGGCATATCGACCAACAGTCCTAACTCCTGCCGAAATTTATCTTGGATTTTTTTCTTTCTTTGAGCTACTTTTTCTTTATTTTCAGTTCCTCTTACATGACTTGTTTGAATTTCCAGACGATACGAAATGTGCAGGAGACATTCAAATAGCCTTATCCAGGAATGAAGAGGAGATATTCCGAAGCAGAGATATTCTTTCTTCACTTTTTTTGTGCGTAGAGCTTCAAAATTGTTCATTTCAGTCGGTTTCGCTCCGCACAAGTAGCAAGTCTGTGTGGAAGAACACGATGAAACGGCATTGCAGACTTTGCCATCCACCATGCAAAAAATCATTCTTGGTGTAATGGAAATTTCTGAATGGAGAAATTGTATAGTAGTGCGAGTTAATAACCCTATCTGTTGTTCTACTTTGCTTACTTCAGGTTTAATTACACTTGACGTTTCTTTTGCAAAAATAAATTTTATAGGGCGACAATACTTAGTTGAAGACGGTGTGGAATTTGTCCAAATTACATTTCAGCCACCAACAGTCTGCATTTGTATTGGTTCCTTCACTATGTTCGTACCAGTTCCTTCACCATGTTCGAAGAATCTCTTTTTCCTTCATTCCTTAATTTTATTCCGGTAGTTGTTCCCAATTCTTCTATGGACAAACATAAGAGCTGTTTTACTCTCCGTCCTTTAGCTCTAGGGCCACACGAACTAAATGGCTTAACTGGACGGCCAACGCCTCTAGTAGTATCATCTAACTGTGAGGTACTTGGAGCAATTGTCGATAAATTTATTGAAAATTTGATGTCTTCCTGCGGCCACGATGAGTAATTTTCTAGAAAACGTTTATGCCTCGCACATTTTTTCCATTTTCTGATGATAAACTGACAAAAAATTTTAATTTGAATTTTTATAGGCATGATTGAAATGTCGGTAATAGTTTCCTCACCTAATTCGTGTAAAACATACGATAGCACGGCGTTTCACCTTGCTTCCGTGGAGCTTTCACATCATACATGAAATAGCGTCCTCCGTGAAATCAAGCGCTCCACTGCGAAAAAAAATTAAAAACTCGTGAGTGCGCAGGTATGCGCAGTTGATCTTTCATGATTCACATAGCCAAATGAATAAGGTTTAATACCTACATAGTCACAAACGTCAACTTTTGTAAACTCTGTATTAAAAGTCTAGATACATTTGTAAAATGACGCGAAAGTAGAACTAAAATTACTTACTTTTTTAAAAGACCCCCACGAGCAATCGCAGACACTTTTTGCTTATCTTTAGGCACTAATAAAAAGAAGAAACACCCCAAAACACAATTATTTAATCACTACCTCTCTGTGAGTAGAAGGCGATGAGCACTGGTCTCAAACACGAGATGTACTGAAATGCGACTGATAGAACCGCGCGGTGTCAGCGCGAGATCGTGCAAGTTTGAACTTGTTCTACTGCCGCCTCAAGCGATGCAGAAGAAAAATAATACCCAATTCATACACTATGGACATTCTAAAATGAAACAAATACCCAACTTAATTCATTTGAGTACTTTGGAAAATTGAATTATGTCCACCTAGATGACCGAAATTACACACCGTGCGCTGTCCAAGCCTACCACACCTTCAACACATTACCGTCCCTGCTGCACTGACGTCCCGACTTCACACTGCCTCTCGTGATCGCCTGCTATTCACACTTCCTGTTGGCTCACCGGTCCCTTGGTTCCCACCACCAGGCTGCCAGCCACCATCCATTCCCCATGCCGCCCCCGTTTGCCCACCCACGTTTCCATTCCCCAACCTCGCACTTTTGCGCCCGGTTATAATGTGACTCTCGCCGTCTCTGTCGTTATCCGGTTGCTGCCCCGCAACCCATACACTCCCCGGCGCTCTAAACACATTTCTCCACCCTGCTGCTATTGCAGTTGTGTCCCGCTCCTGCAGACCGAGGCGCTTCCAGCAGGCTCTATCGACCTGTCATCTCCGACAACTCTCGTCACCCTGAACGTTGTGCCTGCCGCCCACTCCGTTTCCTCCTCTCCCTATCTTTTACTTACCTCATTCACAATCTCCGTCGTTCCTCGTTATTTTGCCTTCGCGGATCTTGTCTTGTCCGCCATCTTTCTCCATTTCCTTGCCGTTCTTCTTGTTCACACAACTCTGGTCTACCCGCCCATCTTTGTCCTCTGCGTTTCCACTGTCTATCAGTACCTGCCGTAATCAAGGTCCACCTGATGTCCAAACTATGACCCCAGAACGCATACCTTACACCCCATCTTCATGACTTCCACCAACGTCGACCTCCGCTTAAATCTATCGACGTTCTGCCAACGATAACATAGAAACCGAAACAGTCCCGATGTATCCTAAGTGAATATCACTGAAAAATACTGTAGGATAATACTGAAGCACGCTCTGATATGAGCTTGGAGATTATTCTTCTCTCATTTCCCTCCTAGAACTGCGAATTAAAGCTCAGTCAGTTCCTTAGAAAATAAGCTTCACAATTATCTTACCTCCAATTATCATTAACGTCCTTTTCCCTTGCAGTGTTGGAACAGGAATGATCAACCGGCATTATTGGCTAGAGATCAGTCAGTTTCTTGGGCCACATTGCCCCCTTAGGAGACCTTATATTTGGCAATGTAGCTGGTGTATATTATAAACATTATCGGTTATGGTATAAAAATTTATAATAAAATATGTCTTACTATGTTAATAACATTTACACACGAAAAAGCTCCGTATGACTTTTTTGTGCAAGAAAATATGAATAAATTTTAAACTTGATAGTGTGATGGAAATAGAGTATAGGAATAGGGTATGTTAAGGGTATGTTCAGGACTGTAATTATATATAGATAACAAATTGGTCATATTGTGGAAGGATTCACGATCACAAATCATTTTATTTTCAACATATTAATTTCAATCTAATCAAATTATGAAATCGATTTTCCAAAAGTTCGTTCTTCTTCTTTGTTGGTAGCTTGAGACTTTGTTAAGACGCGGGAAAAAATAAATCTGTGTCGTTGACAAGACCTCACGTCGAAAGTTTTAGTTCGTCTGGAAACGTGTTATCTATCTAGTATTTCTTTAAGCTAAAATATTTTTGATCAGCTGTGTTTCCATTCGCTACGTTCACTGTTTCCTTAACGACTTTAGGAAATAACTTAATAATTCTACAGTATCTGCGACGTAATATCCCATCTAATTTTTAATTTTGTTGAAGCAATCCAAGAGAATAACATACTAGTTTGCAATTTTACTTTACGTAATATTATGCATAGTATTGTACCAGATTTCATTCTCTCTTCTCATGCTTAATATATATTTGCTTAGAATAGTAAAATTATGAAAATAAATTGTCGCTATCCCTTTCTAATTACCATTAGAGATCGCTTTAGACATAGTATAATAATTCTACAATTTCCATAGAAGATAGAAGATATTGCACATATCTAATATATTCCATCATTCTAAATATCTATTACAAGCGTAGGAAGATCTTACATTTCTGATCTCAAAAAAATCTTATATTTCTGTGTCAATAACAACCTGCCAATTGGTTCTTGAAACCAAATTTGCATAGCTAAAACAGATTCTGCGTATCTTCTTTATCGCTTGCGCGACTTCTTCTGCGGTTCCCGCTGCTGCCACCTTGTCTTTTTGCCGCCTCCGCCACCGCTGCTGTTTCATGCACACGTTCTCCTCCTCTTGCCGCAGCCCCTTCCACCGCCATCGCGGCTCCGTCACCGCTTCTTCGCGAGGGCGCGCGGCGCGGTGCGGCGCGGTGCGGCACCCGCTGGCGGCACAGCCGACTAAAACACACATTATCCCTACGTTACGGCCGCTCGTCCGCAAGAGCCCGTAAATAAGGCGGCGAACACGCTCGGAAGCGGGTGGCGGCGCGTGGGGGTGGGAAACCTCCCGAGTTGGGACCTCTCTGAGCCCAGTTTTCGCCAACAGACCCCCCCACACACACACACACCTTTCACTACCTAGTACTTACGTGCACTTCTCTCTCGTTACCTCGAACTCTTAGCTGTCGGCACCATTCCTGATTGAAGTCTCGTTACTGCGTCGTCAACATTCATTGATTTTGCTTCGTTGTGACTGATCATCGCAATCGTCACGGATGTCACTGCAGCAATCGTCGTTACTGTCTTCGCCAACGTCGTAACTACTCTACTTTTCTTTTGTTGTAACCTCCCACTTCGACACTTTTTCATAATCTCGTCGTCGTCATCGTCTTGCTCTACAGTTCTATTGTTGAGATATTACAGTAGTCACTGTCACATACGCTTCACCGCCATCGTCGTCATTGGCGTCCCAGCCAGCGCTGACATTGTCATTGTAGTCATAGATCTTGTCTGTAGAACCTTCCTTATATACATTGTAGCGTCAGTAGTGCCATCAAAAACGCCAAAGCCACTGCCACCGCCATGTACACTACCGCTCTCGTCGACGTTGCTGTGGTTTCGTGCTCTTTCAGTCACCGTACCAATATTTGGATTGTTTCTAGCCACCTGATTTTCATCTTCACAAGATACAGTGCACTTGGTCATAATGTTCACAATTTTAGTTTTTCTTACCAAACTACAAGATATAAGCACCGATGGTCATCATAAAGAATGCCAGATACTGGTCAATTAGATACATTAAGATCGTTATTAATGTGATCTCTGTCTATCGCTACTATAGAGATAGCAGAGTGAAACACATCGCAGCGACGTGGTAAAGTGATCACCGGCTAGAAACATCAACCACTTGATCATAAACCAAACCATATTAATCCTAAATAACATCCTATTGTTAATCGTATCGAAGTGTTCACATACCAATGGCGCAAGATTTAATCGTGCCAGAAGGATTATCTGCAGAAAAAAAAGGAAGAGGCCGCTACTGAAGAAAAGTCCCATTTTTGCAGAAAGGCTATTGATCAAATCACGCAGACTCTCATTGCTGCCAAACAGTGCCCTGGTGCAGCAGGAAAAGGTCAGGAAATAAACCATTAAACTCTTAGGACAATAAAAAGCTCAATTCTGAAGCCAGCAATCCTAATCTCGCATAAATACAAAAAACTGACTTGATATGCATTCTGAGTGTGCAGAACAGATTTCTGGGACATTCATAAGCTGATTGATACCTTGTCAAAAAAATATTTGAATAATTTGTGTGATAAATGACGAAATATGTTGTTTATGTTGCAAGAAGCAAATGTTAACTCGATCATCACGGAACTAAGAAAATGTTACCAGTAACTTTATCTCGGAATCAAGAAACAATAAAATCAAGATAAATGCCAACACCTCCACGACATAAAACCATAAAATATTTATTACATACTGTGATATGCCAAGAACCCTGGGATTAGTTTAAATGATAAAATCGGCATCCAGCGTTAGAACAATGGCATTGTTTTCGAACTCGGAAGTCAAAGAATACGCGCTGTCAGGACAACGGATCAACAAAGTGTGATATTCCATGCTTGGTGTCATAGCTCTGTGCTGATAGACACGGCCCCGAACACATTATATAAAAAAGTGTGGAGAGGGCGTCTAGAGCTGTGAGCTTGTTGAAGGATGCACGGGAGAATTCTCTAAAAATATTGAAACGAATACACGTAAGCGGTTGGTGAGGTGTGAACGCATTTTCAGCATAGGTTGCGTATTATGTAAATTATAGTAGAGCGGTAATTTACGATTAGTTAGAGGTTGAGAGCTTGGTATTGTTAAATTGTAATTGGAAATTGTATTAATGTAGTAGTTGAAATTTCGAATCAAAATAGATTCTGTGTTTCGAGAGAATGCCTGTTGGGGTAGCTCCGTAGATTTTTCAATAAGTAGCTGAATATAGTCAGTCGCGAGTAGGTGTTTCATACGAAACACAGATAGGGAAGTCGCGACCGCGTATTAATTTTGTGGGAATATTAAGTCCGATTAATTCCAATCGTTAAGGATATTCTTGCAGATTTTTAATTTAGGCAAGAACGCGAGAATTGGTACACCAAGGATTCCATGGACAACATTCTGCTTGTCAGCTGAGAAGCCATCTATCAAGATATAGTAAGCTTACGAACTTCATTCAAACACGTACGGTGTTTTAATGACTATGTTCTTCATGAAATTAAGTCTCATAAGATCAATAGAATTGCAATATAGAGATTATAAGAATAAATGTTAATTTTTTATTGTTGAAAAAGGCTGATAATTTATATTATTTGTCATCAATCTAATAATTGGTTTCATTTCAATCAATAGAACGTCCAGGAATCGTGATTCTGTTTAGAATTACACGTCCACATGCAACAGGTAATGAGTAATATGTTGTATGTCGAACCCATGATAAAGTTGAAAGTAAATTTAATAATTTAGTGTTAACAGAAGAAAAGAATTTCACAATACTCAAAGAAAGTTAAACCCATCCTGCCAATAAGAAATTTTCAGGGGGCTTCAAAAACCATCATCACTCGATAAATGAATCCGAAATACAATTCGACCTTAACGCTCGACACCCCTCAGTGATTAAAATAACCAGACTAAAAAAGGACGGTAGTGCCATTCCCTTGTAGATGCAGAATTTTCAACTTCTAAGAACATATAAAATATTCTCACCATACAGCACATCTATAACCCCAGCGTTATCACCGTAAAGAAAAAAAACTAGTGGTGTTGTTAGTGGCAATAGTGGAGGAACTAATAGCACAGACTTTCTCGTACAAATTAGCTTTCTTATCCCTTTAGTCTATCTTTTCGAATTTCTCACAACCTCATCTCAGCTGCCATTTGTTGGCACAAAAGGTAATTCTTTCGATTTTTCAGTCTCCTAATTGTAAAATTGAAATGGGTCTGGGCGCCTAATCTACGGCGCGCCTAAAACATATTTTTTCATGTTTTCTCAACTTTTCGGATACCTAATAGTACAAATGAAGTACGACTGAATTTAAATATATGATATAATAGAAGAGTGAAATCTGATCGTGTGTGCAAATTTTTGTTGAAAACTTTGGAGTTGTTTTTAAGAAAATATAGTTTGGTCATTTCCGAAAATGCGCATTTTAAAGCTCATTTTCACATACAACTTTTGAGTTTTCGAGAACTTCATAAGACATTTGAAGTAATTGAACTCACAACTGCGATAACGTATAAGAAAAGCCCGTAACGTAAATACTAATGACGTGAGGGAGATATAAACTTGTGGTGTCTCAACAGCACATACTTTCTCGAATTATAAGTAACTGCTCGCATTATTTGCAGCACAAGCCAGGATAATTTGACATTAAATATCCAGAACTAAAGGCCATCCAATATATCGCCCTACGGTATCATTACATTACTGGGACCGCTCTACCTTTTCACTATATTCACTAAAAAGCCTACAGCGGATCACTCAAGTAACCTAGTAGTATTACTTGACCTGTGACTTGTTTTGACAATATCACACCAAAAATTAGGAATGGTTTTCTATGTCCTAACTGCCCTACAGGAGTGGGCTCGTCTTTTAACCTGCTATTTTGTAATAAAAGAAACATAGGCAAGTTAATCTTTTAACTATGAACAGAGTTCTAGATATATTCTATTAAATACTTGAATACAATTTTATCTAGCACTTGCTCTACCTTTAGAAATTACGTGATTACCTAACAACTGCAGTTGCGTTTTAACACTTGCACATTGCAACTTTACATAAAATTATATAACCCTTCACTTAACAAAAAAAACACGATAAAATAACTGTACACAAAACAATAATACATGGAAACACAAAATACTGAAAAATAATCACATACCAAAATACTCTTTACATACACTTTCAAAGAAATTGTCGCTTGAATAGTGGATGAAATATATACAAGACGTTGTTTCACTTTCACGTAGATTATTACTTTATACAATTTAACCAGCAAAAAAATATTGTTATGCAATGAACGTAGAATCAATAATAACTCTTTTACTAATTTTTGGTTTTGAACAATTTGAAAAACGATTAAACAATAAATTGAAAACACACTAAAAGAACAAATGTTATCGTTAATAGAAAAATGAAAAAAATAGGTTTTTACAATTCTTTACAGGAATTAGCTATCTGGCTTCCTTTTACGACTGCAATATTGTAAAAGATTACGTTTAAATTATTTTAATATAATTACTCGACTATCTACGTCTGTAAGTGAGGTGAATTCTATCTCTGTAGAATAATTCTCGCTTCTTTAAACAGTTCTTTTTTTGAGAATTTCTAGTGCAGTATTTTGACTCACGACACATCGTCTCGAAGAAATATTTCCACAGCTTTGAGCGGCGACGGCGACCCAGATCCTTTCAAAGTCGTGGCAACTCCTTGCTTCGGCGAACACGTCCTCTGGTGAATCGCTACCACAGTCCTTCGAATTTTATACAATATAACTGCAATATCTCCGCGTAATGAATTTCTTATGTGGTAAGCCAAGACGAAAGAAAAAAAGCTGGAAATAGAAAGAAACATTTCCTATGCTTTCTACTTCAGTATACTACTTCTTGAACGAATATATTATTTCCTCGTTGATAAAAAAAAGTATATTTCTATGTAATGCGTTCACGTGAATTTATCAGAATATTCATGATTTAAAATTCTCAATTCTCTCATACATGGTATCGTTATTTTAACATGATGAGACAAATTACCTTTTTCAAGCTTCGTATCCTCGAAATACGGCGAGTTCTCCTCTCCGTCCAACACGAACATTTTCGGTGCGTCCAGATCGGCGGTCGGCAGCAAAAGAGAGCTTTTCGTAGCGGTGCTTTGCGCTAGTGCTGATATTTTCAAGCGTGATTTATGATTGGTTGTCGTTCCATTCTACGCGAATGCGTTCAGAAACTTAATAAATTCTCGCAAGGGATACCATTTACTGCTGGCGCGATCTCTTGCAATTCGGTAACACTATAATTGCATCTTGTCGTGTCTTGACGTTCTCGAGTGCTTCTCAAAAATCAATGGAACCGGCATATGGGCAGTTACATTACATCCATCTTCCTGACTTTACTATAGTTAAAAGTACGATTTTATCGAGTGCGGAGACATCGTAACATTAACGTTAAGTAAATAAAGCATCCTTGTCTTACCTCTCTCTCTCTCTCTCTCTCTCTCTCTCTCTCTCTCTTCCATGTCGCCGTCCAACAATAAAATTCTCAGAATAACTTCTGAAAATGATTTAACGCAGCTTTGTGTGGCAACTCCGCGTACGGAGTTATCATATGTATAGTATCGTATCGTATCCTATCCTACCCTATCTTATCTTATCTTATCCTATCTTATCCTATCCTATCCTATCATATCATATATCCTATCCTATATTATATCCTATCATATCATATATCTTTTACCCCAGTGAATAAGTTGAGAAGTCAAATAAACTTAATTTTACAGCAGAGTAAAAAAACTTTAAAATAATGCTGTAAATCAGGGATTAATGATATTCAGACAAAACCTATACACTATTAGTTTTGTTTTAAAATCTCCTTCGTTTGAATATCATCAATCCTTGATTTACTTCAGTTGAAAGTTGTTTTTTGCTCCCCTATAAAACTAAGGGTTTATGACTTATCGGCTTATTCACCGGGATCAAAGATATATCATATCGCATATCTATCTTATCACAAACTACAATATCAAATTACATAAATCTACAACCAAAACTTTGATAATTTTGGTTAATCTTTATGCTTTTTGGTGAGCTCAAAACGAAAACGAAGTCCTTCTCCATCACTTACAGATATCCATCAAATACATAATACATAATTCCTGTTTTGTAGCGTACCCATTTATTTACATTTGTGACCAATATTTTTTCTTAAACTATTTCTAACATTCTAAACACGTATTATGTTATAATAATACTCTCCCTTAGTAGGTGGCGTGGGTATGAATGTTATGTTTAGTTAAGAAAGTAATTGTTGTTTGTTCTCAGTAGCCCCTTCTGAAGATAATCAAGATAGAAACGGTTATATCTGAAAATTAGAGTCCACTTTATTGCTCATCCTCCCAGTCCACTAGTAACAATTGAAATAAATACATTCACTGAGGTCATCTCGTTGCGTCAAAGTGATTCAAAATGTTTTCTGAAGTTTGAAAGTGCATTTTGAAAACATTTCTAATCGTCGTATTTACCAATCCAGGCTTCTTCTGTTTTATCTATGGTGAGTACACATTCAATAACCCACGAAATAGATTTTGTCAAAAAAAGTGTATTAGGTATATTTTGGTTTGAAAATAGGAGATCAAGATGAAGTGTGGGCTCCTCACAAAGTTTATCACAGCTGCGTAGAAAAACGTCGCTTATGATACAAAGAAGGATTAGTCTTTTAGATTTGCTATCCCAATGATGTGGAGGAAGCAAAACAATCTAGGGAATGACTGTTACTTTTGTACATGTGATATTAAATGTTACAATTTCGAAAATCATAAGTTGATTAACTAGACTATTCATAACTGACAGAATTGAGTGGGAAACAGAGAAGCTTGTGTGGTGGAAAATGAAACAAACACGAAGTTCGAACCAAACATTTGAGTGAACGAACGCGAGACACGAGTTGAGCTTTCTTCTCAACAGAAGTTAATTGACTTCGTAAGAGATCTTGGACTTCCGAAAGATGTTTCTCTCTTACTTGACTCCCGGATTAAAAACAAAAAAATTATTACTACCCGGTCCTTCTTTTTCATGGTATAGATATCGTGAAGCAGCTCTGTTCCTTACTTTTCACAAGATGAGAATCTTGTTTACTGTAAAGACATCCGTGGACTGATGGGTCAATTTGTCGTACTACAATATGACCCGAATCATTAGCGTCTATTCACATACTCATCAAAACTAAGTCTAAAAGGTGTTTTGTTACACAAACACAATACTTATGCTTGTTTCAGTTCACCATTCGGTACATTTGAAGGAAACATACGACAATTTCGTATTAGTTATCGAACATGTTTGTTATAACAAGCATAAGTGGTTGATTTGTGGAGAATTGGAAGTTCTAACCATCCCCTTAGGTCAGCAATCAGGGAACACAAAGTTTCCTTGATTTTTATGCTTATGGGATAGCCGTAACAGAAATTCTCACTAGAACAAAAAGACTGGCCATCACGAGAAGCTCTGTTGACAGGCGAAAAAACGTAATTAGGAAAAGTTTGGTCCGTTCTGACAAAATCATGCTACCTCCTTTACACATAAAGTTAGGGCTCTAAAGCAATTTGATACGTCACTCAAACAAGAGAATGAATGTTTCAACCACTTTTGCCCCAGGTTTCCTGGTTTAAGTGACGCTAAAATAAACGGAGGAATCTTTTTTATTTTGTTGATCAGCGACCACAATTAAGTATACATCAATGTATTACGTATCACATTTAAGTTTCACACATTAAGTATCGACAATTCACTAAGTATAATTCACAATTAAATAACAATCGAATTAAGTATACATCTCATTACAGATTATATTGCATGACAATTTATAACATTATAACACATATTTTTCTTCACAATTGCATTACATAAAATTGCTAATCAAAATGATTAACATCAAATTTTATGTTATATTTCCTTACTTAAGTTAACAATTTCTAGCATCCTCAGTAGGTACTTTAGCACACCTGTCTGCAGAGGCTGAACAATTTATGTAAGTTAGTTTCTAGTTTCAGTAGGTTTCTTTGCTTATCTATTAGCTCGGCTGGTTCTAAAAGCGCCAAGGCTTAAGCGACATGCGCTTGTGATTATTGGATTTAGCATTTTCAGTATTCTCTTGGATGTTGAGTTATATATTATTGCACTGTCATCCAACTTGACCTGGATGAATGCTTGGTATATTTTCCCAAGACATTCAGATTGTGCTCCTCATTTGATGGACAACATTTTTATTACATTTAATCTCTTTTTACATTCCAACTTGAGAGCAGCTACCTGTTGTTTCCACGAGTGAGTAGAATCAAAAAGCATACCAAGAATTTTACAGACACTTGTTCTTTTGAGTTGAAAGGTTTCAAGTATAAGTTGAATTTCTTCATTGCCATCCTTGCGTCTTCTTGAAAACACTATAAATTCCGATTTTATTTTCGAAATTGTGAATCCCCAGTTAGTTGACAAATTATTGATTTTATTTAATGTTTCATGGATGATATTCTCAGTTTTCTGAAGGTTTTTTCCTCTGCAGAGCAGGGTAATATCGTCAGCAAAAAGGTATATTTTTACAGTATGTTGGACTTCAAGATTCACTTCATTGATGGCAATTAAGAAGAGTAATACGCTAAGAACTGAACCCTGTGGGAGACCATTTGTCAACTCTGTGGGTTGCGATGTTTTATCTTGTATTCTGACTCTAATATATCTATATTTTAGAAATAATATGTTCCCTTTCATTTGCATGTTTGACAGAATGTTGATCCGTCTGTCTGTATATACCATTTCGTATCCCTTTTCAATATCCAGTGAGACAAAAATCACATGTTGCTTCATAACCAGAGCGTCACAAATTTCGATATCAATATTGACTAGGTGATCATACGTGGATCTAAATGCTCTGAAGACCCTTTGTTGCGGTGATATCTGTTTTTTGCTCTCTAATATCCATCTCAGCTGATTGCAGACCATTTTTTCTAGTAATTTGCACATATTACAGGTTAGGGAGATTGAGCGAAAGTTAGTAAGTTTGGTGTGATCTTTGTTTGGTTTGGGGATTGGTACAACAATTGCTTCTCTCCATTGATTGGGGAAGGATTGAGTAGTCCAAATAAAATTATACAATTGGAGTAGATATTCTTGACCAGGTTTAGGCAGCTTCTTTAGGAAACTATTCGGCATTCTATCAGGGCCTGGTGCTGAATTATTACTTGTGTAATACAAATGTGAGTTCGCTCATTAGGAACTCTTGGTTATGCTGTTCTTCATTATCTCTTAGAATCAGTCTGATGTGATCTTGATTTGAGTTGATATTTGGAGCTATTTCAGATAGGAATTTTGAGTCTTAGTTTTTATTACTTGAGTTGTCAGCAAAGTTGTCGGCAAGAATATTACTAATTACTTGAGGATCAGGGTGTTGTTTTCCATTTTTATCCATGAAGGTATTGGGTGACTAGGCCATTTTTTTACACTGATTGACTTTACTTTCTGCCAAAGTTCAGTTGTTGAAGTTTGATGGGTGATGGTGGATGTGTATTTTTTCCAGGGTTGTATCGTAGTAGTTTTGAGGGTAAGTCTTGCTAAAGCTCTTGCTTTCCTATATGCAATTCCATTTTCTAATGTGCTGTTTTTCTTGAGTTTTCTGAAGGTTCGCTTTTTATTTTTAATAACTGTGGTACATTCTGCATTTCACCATGGCACTTGATGCTTCTTTATTTTTCCTGTTGTTTGAAGGATAGAATCATTGGCTGCTGTTCAAATTAAATGAGTAAAATCACTTACTAAATTATTTGTCTTGTGGGTTTAGATTGTCCGGTATACTGAGATTGTTAATATTGAATATAATAATCTCTTGGAACTTTTGCCAATTTGCTTCATGTAAAATCCATTTAGGCCAACACCTTAGTTCAGAAACTGGTTCATTAGATGGAATATGAATGTTGATATATGATCAATGATCAATGTCATATAGGAATGATCAATGTCATATAGGTTTGGGTTTGTAAACCATACAATTCTTACTGCAATGTCAATAGAAGCAAGGCTTAGATCAATTGCACTATCTCTACCATTACTTATATTAAAATTTGTAGGCAAGTGTTTAATAGGATGAGGTTGTTGTGGTTGTCCAGCCACTCTTCAATTACTTTCCCTCTTCTGTCCAATTTGGTGGAACCCCACCATTTTCTATTACTATTGAAATCGCCCACTATTACATACGGTTTAGGCAGCTGCGTAAGAATATTATCTAGTTCATAGGGTTACAAAGAGTTATAAGAGTATTAATTTTTACCTTGACCGCAATGGCTTTTAGGGCAGTTTGTAGAGGGATTTCCTGCATAAAACAATCATTCTTTACAAAAATTGCTACTCCTACAATGACAATTTGTGTACTATTTCTATTTCGAATAGATTACTTGTAGCCAGATAGTTTTCCAATGTGATTTTCTTAGAAGTTGTTTTCCTGAAGGCACAAAATCTCTGGCTTAGTATATTTTATTAACAATTTCAAGAAGGGTAATCTTGCATAAAAACCATTACAGTTCCATTGTGTAATTTCATTGAGAGGGTTTATTCAGAAATTTTTGTGTCAGTTTCATCTTCCTGTGGTTGTGAACTTTTTAATTTATTTATTATTCTTGTGAATCATATTTTTATAGATCTTTCAGTAAGTAAAGGGTAAATAACTGTCATCATTTTAATAATATATTGAATATCATTTGTAAAATCTCTAGCTATTAAGGTTGGATTGTTAGATCCAGACGCCATATCTATGACATTTTTCAATTGGTTGTAGGTAAGGGGAAAATCACCACTGTTGGTCTTAATTTTTTCCTTTATTGGGCAAATAAGATTTTCTTATTTGCTCATTATTAGATCATTATTCGTGGATTTAGGGATAGGCTTTTCTTTGATGCTGCTTTCTTCATTTACTTCTTGTGTCTTTTTTCTTTTTTGACTGTTTTCCTGACTCCATGTTAGGGTTAAACAGTTTATTATTTTGTTGTTCAATCTGCGATGAAAAGTCTGATGATTTCTTTTAGGTATAGTAGAGACCATATTACCATTCCTTTCCACGGTTTCATCCTGATTTTGTGTATCTACTACAGTAGTTTTTTCCATAATTGAAGATTCTGGCAAATCGCAGGAAACATCCTTAGTGTGGATAGATTCTGTGGGGACAGTGGTTAGGTTGGTCTTCTTATTATGATTGGCGGTGAAAGGTGAGGGACATTGTCCAGCTAAATGCCCTATATTGTGAAGGCTTCTTTTAAGAAGGGGAAGAAAGTTCATAGGGTCACTGGTTGAGGGGGCAGTGGGTGTTGCAGTTATAGTAGGCTGTACTTCCATATCATTAGATGGGATAGTTGCTATACTTACACTGGGAGTGTCCAGAAGGGAATTCTCTTTGGAGAAATTTTTGGGGCAATTACTGTCAGTATGGCTTTCCATTTTACAATTGAAACATGAAATATTCTCAGCAGAGAAAAAAATTCTGTCTGATGTGCCTTCATACTCAATCAATGATGATTGAAGAAGTTCATAAATTTCCTCAGGTTGGATAAATACTTGCCTTCTGAAACTCATAATCTGACTCAAACTAGGATCTGAAAGACCAGCTCTAATGAAAGATATATTGGTAGCAAATTGATGTTGTGCATCTTAAAAATATTGATGATTTCCTCATATGTAAGTCTTACATTTACAGTTATATTTTTGATGCTTAGAGTAGAGTGTTTATTTGTAATGAGTTCAGCATTATTCGTGGAGTTCAAAAATACACATATTCTTTAGTTAGAGATTCTTGATATGATCGTAATAGCACTGAGGAAAATAATTTCCCTATGTAGTCCTTAACAGATCATATGGCTTGATGTTTCGATGGAAAACTCACTGAGTTAGCAGCTCCAGCATACGATTTCGTAGGTGGTTCTTGTAGGTTAGGTGACGTTGAATTCATCTTGATGTTGGTTGATACAGGATTATCCATGAAGATAAGTCGAACTAACCGACAGGCCAGCCAAAAAACGGTGCACACAGTTAAGATACACTGATGACGCTATAATTAACACAATAAAGTAATATTTACACTGAAGTGATTTGGGTAAAGAATAGGGTGCACATATAAGCTGATAGAGCGCAGTAGCACATGTTGCCTCGAACTGTCACCAGCAGACTGGAGGAATCTTTGTAGGACCAGACATCAGAAAACTTTTCTCAGATCCACATTTTGCTCAGACAGTGGATGAGAAGAGGGAAGCCTGGAATTCTTGTAAAGAACTTGTTGACAAGATCGTTGGTAACGTAAATGATCCTAACTATAGATGTATCATGAAAAGCATGTGGAAGACTTTTCAAATACTAGGTTGCCACATGTGTTTGAAGGTTCACTTCTCACACTTGCATGGGGGTCTATTTTCCGGAAAATTTGGGGAACGTCAGAGAAGAACAAGGATAAAGGTTCCACCAGGATATCAAGGGGAAGGAACATAGGTATCAGGGTAAGTGGAACGTGAACATGATGGTGGACTATTTCTGGAGCGTGAATCACCTGAAGAGTCATATACTCAGAAGCGCACACGAAGTTTCCAAGAGAAAATAACACGTTTTCACAGAAATTACAATTAAATATGTAGCAACAAGCATGTACCTGTGCGGAATAATGTATTTGGTATTGTTAATAAGATGTACATAAATAAAAACTGTCAGCCGGTTCTGTTTTATTATGTAGTTATAATTACTGTCTTTAGAGACTGGTCTCAAGATTGAAAAACCAGTATGTGATAAAGAACAATTGACCTCACTTTTCAGTTTCATCCCAGCAAACAACATAAAGATCAGATAATAGTATAAAATCAAATTTCGAAAAGTTTTCTTTTGTAGACCTGTATTATTGAAATAAAACTTCGTACAAAATTAACATAATCAGTTTTTTCAATTTTTCTTTCATATTACATTTAAATTGTATTTTTAAGAGAGAAAACCTAAGTGGACTAATTTAAATTAAGGTTTCTTATGTAAAAAATCAATACTTCAGGAAAATTATCAATGCACAATGGTAAGTTACCACACAAAAACTTCGGGGAAAGTTTAATCTATAGCAGATTGTTCTACACATCAAGTATCTTTTATGCTTTTATTCACATATTTTTAAATTTTGATAACCAAACGTCGTAAAAATATATGAACCTATTAACAACACTAATATTAATACGTTATTTATCTTAATATATAAAGTTTCTTTGGTTAATATATTGTGATATTTTTCTTCAATAGTAAGGATCTGAGGGTTTTCAAAATAAATTTTATGATTAACTGCTAGACTACAATTAGTCAATGAATTATGTATCGAACCGTGTTCCTTTACATTACGTTCATGTTCTCTGATTCTATCCCGTAATTTTCTCTGCATCTGAGCTACGTATTTTAAAGGACAATTGAATGAAGTATACACTATTCTTAAATTCTAAATTAGGTACAGAATCTTTTTCATGTTTAATTATTTGTTGCTGAGTTAAAATGCTATTTCTCACAATTATTACAAAATTCTGATGTAAAATTCATCAACTTTTGAATGAGACTAAATAAGCAATTGAGCATAAGGATAAGGTGATTGTTTTATGAAACAAACCTGGGACTGAAAGAACCCACAAGAAACGAAACGTATGCAGCTATAAGAAAATTGAGAATTAATAATGCTCCAAGTTTAGATAGTAAAGTGGCAGAATTTATAAAAACGGAACCCAGAAATAAATGAAGAGAAAACAAAATATATGAGAACAACAAGAAGACGTATTAGTAAATCAAAATATGTTAACCTAGGAAACGAAAACAGTAAATGGAAGAATGTCATCGAATACTTAGATTTCCTAATCACGGAAAATAATATCACAGAGTAAGACATTAACAAGATAATAGAGACAGGTAATGGATGTAATGGTAGCCTCCACCAAATATTTAAATTCGATGAATCTCAAAAACCGCTAAGACAAAATTATGTAACACCATCATTAATCCAGCAGTATAGTAAAATTTAGACATCATCATCATCATCATCATCATCTCCCTTTACGCATTAGGCAAATGGCCTGTTCCAGCCTCTTTCCATCTATTCTTGACCTTCTCTTTCCTCTAGGCTTTTAATTCACGAGTTGCACCAGAAGTCTGTCGTGCGGCATATATGTGTCACCCTTTGCTGTCTGTACTTCTTAATTTTATCATGTACTGTTTCTTTTCGCCCTAGTTCTCTTATTTTTTCAATTTTTATTTGATCTCTTAATGTCCAACTCCTCTCAAAAATCGCATTTCTGCTGATTCAATCCTCCTAAAATCTTCTTGTTTTTGAACCACAGTTTCACATCCATATAGTAAAACTGGGAGGGCCATAATATCATAAAATTTTAATTGGGTTTCTTTTCCAGCTTCCTTTTTAAACGTTCTGCTTATAGTTCCACAAACTGCTTGAAATTTATGAATCTTACTTGTGACTTCCCTCTCTCTTTCATATGTAATTTCACATCCGATGTAGCTAAAATGCACACTTGTTCTAAAACCATATTTTTAAGCACAATACTCATCCTTACTGATTATTTTCCTTTAAAAGTCATTACTTTGGTTTTATTAACTGATAACTTAGATCTTAACATAGAAAACAGCAAACACACTGGCTCTATCGGAGAAATCTTACGAAGAATATTTGGCCCGATCAAAGAAAATGAAATCTGGAGGAGAAGAACCAACGAAGAATTGGAAGAACTATTTAAATCGCCCAAAATAGTTACATGTGTTAAAGTGCAAAGACAGTCATGGGTGTTTCACCTAACTCGAATGAATGAAGAGAGAACCGTTAGAAAAGTATACTTAGAAAGTATGGCCGGTAGGAGAGGTAGAAAGAGGCCTAGGTTAAGATGGCATGATGAGGTGGAGGAAGATTTAAGAAACGTAGGTGTTAAAAGAGGGCGAAGAAAATCTGCAGATAGTAGATATTGAGCTGTTATAATAAAAGAAACGAAGGCAAATTGTCGGAGAGCTGATGGAAGAAGAAGGTATCGTAACTTAAATTGTTTCAAATTGTAATAAGTGACATAATGTCACCAAAAGCAAAAGAAATGATTGCTTTTATTTAAATTACTTCGTTTATACTTTATTACTTTATGAAAAGTCGTAATTTCAATACAACTGCAATATTGTGATTACTGCATCGTATACTCAAGGTATTTCCCGGTTTCGCAGCCATTTTTTATGACCAACGACATTCGTTTCAGAAGAAATGAAGCACTTCATTGGAACTCAACTCTATGTACGACTCCGGTTGTGGTTATCATGGAATACTTGAAGTTATCATAAGCTTTCAGCTTTATTACTTTATATTCGAAGGAGAAGTAAGCTTAAAAAATACTTTTAAATTATACTTTTATGAAATTGTTAAAAGATATTCAAAGCGATTTCAAGGAAAATATTACTAGGGCATTAATGACAAATAGCGACCAGTTTTATTAAGGGGAAGTAACCTTCTAGAGTGAATATTTGGAGAGTGGGTTGAGTGATGTCCCGAGAAAAATATTTATGTTTTCAAGGAACGGCCCACATAAATAAATTTTTCATATATATTACCCACAATGACTGCCATCTGACGAATGGCGCATAAATGCGCTGCAGCAAAATAAACTTAAATTAATAGACGAACAAGATATTAAAAGTCACATCAACCGGCTGCTATGTAAACATACAGATTGATACCTGGCACCGAGCTGCAAAGCTTGGGATTTCGCCTTTGAGCGTCGACCTTTGAATCGGGATGCCGGGGTTCCAACTTCTTTAGCGATCCAGCTCTTCTCAAACCCCTTCTACGGGCCCGACCTCTCCCTCCAATGTGTGAGATTTAATGAGCAATTTTCTTTGTGAGGAAGGTGGAAGGAACGCTTGGTATTCTAATCTCTTTAGAAAAAAGCACAGTAAACAAATTCCTATATCATGATTTATAGCGGGTATAACGTGACTTTCTTTTTATTACCCAGAGCTTGCTGTATAATTACGCATGTAATATTAAAAACTTTAAAGAAAGACCTCATATTTCAATGGGATGAGCACTTCGTAAATAGTTTTTATGATCAGTCTCTGTGAAAAGAAGTGTGCAGTTAAAACTAAACCAAAAAGGAGCTAATACACACCCAGCTGAAACTAGTTGTAATTTTTAAAATACTGACGTTAAGACATTAAAGAGGAGCACTTGATCCTTTTTTCTTTATTCAGATTCTACAGAGTGTCCAGTTTAATATTCATGGTAACTCAGATGACAGCTCTTTTTAAATTACTATGATCGTAAATATAGAACTCGCACTAAAAGTTTCTCTACGTAAAATATTGCAGTTATAGTAATTTTGAGAAATTTTGTTTAACGACTTTTAATACGAAGTAGAATATATTTATTATTTCGTCTCTAAGGGTAATAATCATTCACCAAAGTTCACTCCGTTTTAGGTAAACATAATGGGCATTTAAAACGGTTAATGTCACTGCCTTTGCACAATATGGAGGTAATAAAAATAGTTTTAATACATTTGAGTTGCTTAAAAGTAGAGTATATGGAATCCTTATTGGTAGTAAAATAATTCTTGACTACAAATAATAAAAGTTCTCTCTTTAATTAATATATCTAAATACGAGATCAAACTGCTTGGTTGGCAGCAGTTTCAATGCTAATTTAAAGATGTCAGTGTTATTGAGTTCACAAAAGTGTATTAGTATCAAGAAGTTTTATTATATTCACAACAGTTTCATTGCATATGAACATTTCCTTCCACTACTACATTTATTTTATACTAGCGTACCCGTGCAAGAACTCTCGCATGTTAAACTCCACCCTAATTTTTACCTCGGGTATAGTAAAACAGAAACTTGGTAACATGTGGCCCGTTTTTCATCGTAGTTCCTTCCACAATTAGGTTCACAGCACCTGTAGACCTTGGCAAAACTTTAAATGAATGGTTGCAGTACATGCAAAAGAAACAATATTCATCTGTATCAAAGCAACTATTACTAATACTTCTAGTTGTTGCTGCGGGAGCGAATCTTCAATCAATAATTATGCAAATAAACCTCGTAAGTCTGCGCAAACCACGGTGTACACAGAAAGCATAAATAGTATGAGATGAATATAAGCATTTTAAGTGTGTCGTCTCATAGATGACCACCAGCACCAAGGGCTGAAATGTAGGTCATGGAGGAATATATTCTGTATTTCTCCATGTATAGGTGGTATTGGTTATATTAATCAGCAGCAAACTGGCAAAAATTAAATATAACGTCCAAGAATATCTCATCCTATAGATTACGGTGTAAAAAACGTTTCTATGAGGCTTTGGACCCAAAATTATAATTTTTAAGGCCCTAGAATACTTTGTTTAAGAGTTATTTAAAAATATAGCCGACCGAGTGTTGCGAGTTGCATTTAACGTGAATATTTACATGTGTTTTTTTAAACAAATCCTTCATATTTTTTTTAAAAAAGGGCAATTTGTAACGTCTTCGTGAAATTATCTATCTTTAGAGACCTCATTTATAAAGATGGGTTACGTGTGAGAGCCGCAAAAGGTATGTACACTACTGAAATAATATAAGAGACGATAATGTAGACGAAGCATAGTTATTTTTATCCATTAGTTAAAACTATATTATCACATCTTCTTCAGATTAAAACGTTTTAATTATCTACTAATTAAACTACTATCCACTTTTATGAATAGAATCTGAACTGTATCTTGGTGTCTCCATCTAGGGTATTGAAACATAAATAATTTTCTGTATTAAGGAGTGAAATATTCATCTTAGTCTAATTGTTTATAGTTACCAATTCATAGCAATAATAATTATTAATAATTTATTTATAACTCTTGTCTAATGCCCTTACTTCATGTGATTAATATATAAATCAAATGTTCCTTAACTCGAGAGTTTGCTTCTAGTTTACTAATAGAAATTTAACAAGTACTCGTAGTAGTAACACATATAAGTAACGAAGAAATAAAAGAGGTCATCTTCGTCATCGCAGTATTTTTATTCAGATAGCCGACTTTAGACGGTTTGGCCGTCATCATCAGTGTCGCTGCTTTCGGCAAAAGTCAGTAGACTGTGTCTTTGCCAAAAGCAGCGAGACTGATAATGACGGCAAAGTCGTCGAAAGCCGGCTATCTGAATAAAAAAAACTATGTTGACGAAGATGATCTCTGTTATTTCTTCGCATAAGAACGTCAACAACGCCGAATCAGAATTCCCACAATACATTAGTATTACATATCTTTGTGTTCACTGAAGGAATGGCTGTATGTATGCAAGTAATATTCATTTGCATATCTCATACCCAATCGTGACGTTTATTAATTGGATTGTAGTCATGTGTTTAAACGTCTACATCCGAATTCTAAACAAAATTATCAGAAAAAACATAAGTTAAGTTTCCCTACATAGGAAACCGATGTCCGAAACAGTATTGTCGTCTACAGGGAAGCAACCGAATGGACAAATCTATGCAACGCAATATTATATTGTATTCACGTCACACGGCAGAAGCGGCGATGGCAGAAGCTACAGATGCATCAATTGAACAGCAACACGCTACTGTCACTGCTGCCCCTGCCGTCGCCATCCACACCCGCCGTGGGTTCGAACCTATTCTTCTCACCTCCATTCGCCGCTTGCAGCACGTACTGCCCGCCGCCGAAGCTCACTCTGATACCAACGCCACTGCTTGGGCCTCCTGCCGACCCAAATCCCGGTGCAAGATCGCTGCATTCAATTCATTCACACATATATCCAGCCAAGAGTATTATCATACCAATCACCCCCATCTCTGCTAAAAGCAAATTCAATACAACGCCAAAGCCATCTCCGATGCTTACAGTTCATCTGCTCGAACTACAACCGTTGTCATGTTTCTGGATCTGCCCCCACTCGCTGCGTTGCACCCACCACAATCTGCCGCCGCCACCAGTGCTGCGCCCGCTAAAGCAGCGCCATCGCCTCTGCCACCGCAGCGTCCGTTTTTGGTATTCCTCTCGCAGCTCGTATTCAGGCGCATGTGTGGAGACTGTTGTAGGCGTATCTGGGGCGATCAAAACACGATCGCTACTGAAACGCCGCTGGCGACGGTGCTGGTGGCTGTGGTGTGGAAGAGGGGCAGGGGAGTGGGCTGTAGTATCGGGGGCGGTATCGGCGGCAGTGTTACTTACAGTTTGATACTCACACCTATCAAGCATCCCAAGACCTTATGCTGTTTCTAGGTCAGTAATAATAAATGTTTAGAAAACATTACATAGAAGAGAAGATGCAACACATTACATAGCAAAGCATTGCATTGTGAATAGGAAGGGATGCAGAGAACAGGTAGTCTTTTATACAAGTCAGCCACTTTGCCGCTATGGTAGCGAGTCTCCGTTCCCTTGAACAGCACGTCTTTGTTTGCTTCTGCTACCAACTTTTGATAATCATCTGCGGCAACCACAGGAGACGTTGAGAAGGAAGAAGAGCAATCGATCCCTGAAGTCACCCGCAACGCTCAGAGGGGACTTGAGGCAAGAACATTTCTAGCCATATATCCGCATTAGTCACGGTCTTCGTAAGACAAGTTTCAAGTATCGGAACTCCTAATAATATTTTTTCTGATGTTCAAAATGCGGTTTTGCTAATAATGTGTTTTCTGATGTGCAAAATATTTTTTACTTTCTCGCTACCGCTATCGTGATTGAGAGAAAATTATGTAATGCTGCGCGAAAAAGGGCGAATTTTCGTCAGAAAACCCCATATTACTGGTTTGCAATTAGACAGAAAAACCCATATTACATATTAAAATCCACCCCAATTACAACGAAAAAGTGGATAAAACCATATGCAAAATTTAGAAAAAAAGTCTTCTAAAACGGGGTGTAACAAGTAGCCATGTTCTGCGAGACTGATACCGAAAAATCGATTGACGGCAAAATGTCTGTCCGTCTGTCCGCCTTTGAACAACTCTAGCGGCTAAACCGTTCATCCGATTTTCTCCAAAACTGATATTCTCCAATCGATCTGCCTGATGTCGCGTCCCCTTGAATTTGAAACCGATATTTTAATTTGGGGGACATTTTCAATACTTTCAAAAAAATCGCTTCCAACAATGTTCATTAAACTTTGTTATTGGATAGTGAGAAGGACGTTTAAGAGAGTGGCGGAGGTTCATTTTCGTTGAAAACCCTGATTTTTTAAATATTGAAAAAATTCAATTTGAAACAGTAACCCTTTGGAAGAAAGCAATTGACTTTTGATACGCGTACTATTAAAGAATGATTTAATTAATTAATTTACACCGTAAATGTTGGTGAATCAACACTAACAGTATCTGATAACACATCTAGAGATCACATTCTTTAATTTAAAGGACAAAATACTACAATCGGTTCAGTAGAAGCTCTAAACGAAGCCATGGCGGAATACCTTATTTTTTAAATATATAGATATTTTACGCACTATTGCACGAAAACTACTAAAATTTTCAAAAAAATCTACATGACTTTTATGGAGTAAACAGTTATGGACAACAAATTTCATTAGAAGGAAAAATCTCTATCTTCAACTTTGTAGTTTTAGGAAAATGTCGAAAAAATTCAAACTTTTGCAATTTTCGAAAATGTAGAGTTAACAGTGAAAATCAGACCCATGTTTTTATATGTGTATTGTTCTTACAAGAAATTTAAAGACAAAAATTGTAGCCGTTTTTGAGAAAATTTTGAAAATGTGCGGAGGGCTTCATGTAAAGTACCCCCAAATTTTAAAGCAGTGGCAGCGTTATAATATTTGCCGAAATGAAGATAAATATCACAATATTCATGTATGGTGAAGCAGGGTGGCATTGGTGCTGTATTCCGTTGACACATCACAGAAATAATTTGGAAGCAATTCCTTGTATAAATGTATTCTGCGGAGATTTCCCCTTCAACTGGCCATTATGCTGCGAAATGCTGAAACCCATCGAAAACGAAGGCCACTTCAATACGCAGACTGAAAAGTTTTTGCGCATTTTTCAAAACGCTATTACGTGGAAACTATGAGGAATACACATATAAAGGTAATACTTTTTTTCGACTTTTTCTTGGTGTTTTATTTCACGTACTTGGATGTTTTACGAATGTAAAGGGACATCTTTTATAGTAACTCGAGTAACCTGTTTCTTCCTGTCACTCATGGTTAGACCCTTCTGCCCACCAGTGGAAAAGGATATCCGGAAATGTAGTCGCTCCCCTTTTATTTTAGGCTGCACACCCCTTCACGTCGTGATGTGTGACAGTGTCACGGTCGTGAAATATACTGAGGAACGTGGCTTCCATGTTGAAGAATAGCGTAAAGGTATAACTGTGAATATTTACAGTAATACCTTTACGCTGTTATTGGTGGTTAACCAAATACACTCTCTGCCTCATACATAAATTGACTTACACTGTTACTTATTGACCCACTCTCGTAAATTTCTTAGGTTCATCAGACACTAAAATATTAACATAGATTGATCATTAAATAGATATTTAACAGTTCCAATTTTATACTAAGGGGAATAATTGAAACTTGATTGGATAATTAAATATCTTTAAACGTAATTAGTTCAGTTATCGCTAATGAGGGAACTTGAAGAGACTGATTATCTTCTATTGAAGCTCAAGTTCAAGCGTTTATTGAAAATTTGACCTGCTAATATCCTAATCACGCTATGTATCATGTCTTAGACAGTGAGGTTACTATGTAAGTTTTGTCTTGGAACAAATTGTTGGGGGTGTCTGCAATGTCTTGGACATCTTTTAGGACACAAACATTATTGTAAACGCTGAATTGTAATATGCGTTAATTAAAAATGGTAAAAGCTTGAAAAGTTTATTTCTAATTCTAAGATTACTATTGCCCAAATATAAAAGCTCCCACCATGAACATTTAGGGAAATGGTGTCTGAGTACCAGCGCCATGGATATCTCCTTGTCACATGGTTCAAGATTGAAAGAAATAGAAATTATAATAATAATAATAATAATAATAATAATAATAATAATAATAATAATAATAATAATAATAATTATTATTATTATTATTATTATTATTATTATTATTATTATTATTATTATTATTATTATTATTATTGTGATTTTAAAGAGAAAGAGGCAAACGCTGCTGATTCTGCAGCATCATGTTAGGTGAATCGAGCTCCTGAGTGACTCCGAAAAAGAAGAAAAAAGAAACAAAGGAACAAACAAACACACAAGCAAACAAAAAAGATGGGGAAAAGAAATAAAAATAACAGTACATTCTACGTTTTACAGTAATTGTTCTATTGAATTCTTATTAACTACGAATTCTTGCCAAAACATCTGCAGCGGGATCATAATATTCAGCTATTTGCGGCACCTCGCGGCGTGGAAGCGTGGAATAGCGTGAGCTGGCGCGGGGTGGCGCGGGGTGGCCAGGTGGGCTCGGGGGTCATGGCGACCGATAGCGCGAGCGGCCGCTCGAGGGTTGAGGGGGGGAGGGGGAGGGGGGAGGGGCGGGCGCGCGTAATCCCACCCCATTGTGCGCGCGCCGTCCGACCCCGCGCGCCCGAGTGCCCTGGTAATGAGCACCGCCACCGTTTTTTAATCTCGCCCTCTGCCAGCTCCTTGTTTACTTTTGCTACGAGGGCTTAATTTTTAATCGACAAGTTCCCCGGATGGAATAATGAGACGTTGCCTGCTTTGAAATTTTGTCTACCTCCCGCGTTCTTTAGAGTTTCGGTCGCATCTCCCAAGTATGGAGTAATTTTATCCTGACGTCTCCCTTGAAGGCGTCTTTCGTCTTCTTTTTTACGGTATTTTCTGTCTGTTGTGAACAGGTTTGTTATTTTTCACACTGCCGTCTTATTTATTTAGTAAAGGAAGGGGAGTTGTGACATGAATAGGCAGTATTATAATTGAGAAACATGTTTTAATGACATGGGGTTGCAAGAGAAAGGTGTTTCTCAGTTGAATAAGAAGTCGAAAGTATAAAAATTATCTTCATTTGTAACGGTTTTATTTAAATTTGTAAGCATGTACGCTTTATTATATGAACTAGTAAAAAACGTGATCTGTTTTAATGCAAAATAATTATAAAACTATGAAACTGCGCGCAATGTATTTTAAAAACCTGGGTTTAATAAAGCGTGTTTAGACACATTTGACTATTATACATTTTCTCTCCCAAGTAATACGCGAGTAATACTTACTTGCTTCGGTAAGCGAACAAGAGATTTGATTTGACTGTGCGAACTTATTTCTAAAAAAATAATAATTGAAATGACGCCTTATTTTACATGGCTAGATTCAGGCTATGAGGTGTGCTCTTCCGTCTGACCACGCAAATTTCACTACGCTCCTTTCACCAATTAGGGGAGGAAGAAGGTATTACTGTGGCGACGAAACAGGCAATTTGAATTTTGCTCAGAGGCTTCATTTAGGCTTGAGGATATTTTACATGCAGTAAATCTACTAACATGAGACAGCAGAAATCACTATGATTTCGTTGTTTATTCCAGATCAAAAGAAACGTAAAACGAACGGTTTCTTTCTTATCTTTAAACCGCAAAGATTTTCTTCACATTTTGTGCATATTTTATTAGGAGCACATTAGAAGCACACTTTTAGTCATGGTCACTCAGTTTCAGTCCAAAGTAATCTAAATGGACATTCTTCGTACACTAAATTTCTTACTTATTTTACAATAGCACGTTGTCGACAAATGAAACAGAAATGGTTCAGTGAAAATAACCCTCCTTAGTAGCCAGATTTCAAGATGCACTACTAACGTGAAGACAACTACAGGAAACAATGAGCCAATTAAAATTTTAATAATTGTAGTAAGATTAAATCTGACACCGACAACATTGCACACTTTATCGGCCTCAGTGTTGGAGGCAAGATAATGAGGCAAATACAAGGGAAAATACAAGGCAATAATGCACAATATGGCAATACTGCTAATTTGGCGGTTTACCGGTAATCTACAAAACAGTGATTTGGAAACACACAACACGGTGGAACACAAATGAAGTCATTTTCGGTTTCACCAAACAAGGAGTCATCATTATTAGTCAATAAATGCTGTGCAGTTTGTTGGTCTCAAACTAAAGTGATGTGTGAGTTTTTCTTCTCTGTTGAATCATTGAACAACTGAATCAAATTAAGATGTTTATCGATTTATCACTATGAATGTTTACCCAGAATATCACGCCATATCTCAGGCTGGAAAGTACATTCGCAAAACACGCGTAACAAGCTGCATGAATGAAGGATGACTGAAGGAAGTATATGTTTTTGCCTAAACTAATCATACCAACATATTAAACTTCAAATACAGCCTAAATGTTTCTGAAATTTTGAAAAATCTTAGGAATGTCTTCCTATGCATTCATCAAAGGTACACTGAATGAGAATATATTTACGGTCGGGAACACCAAATTTTCCTTCTGGGTTAAGGGCTCCCAACTAAGAAAGCGGCGAGAGCTGCTGCTCCGAGCCATGCCCTGTGCCAACATCGGGAGAGTTCGTAGTCGAAGCGGTGGCGCGGGAGCCTTCGCCCGTGAAAATGAGAAGCCTCACGTCCTCCAACGCGCCCTCGCTGAAACCCACGCCCGTCACTTGCAATTCTCCCTCAGCTAACATTAGCTTCTGTCAGGAAACTCGCTGGCGCTGCTTTCACCTCGCCCGCCCTCACCCACCGTCTCGCCCGCCCTCTCGCCCGCCCTCTCGCCGCCCTTTCGCCCACCCCCTCGCCCGCCCTCGCGCCCCCTACACACGCCCTCGTTCCCATCGATGTACCGTCCCATTTACAAATTACAACCATAATTGTTAGGGAATGTCCCAATTTACTCTATTGCAGCTGCTGTCTGGCCTGGTGAAAGATCGGATTTATGTCCACTGGATTATCCTTTTTGGAAGAAATCAGAGGTGATATCGTGTCAAAATGGCACCGCAGTGTTAAGATCTAAAAGTAACAAGTGAGCTGTCAACAGTACATTGGTGGTGAAGATGTGTGACCTGAATACCTTTACCACTGTTTCCTTAGAGAGCGATAATTTCAAACATTTATATATTTATGTTTTAATAATTTCTGTTTTTATTCAGAATATATCCACAAAACTGAATTTGAAAGGTGTAATTTAGTAGTTATTCGTAAAGACAGTGCAGACAGGTTTCAAAGGCGGAAAACTCTTACACCTAACAGTATCGTTATCTGATTTTCAAGATAACCGGTACACTGCTGCCTCTGCGCTGCAGATCTCAAACACCACAGCTCCCTCTCCCCAGACGCAGAATGAGGCATAGTCTTGCGTGATATGCACTTGAAATTCGATGCATTGTGAAGTGCTTAAACCACAGAAACTTCAACTCAGCGAAAGTTTAATGTTGTGAACAATGATGCGGATTTTTTCTATAACATTCATTGCATCTCTTTCTATCATAATACATGATATACATATTATGTAATACGATAATATATGATAATATGTAATATAGTATGATAATATATCATTTAGCATTTTCTTACCCTCCCTCCGCCCCTTTTGTTCTGCAGGCGTCCGCGTTTCTCTCGAGTCCTGCTTGTTCGCATAAAACTAGATAAATTGCAATTAAATTACGTTCTTGAGAAGTACGTTGAATTACAATAATCAGTCATAAATATTCTAACAGAGTATAATTAACATTAAGCATTGAATATCTGTATTATAAAACCAAACAGAAAGTTGTAAATTCTTGCTAAGAAATAATCACCAAACTACTTCGTTATGTTCCCGGTATCCAACATATACGAGTACAGCTTCCCTGCAATGGTGAAAGGAAAATAAATAATTATAATGTAATATAAACAATGGTAAAGAAATAGAATAGGTAACAATCATTCTTCATATCTCTAAAACGCTCATTTCTTCGAAGTCTATCATACGATGTACGAAATTGCCTCTTCCGCTCGTCAGTGTTCAGGCTCCCTCTTTCTCCCATTCCTCTCCTCGTATCCCAAGGCATCGCAGGCCCTTGCATTACGAGAGGCGAGGTCACTCGTGTTCCGTCGTAATGCATCACAGCTCTGTACTAGGTAATACAGCAATGTTTCAAATGTCGTACCACGTCGCAGTGTCGACCATACAGCAAAATGGCATCTTAAGGAGTATGTATTGAAGTTATTGTTCAATTTACGTAACCAGTATGTTTGTTGCGTTATAATTATGGGCGTAGAAGTTTTCTAACAATTAAAGAGAATCAAATAATAAGAATAATTTAGTTCTGAACTAAATTGTAAATTTTACTGGTTTCAAGTTTTCTCATAAGTTGTATAACATAGACACACATGTTTTTTTGTAATCGTTCATAAACTTCACTTGAAAATGTGGTTCCATTAAGTCCACGATACGTGAACGTGGACATGGAAACGCAATGACTTTTGCTTTTGTAAATAAATAAATTTCTCATGTCCTGAAAATTTTATTTCAAGTTTTTGTTGACTATAAAGCCCCTCAAAGACCAAGTGATATAACTCCATTTTCGAACATTTTAAATTAGGTTGAAAAATGTGTTCTCTGGCATTCTATATCTTAGCAACAGTGTAGGTACAATCACAGGTGTGTACTGTCACGGAGTTATTCATCTGTTGACAAGCAAATTGGGTATTTGTCCGTTGCGTCATTTTCCCTGTAAATGCTTTGTTTTCTCAGTTCGCTGAGAAATATCATAATATTATATCGGCTACAAAATTATGAACAATTCACAATTATTATTAAAGAAACTCTTTCTGAGTACATGGCATTTAGCAAGTTTTCCTTCAAGTCAGGAGTCAAAAAAGGAGGCGCAGTTTCTCTTGTTAACCTAACTCATAGAAAGATCTACAGAGGACCACGGCCTGTTACAAAAGAGAAAAAAAATGTTGAAGACCTTTTGCCCTATACCTGTTCATCACCCCTACTTCATGTGTCTTCTGATATTGTTGAAAGCGTCAGCCACCGACTGGAAATTACATTATTAATGTTTATGATGACTGATAAGTAACAGAGATTATGTAACTTGATAAATGGTCCAGGATTATTTTATAATTAAGATTGGTTACATTCTTATGTGGCTCCTAAAACTTTAAAATATTAAATACAAAAATTTTAACTTATTCTTCACTTTCGGTCATTTTGTCCATTTCATTTAGGATTTTTGAAAAAAATTATGTCTATATAGTTTAGTTAACTACATTTCATATCCTCTCGTAAATTACACCCTTTTACAAGGGCTGTAACTTCACTTTGGCGCTTATACAAAGTCTGTAACTAATGTAGTACGTAACGTAACTAATGTAGTACGTAGAAAAGTAGAAAAATGTGCTGCTGCGTTTCCTATTACGACTCTAGAAACACATTAAATATTTTGGAAGAAGAAAAATGTGCGTTACAGCACTTAGGCTTTAAGGATTGAATATGTTAATAAACTTATATTCCCGTAAGGGGTAAAAATAACATTTAAAAAACTAAACTTCAAGAAGTACACTACGCAACTCTCGGCAGTGGCGTAGCTTTAGCTGGTGTCACCCAGAGCAAAACTAATAGTATCACTTCCCCCTCCAAATTAAATATAAAAATATCTATTATTGAATAGTTTATACATTATTTGATAAAAATATAAGTATACTTGCACATGACTATTTATAATATAATAAAAACTGTATGAAATTCAGATTTATTGAAATATAATTTTTAAATAAATAATCTAAAACGAAGAACAAGTACTTAATAAATTATATTAAAAAATATAATTTTTAAACATAACCGACCCTCCCCCTGCCGTTCCTAACTTCGCCAATGACTCTTGGTGTTCTGTCCCTTCTAAAACGCTCATCACATTTCGTCATATCATACGGTGTACATTTTTTCTTGTCTCATTCTTCGGTCTTCGCGCTTCCCAGCTGCCTTCCGCTTCTCCCTTGCGGCCCCCGTCGCCGCCGCCGCCGTCGCCACGTCACTAGGGCCCAGGGCGCGCCCTGCCTGCGTCCTCTACACATGAAATTTGATCGCAGACGCGCCCCGCAAAAAGCGCCTTTTCTCGCCGAGAGTTTTCTCAGCCGCCCCTCGCGCAGACGCCTCCCCCATCGATTGGGACCAGGCGGCGGCGGCGGTGGGGGCGTTTGGAAAACATATTACCACTCCTGGGGAAGAAAATATTGTTTTTGCAACGAGGCTGAAATGAAGGTATTGGAGCTCGCTGGCAGAAGAAATGTCGATAGCCTTCGCGGTAATCCGCAAATGATGTTTGTAGTCAGTGTTTTCAGAAGAACACAACTCTTGGGAGGTTCAAGTTTGTCTTGGAAGCACAAGTCGGCTCCTCACAAAACAGTTGGTTTGAAGAGTGTTTCCTGGTGGTGCTCGGAAGGGGTGTGTTAGTTCTACCATTATCTTTGGAAATTAAAGTGGTCAATAACATTTGTGAATGTGCTCATCTGAAATAATTTTACATTCGTTTATTGTGCCAAATGATTACAAATATCCGCGTGATTATAATATAAAGTATGTTCCATGTAGATCTATCTCGCATTCGTAAATTCATTTCTAACATGAAAGGTTCGATGTGGTCAAGAAACACATTAAATATCTTATTTTACGCATTTATTCGCAAAATATTTGTACTTTTTTATATGATTTACGTAAATTTAATTACGCGTGACTTAATGTCATTTTACAACTTACCAAAGTATAATATAAAATATTTTCATCTCTAATTATTCTTTCTGTCTTTTGAAAGTTGAAGATTAACATATTTTTCATCTAACAAAGTCTCAATTCAAATTCTCAAAGTTTCAAAAGTTTGGAAAAATTGTAATCACCGTCTCAAGTTCAGTCTCCAGCTTTTAAAATGTTAAAAAATCCCATAGTCTCTTGTAAGAGTAACTAATATCACCTGAATCCGTGGCAATTTCACGGACATATATAGTTCTTCTTCTTCTTCTTCTTCTTCTTCTTCTTCTTCTTCTTCTTCTTCTTCTTCTTCTTCTCCAGATGCCTCTCAGTGTTGTGATAGCCATTTAACATACTCCCTTTTTGTCTTTTGTCTTGCGCTTCACCTCTCCAAGTGTAGCTCCACTCCTTTGGCGTATATCCAGTATAAACGCGTCCCATGTTCCTCTTGACCTTCCAGGTGGTCTCTTTTTTTCTGGCCTGGCTTCTATTATTGGTTTCGGATTTCTATCCTCGGCCATACCATTAACATGTCCATACCACTTCAGAGCCTTTTTTTCATTTCTTTGAGTAGCGGTGTAACTTTTAGTTCCCTAATTGCATTATTTCTTATCCGAACTCTTCGTGTTTTCCCTACTATTCTACGTAGGAATTTTATTTTCACTGCTGTGATTTTACTTTCTGTTTTCGTATTATGTGACATACTTTTAGTTCCATATATTGGTATATACTCGTACTTAAAAAATTGCAGTTTTGTTTTAGTTCCTATATTCATTTTTAGTAAGTTCTTATTTATTTAATTATACACCGACTTTGTTTTCTTCACTCTATTATTCAGTTCCTCCTCATATTTTCCGTCTTCCGAAATTATTGTTCCTAGATACTCATATCTTGTTACTTATTCCATGTTTTTCTCTCTCCACTTAATGTTCATTTCCTCCTTTTCTTTGCCTATACACATAACCTTGCTCTTACTACTGTTTATCTTCATGCCTCTATCCCCCTGTGCATATCCCCACTCAATTACCATCTCTTCCAGATCTCTTGGGTATTTGGCGAACAATAAAACATCGCAAGCATAAACCAATGCTTGTAACCATACCGGGCTCATTTTCCAATTTCCAATTTTACATTTTTTAGTACGCCTTTTGTTTGTTTAATAACCTGATCCATAAAGATTATAAATAGAAGAGGGCTCAATGAATATTCCTCTTTAACCCCTTTGCCTATTCTAAATTTCCCACTGAATTGTCCATCCTGCCTTACAGTACCATTCACACATTTTTATATATGCTTTTAATTACCCTCATCATTTTGCTTGAAACTTTTACTTTCTCCAGTGCGTTCCATAGTTCTTTTCTGAGTACTCTATCGAATGACGAATCTAACTTTAAATCTATGAAAGCAGTGCATATTGTTTTCCCCCTACTCAATGTTTTTTCAATTATGCTTCTTAGAGTGCAAATATGGTCTTCTGTCCTGTGTGGTCTAAAGGCCCCTTGCTCCTCTTCCAAATCTTCCTCTACCTCCGACCTCAATTTTACTTCCACTACCCTTGAGTATAATTTACTTATGCAGAATGACAAACAAATCGCCTTGTAATTTTCTTAGTTGTCAGTTCTTCCCTTTTTATGTAGAGGTATTATTATATTTTCTTCCCATTCTCGCGGTATTCTTTCTTCTCTCCATATCTGTTGACAGAATGCATTTATCTATGTTCTTCCCTTTTTCTCAATATACTTTATCATTTCTAGTATTATTCCGTCTGGACCACTGCCTTCCCGACTTGAATTCTTCTCATTGCGTCTTCTACATCTCTTTTCGTTATGGAATCCTCCTCCACCTACGCTCCTCTCCCCTAGTGTCTCTCACTCACCAGGTTCGATTCGCCTTCCCCCTCTTTCCCATTTCCCAGTAGCTCATAGAGCTCTTGACTGTCACTCAACTCCCTCCAGACGCCAGTGGTAGTCCTGTCATTAAAGATGTTCTCATAATACTTCCTCCAGGTTTCTAGCACTTCTGTCTGTTCTATTTTTAAGTTTTTATTTGGGTCCCTTATGCTTTCTTGTGTTTTCTTGTGTTTCCCTCTTAATCCATTTACTACCTGCCAAAAGTCTTTCTTGTTCTTATGGTACTTTTCCTCCAATTCTGTTACAAACTTTTCTCATGACAACACCTTTGTCTTGTTCACTTCTAGTTTTGCTCTATTTCTATTTTCTTCGTACTTTTCCCAATCTTCTTGCGTTCTTGAAACCATATATGCGGCATATGCTTTCTTTTTCATCTTTACCCATTCTTTGACCCCCTCGGTCCACCATGTACTTCTTTTAAAACGCGTATTTACTCTCTTCCTACCCCATACCTCTATTGCTGCTCTAGAATCGTTTCCTTCAGCTTCTTCCACTCTTCCTTGATTCCTTCCCTTGCCTCTCCCTGTTTCGTTTTCAGTCTTTCTTCAATTGTTCGTTCCTATTTTCCTCCATTCTCCATTTTTCACTTTTAATTTTAGAATATTGCTTAATCGTTTTCTAGGTGGATATTTAATTCGGGTTTTCACCACCACCAATTTATGTGCCGTGCTTAATTCTGCACTTCTATACATCCTAATATCCATTACTGCATATCGAAATGACTCCGTATTTGTAAAGCAGTCAATCATACTTTTAACTATCATCTGATTTCTTCTTGTTTCGATGGTGTATTTGTGTATTTTCTTGTGTGGAAATCACGTATTTCCTATCAGCAATTGATTATCCATACAACTTTCTAGCATCCGTTCTCCATTATCATTACTTATTTTCTCCACTATATATTTCCCTGTACTACCCTTTCCTTCCTGCGCATCCAATCGTATTCGGGTATTCTAGTCTCCCATTATCACCACATGATAATTTGTCACTTGTGTTTGTTCTATTACTCTCTGAAGTTCGGAATAAAATATTTCATTTTCTAATGTATCTTTATCTTCGAGCGGTGCATTTATACTCACCAGCGTTACTCTTTCCTTTAATTGTAGGTCCACTCTCATAGTTCTTGCACTTACCGGTTCTCAATTTATCACTCTTTTATTAATTTCCGGGTTCACGTTAATGTCTACTCCCTTGTTACTACTACCCTTGTCTTAATATCCACTCCGCTATATCTCATTACATACCCTTTAAGCAATTCCGCCTCTCCTGCTCCCTTCTTTTCTTAACTTCACTACTCAAAATCTTTGTGCTTTGTACTTTTCCATCTCTTCTACTATTTCCACTTCTTTTCCTGTTATTGATGTTATATTCCATATGCCTATATTCATGTCCAATTCCTTGCGCGGTCGTATAAGTTGTCTTTCTTGTCTGAGGTTATTTGAGTGTCTCTGAATTCGCTAGAAGGGTGAGTGGGTGATTGGTCCTACGTCACTCTACCCAGTGGGGATGTCCCCTTTCCGCCCCCAGGCCTGCCTGATTTTCTTCAAGATTTTCTCCACTAGCCTTGGGAGATGCGTCTCCTCCTTGCAAGGCAGCAGGTTGGTTTTCCGTCAGGGTTTCCTTCCCTTAGCCTTTGGAGATCTCTCTCCTTTCTGCATGGCAGCAGGTGTGTTTTCTGACAGGGTTTCCTTCGCTTATCCCAAAGCTCCCGTTTTTAGGCGCCGGACCGGAGACTCGCCCTCGCCCTGCTCTCATTAGCTGCTCCCCAAGCTCTCACCTTAGAGAACACCCAAGGGCCGCCACCTTAGAGAGCACCCAGAGGCAAAGAGAGCAGGACTTGTTGATTTTTTACCCAAATCGGGTATTCCCATTACAGGAGGGCATTACTCGTGTTTTCATGGTGTTTACTTGTGAGCATACGTAACCCACTGCCAGACCCAAGTCAGCCATTTAGGCATTTAACTGTAAGTCTAGTTCTTACAGAAGAAAATTCTAAGATATTTGTTCTAAAGTTGTCAAGAATATTCGTAGTATTGAGTAAATTTTATACTTACATTTTATAAATAATTAACAGGGCATCTACATTCTGCACTTGTGTTGTGCCTCATCGCCCTCTTTGTTGTCTTTCTCTGAGTTTTCGTAGTTCAATACTAGGCAAATGTCGGAGCACTACCTCAACAAACGAGCCGTGGAGAGTATGCGATTTTCCTTTCTGTTTCCTTGTCTCCTCATCCAATTCTCCTTCTCCTCATCCAATAACTCCTCCTTCAATACACACAAAATTTATACTCACGTTAACTACTACACTGCAACACTTTACGAGAGACCAAGAGGGAACTTCGAGCTTTTCCCGACTGGTGCGTGGTTCCGCTGGGGTATAAACACGGAGGGAGAAAAAAAAGCTACCAAGTAAGTCTACGTCATATCTCGTATTTTTTAAGGTAATTAGACCGGTAAGCGTGGTGGTTTTTCCCTGTGGAGGTGACGATGATCTTCCCCTCGAGATTGTGAGACCTACTGTCGGCTAGCGGGGTTTTCACCAACCAGGTATCTGCCACCAACGGGGTACCGTCCCAGCCGAAACAAGCTTTAAGCTCCCGACCAGTGTCCCGGATTGTGTGGTAGTGTAGTGCATGTGAGTTAAAGTAAAGGGGTAGGATAGGACAAGGAATGGGAAGAAAAGATCGTGCGCGTTCCGTGATCTGTTTGTTAGAGTACAGCTCCGACATTCTCCTAGTACTGATAAGAGAAACCACGGAAAAATATCAAACAGAGCAGTCGACCACTACAATTCTCCTCCAGACAGCGGCAGAACTCGACCAAGCTATCTAGCCAGTGTCCAACCTCCTGGAACATAACATACACTCCACTTATGTAAGAAATGACCGGAGTAGTTCTCGCGCCCTGAATCAATTTTCACTCGCTCGATCACCCCGCCTGCGCCCCAGAAAGGAAAGGGAATCTCCGGGCCTCGCGGCGGCCCCTACTTAATTACTTTCGTTAGTTCCGTGCGGTTTGGGGAACTCCTCTGCGGCGTCCCCGGAACTCCACGCAATTATCACCGAGCGGATGCTGCCTGGAAGGAGACGGAATAATAAAACAGCAATCAGCCCTCGCGGCGCGGCGCCCCTCGCAGCAGCACTGTGCGCGAGCGCGCGGCTCTGCGAGGGCACAGCTCTCCAAGCAGACGGAGCGCGGCGTTTGGGAAAGGCAGCGTTGCCGACAGTGTTCATGTGAAAGGGAGGACACTCGATAAGAAAAAACACGCATCAACACATTTCTTTTTATAAATACTTAATTTAGACTAATATCAGATCTATTTCTTTCTTCTCTCCATTTGCGATAAGAGTGAAAAAATTCGTTCACAAAATGCAGATAAAGATGGTCAGAGCGTCTCTTTTTTAACTGAACTGAGCTAGTCAAATAGGATCAAAGTGAAATTACGATCCAGTTAATTTAAATAATATTTCACGACAAAATTAATAATGAAAGAAATTAAAATTGACGAGCAAAATATATCATCAAATGCAATTTTAATGAACACAATCGAACGAAACATTTACTAGAATGATTCTCAATGATTAAAGAAGTGTCAATACTTGGTTTGGAAACTGCTACGTAACCTGTATCATAGTGAAATCTGTATCGTAATGAATATCATTATGCAACTGGGTACAGCCAAAAAATGACATCATTATACTACGGGAGTAGAAAAAATTATTGACAACAGATGTTAAAAAATTCTAAAAGGAGAACATTTAAAATACAAAGGAGAGGGAGAGGACAATTGACGTCAATTGGGAGGATTTGACGTCAATAAGGACTGTCCTCCCAAATGGAAGGCGGTTGCCAGCCCTAGAGACAGAGCAAACCGGACCGAAGTGAAAAGCATTTTCATTAAAAATTTAAGTTACGGAAGATCAAAGAGCCAGGTAAGCTTCGTACTCAAATGCTACATTGTTTTCTTTACCATGATCAAAAAGTAAAGTACTCCCTAAAAACTTAAAATATTGTACGTCAAAAGAAACAAAAACAATTTGCATCAGGATAACATTGTTCTTAATGTGGTGCCAATCAATTTGTTTTTTAAATTTAGTGCTTGAAGATTAGGGCAGATTTTGAAATTGATTTATAAATTCTTTTCTTTATTTCTATTAGTGGATAAGTGAATATTCATGAATCAATTTAAAAATTTCCTCCATAAAGTCTAGCAGCTATTGAAGATATTTTAAAAAGCATTTATTTATTTATTTATTTTTATTTTAAGCCTATCGAAACCCCCGCAGAAGCGGGACGTGCGTTGGAACATCCGTAATTTCGTAAGTTTCCAATAAATGTTCTCAAGAAATAATCATGTACGTCCCTAGTGCTTCACTCTGCCAGAATCCACCACCCTTCCTTCATAATTTCCTTCATAAGTATCTGTAAAATACAAAATATGTACTCCACCAAATATGCACTGCAAAAATGTGCATTTTTTCGACCATCTGTACGACTTAGGAGCAACCGTGACGAGACGCCTGCAATTGAAGTTGGGCGATAAAATATCGCCAGGAATTTCGAATGCTGCGTCCCAGGAAAGGGGCGTGCTTTACGAATGTAGAGAGAAAAATTACCTGTACTCTTAGAAAGAGTGCAGCTCACGTGATGTTCGATTGCATGCAACGCTCAATATCTTCGGAACCAAAGAAATATCAAAAATCGTTTCTTGAATTTTCTCTCTAAAACTCTGTTTCAATCACAGCCATATTGCTCGCTACACACCATTTACGACTACCTTGCATAGTGTTTAATAGCTAAAAGACGTCGCCAGCAAGCGAGGCGAAAGAAGCGCAGACTTGCACAGTCAATGTAACGACATGTGATCGCATGAATGGGTTATCCCGAACTCAATGCTCCGTGGTGCCGGTACCTCTCAAGAATACGACTGAAGGGCGACTTTTCGTGGGGGCATGCGATTCTCCAACACAAGTGAAAGTGGGTACGTGGGATGCAATTAAGTGTGAAATATATACTAAGCCATAAATAATGTGTTTTCATTCAGTTTAAGCATCTAAAACGCTGTTTACAACTGCATATTCACATTATAGTGGCCTCAATAAATCGTATTTGAACAACGAATAACAATACTACGAAGATAATTATCTTCAGAACATTTCTTAACGAGGCAACCGCATGCAGTTCTCCAACAGTATATTGGGGGGATTTGTCAGACGTAGTGTGCTCAAAATTTCTTATAAAGCATTGCGTAATAGCACATATTAAAAAAATAACATTAAAAATAATTTCTTAAAAATGTAGTTGTCTTATTATTACTATTTCGGCAAAAATAATTTCCAATGGTTCGAAGTACTTTCTTAATAAAACTTTTCAATGTTTGTAGAAATTGTAATGTCTAAAACTTTACTGTTTGTAAAACAGTTGTAAAGACTTTTTTGACTTAGTATATTAATTTTAAAGAGGACAATAACTTTTGTTAAATGCAGAATCTCTCTGAAGTTTAAGAATTCCTTTTATTTCAATTAGAAATAGTTCTAAAATGCTCTACTGATAGATTTTTCTTTTCTAAATGCAGATACGATGCTAATGTAATTCAATTTGTATTCCGATCATCTTAATCACCATGTCCGTTATTCAAGAAAGTGAAGCACAAATTAATTATATTCTTTATTGAATAACTTTTGGGGAATAATTGGAATTTCGTGAGTTCCCTACTTGACATGTACGCATGAACAATAAGAATCCAATTTAGATAGCCATTTTTTCCCGATTAGATACATAAACTGATGGCAGAAACACATAAAATAAAACTTTTAATAAAACTAATATATATGAAAAACAAAAACATTTGCGAAATAAAAACATTTGCAAATGGAAAGTGCAAATATGAAATGTTATTGTTTATTGTTTGCTTGACACTTCACTACGCTACGCTTGCCAGACCATTAACTTTCTTTTCTCTTACCAAGATTCATCACCGAGCATTGCACTTCACAATACTATTGCTTTACATCTCATCATTTACCCTCATTCATGCGATTAGTGTTCGGCTGTAAATAATAATTTCAATTTTGCGTTTCACGTTTCGAACGGAAACGTCATGTGAAACCACGATTTTGCACGAAACGAGAAAATATTTTGATTAAACGGCATGTGGCCGCTGAGAATGGCGACGCGGCGCACTGTTCTGCGGAGACAGCGCCATCCACATCCTTCCTCGGCGCCGCGCCGCGCCACGCCGCGCCGCGTCGGCCCGACGCCCTTCGCGCGACCCTTCGCTCGAACTTCCCTCCCCTCCCCTGCCACTCCCCCCGCGGCCGGAATTCCCCTCCGCGAATAATTACATGTATCTTTGAGGTTGTTATAATTAATTTAAATGCATCCCTTTCTGAACTTTCGGTCCCTCGTGACCCTTCCTTATTCCGCGGGACATAAAAGAGCAGTATTGAATATATAAATACTAAGAGCACGTAGTCATACACATTTGAATTCTCCGCGAATATTTGTGGGCAATTGTGTATGTAAATATTCATAGCGGCTTCGGTAATGTTGTTTTCCGTGCATACTACGTAAACGCTTTCTTGAAAGACGATCTCGCGTAGAACATTCTCTATTACGTATTCCCCTTATAAAGGGGCTATTCATCTATAAAACGTTGAAGAACTAATATTTAATTATTGTTGTTTGAGTCATAACGGTGTGCAGGAAATGAATTTGTTCTTATAAAAATACTTTTGAGCAATAAAAGACATCAAGTTGCGTTCTGCTCGAACTGAAGAATGCGCTTAATCGATAGCCTGAATATTAAACATTTTGCAAATATAACCTAATATAAAATATTTTACATTGTTTCTTTTAAAGCAAGATTTAAAACTACTCGTTCAATAAAAGCTTTTTCTCAAGTTACACTCTGCTCTTCTGAAGTTCGACAAAACGTTTCCATTCACCTAGCAGTAAATCACATTTCAGAGTGTGAAATTGAGTTGGAAGCGATCCTAACGTGTCTGCGCTCGATGTCACTGAGACAGATAGATAGAAGGCGTGACACTCACGCACAGACACTCCAGACAAATGAGACAAATCCATCAACGACGCGCAGGCGCTGTCGCAGCAAGGTGAGTAGTTATGCTTGGGTGCACCGCAGGGGCCTCAGTTAATGAAATGAAAGGGTACAAATAAAACAGGCGACTGAGCGGAAGTAACGAAAGAGACTTGACTACGCCCTTCTGACTCCGCACCGCTGCGCTTTTCCCCAACGTTTGCCCGAAGGGCGTGAGGCGTGATCAGCACACTCGTATTCAGCTTTCCTTAGAAAGAAATGTATATTCTTTCTTCTCTTCCCACTTTTCCTTTCATTTTGGAATTTCTGTGAGGCGTCATTGAAATCTCAACAAATAAAGAGGTTTAAGGTTATCCTCGCCTTTCAAGAAAGTATTTCACGCAAATGTTCCTTAAGCTTTCACTTCGTTATTCTGAATTAAAATATCTTTGCAATTAAAAGGGAATACGTTCTTGTGAATAAAAGTGATAACTTATGTCTTAACAAGAACCGAAATCCAGAACGTATTTCAAAGGGAATAAATATTTTGTCCTTTATGAGAAAAGTGCGTGAATTCATGTTACATCACACTATCATACCATTAGCTCAACCCTTCAGTCATAACTTTTCGATGAAGTTAGAAAGTTTAAAGAAAGCCTTAGGGTGCCATCTTAAGTTATCTTCACGTTCTTTATAGGTTTTGCAATGAAGAATGGCAGAACTCAGTTCCACGCTTTATTACTCAATGAATGATTTAAAGCAATTACATTTACAAAATGGATACTTCTTTACGATATGATAGAACTTTTTCCGAATACTCTTAAATTGTGTATTAATTATCTTTAAAAAATACTTTTACTTGCGACGCATTAGATATATAACTTTAATCACACCATAGACGCAAATCAATAAGTAATGAAAATATATAACATAAAGCTATTGCAAACATTTAATAGAAACTACGTATTTAAATTATCTTAATGCACCCACATTATCTCCACAATGAAGGTACTTCTGGTTTTAATTCAAAAAGTGATGATCCATTCTTTTTTTACTTAAGTTCCTAACAAACAATTAATTGGAATATTTAAACATAACGATATAAAACATTCATGTGAAAACTACTTTGTATGGACATTGCGCAAATCGAATCAAATCGAATATGATAATCGAATTTCTACCCAAGCAGTGTACAATGAAAATATTATGCGCTAGGCCTCACAAACTATTTGATAATTCTTTCCTGGGGTTTTATTTGTCAAAACGGATATTTTATACTGTAATTATATAAATTGATAATGAGAGAATGCATAATTACTGTAATGAAATTTTTCATTCCTTTGTTGCCACCATTGACCAAATTTGGGCTAACATGTCGAATTCTATTTTAAAATATGATTACGATACGTTTGATTGAATTGCAATATTCTGTGTTCATTTCCCTAATGCTTAGCGTGTCAATCCAATGATCTGTTAGAATTATTACAGTTGTTTGATATACAGTGATATCACATTATATGTGAAACTGCGCCAAATAGTCAATACTGAACTGCTGCGAGCCACGACGTTCATTAAATTTTAACTTTAATACGTTATAAATTGTGTCTTGCGCTTACTTACGTCTCTTAAAATGAAAATTGTTTGATTATTCCAGCAGATACCCCTTTATTATAAAATATTAAATTTGAACTATGTTCACTGTACGTATGATTAAGTCATTCAAGTGTTTGTTAAGAAGGCAAACATGCAATTCATGATATTTAACCAATTGATTTTACTACTCATTATTCGTTCTAGACATTTATTTTATTTTAAGATTTTGTTGAATATTTTGCCACAATACATGAATTCCCATCTTTGTGATGGAACATTCCTGTGTATAAAATATTTTAAAATTGCACATCATATTTCCAAAAACTTAACATTTCATAATTACTTCATTCAATTTTACTATCATTTGAATTGAATTTATTTCTTAGTCAATTAATCACTACCATGTGTAAAGTAGTTTTCACTATCCTATTTATTGGAGACGATCTGCTGTGAGCATTGGCCATTTTTCTCTGCGTAAAAAGGATAGAACATACTATTAAGTTACTCTAACGACCACTGGTTCACGCGAACCGATTGTTAAAATTATTGTAGTTCGGAGAATCGGTTCTCAAAACTATTGTGATACCCAGAACCAGTTGAAATTTATCACAATCAAGTTAACTTGATTGGAGCTCTGAATAACATAATTAGTTTGAAACAATGTTGCTATGACATGAGAATGCTTTAATTCTTTCGCAACACGTCTCTTAGCATATAATCTCTGGAGTAATCCTCTATTTAGTTTTGTCACCTGTCCAGGAATCCATGGTATCTCGAGTAGCTTACCGTCCGTAACTTCAAGAAGCGTATTGAAGCAATTCGGCTCACGACGCCGGCTTACTGTATAACCTTCTTACTGTATTGCCTTCGAGATATCGATTGTTCAAATTGATTTGCTCAGTGAAAATTCAACTTATGAGATTTCTAAATAAATCTTGAAACACGTTGTAGTGGATTGTGAAAAAGCACTGCGAAGTGGCTAAAAGCAAGCAAGTCTATGCGAGCCTAAACCAGTCTGTTTTATTTTATGTATTATGTCAGAGCTCATCAGAAAGACGATTCCGGAGCAAAGAACAGTAGTGAGAGCGGAGGGCGAGAGCGGTACCAAAGCGGGGACTTTTCAAGGTCGCGGAGCGAAGAGGCGAAGGGTCCGACAGCTCAGTTTTGCGTTAGACAATGCGCAGTTTATCGGCACATCACCGAAGAAGAATCAGCAAGCGCCTCTAGCATTGAGCCTGATATTTAAAACTGAATGGGAAGAATTGTATAGAACAAACTGACAAAATTATCTTCTCAACACTGAAAGTTCTTTGGTAAGCTTCTTGTTGATTGGGACGCGCCTAGTTTTGTGAAAACCTGGCTAGTGTGTCTTGAATACCATACAGCTGCTGGCACACGCCGCCGGAAGTAGAGAAGTACTAAATATTCACAGAATTAGCTAGATTTGTGGTCTCTTTTGTCATCTTCAGGCAGAATTGTTCTTCTTAAATTTCTTTATGCATAAATATGTACAAGCGTGTAGCGATAAAACATTACTGTAGAGGCATTTACTTCATTTAATAAACTATTTGTTTTATTGAAATTTAAAAATTATTATGTAAATGGAAATCATTGGAGAGAACCTGTTGAAAACAAATTTCGAATGTTATGACTTGTTCATCATTCATTATTTTTCAAGTTTTCGCCAAGAGTTATTCATTTATGAATATGGCACATGAATAATAATAATAATAATAATAATAATAATAATAATAATAATAATAATAATAATAATAATAATAATAAATAAACGAAGCAAAATAGATAAAAATTAGATAGTTATGAATTATTCAGAAAAAAATGTCGGAGTACTATAATAAATAAATAAAAATAATATAATGTAACCGTACAGTGTTGTTACATCCTGTTTGTATACAACCGCAGTGCACGTCTGGGCACCTTGGGAACTGATCGCGACAGCGACGCTTCTGAGCATGCACATCTGATCCTAGCGATCAATGCAGAAATGTATAGTGAACAATACGAGACTCCAACACATCCTTCCTTGTTAACGAGCCAACGCCGCAAGGTGTATTAGGTACTGGCTGCGGTGGAATGGGCACAACCGAACTGAAACAGCGACTCAAAAGAGGTAAGAAGCCATTTTATTAACAAGCGGATTGTATAAATCAAATTATTTAAGAAACATTGAGACGGGAATTGTGTGGAAATTTCTTAAAAACAACACGAGTTCTGTGTACGTAGTACGAACGACATGTGTTTGCAATGGCCACAACATAATGTTTGTAATCTTTTCAGCTGTTTGGTTTCAGTTTTCAGGAGTATGCTTATACAATAATAATCGGATGCAGAGTAAGTGCACATTTATACGAGAAACGGAAATTCTGTGAGAAATTGTTACCCGGAGAACGACTGCATTCGGAATTCTCGGCAACGCAGTGGGTGGTGCATCTTGAAGATCAGCGCGAATCCACGTGCATCGAGTATGCTTCAGGGCGTGGATGCCGTCAAAGCAGCATTTTGTTTTACACTGTGAAAAAATAGACAGTAGTTCTACCTGTGGGTAAATAGTGTGATTCTCGAGAGGGAGAGCACGAGGTCGCAGAGTGGAGCAAAATGTAACTATTGTTATCATTTTAATTAATCACAAAAACGTCATAAATTATTGTTTACAAAATTTACAAAATATACTTTGTAACTTCTAACTAATATCAATAGCTATGAGTTAACATTTTTTAAGAATTAGTAATTATTTGAATCCAACAATTAACAAGTAATTTAATCATTAGTAGTTAGCTCTAGAAAGCGTGTAATCATTAATTTAATTTTTTAGTAGTAATTTAATCATTAGTAGTTAGCTAATTAGTGTGATTAGTTAGAAGATAGAATAAAATGTTTTATTGGTTGAACACACACAATTGATATTTAATTTAGTTATTAGCTTGCTCAGCGCTACATTTAATGGGACTGTTAGGCTGGGGAAGGTTGTAGAGGTAAACGTGATAAGAATATTGTATCTCCATTTGGCATGCCTAAGAGAACAATGCAAAACCTAAAGAGCTACGTAAGGGAATATTGGAAGATTTTTCACATGAAGTATCACGTATTAAATTGTAGTAAATTTCTATTATTCTTTGTTGATTGCATAAACTGACTAAATAACATCATATTCTATTGAACTCAGAAGTTTGAAAATTGCGTTAATTACCTTTTTAATGCAACCTGTTTTTTTACATAATTATTTTCAACATATGATTGGAATTTTGTTACGGGATCAATGGAGGAAAGTATTATTCCATTCGGATAAAATGTAATATTAATGTTTGTTCTGAATATGGGGTATTGATTTCTGTTGCTATCCCTAGTTTCTATTTCACAGACACTCGCCTTTGTCACTCCTTCAGCTTAGGGTTTCGGTCGCGAACGGCAAGGTCACCTGCCGGAAAGAGGGCAAATATTGTGCACCGATGCTCTAATGACACAAAATCTTCAGTATGGCGGCGGCCAGCAGTGTCAAATAACGTTTCATAAATTGTTTACACCCTTAATTTAAAAAAATTAGAAAATCCAGTGATATTGTATTTCTCGTTTCATGATATATCCCACATAAAAAACTCAATAATTTAATTAATAACAAATAAGATAATTAGGTTTTTCCAAAATTAAAAACAGTATGAACAATATCTCTGTGGCAAATTACTTGGCTCATCATTCAGTATTGTTACGAGTAAACCGCATTTCGTTATTTGCAAGCATTCATACGTTATTGGGGTGTCCCACAGTTAGTGGTTCTCCATAAAAACGTGTAGCATTAATGCACATAATCTGTTGCAACGGCCTCGGCTGCACTCATTATCTGGTAGCGCTCGCTCACTGTTGACGATGCGTTTACTCTTGGTCACCATAGGTCGTGGTAACTGTTCAATTCTGATTCTACTGACTCAGATTTGAAGGAACTCTAACGATTTACTATTTCGCAACAGTATGATAGTGCGCAGTCTGTATCTCGCTATGATGAAGATCTCAACACAGGATCCAGTTATTTATTGTTAGTATCTGCAGAGTGAATGTTTTTCACATTCTGCTACATTCTCATGATTATGTTGGTTGAGTTTAGTTATTTGGTTGTGTTGTAGGTTGTTAGTTTGGTTTGGTTATGTTTGGTATTGTTTGGGTTCTTGCGTACTTCTTACGTCAAGTAAAGAGATAATTAAGAATCTGCAACGAAAACCGGTGATTTTCATCACAAAAAGTTGTAAGTTCCTGATACAAAAAACTGCATAATTCCTGTTGCGGGATGTGTTACATGAATTTGAACTGATACTTTTATTTTGTGGGGTGGGATTTTATATGATGACTGAAGTACATTTTACAAAATCTCTCCATGTTTTTAGTTTAATTTATTCACTTCTTATACTAAACAAAAAATGTAAAGTGTCTGTGTCTCCTTTAATACTCAATACAGGATTAGTTCATAACAAACATCCACTTCGAATATTTTCTCAACAGTTCTTAATTTTGAGCAGCACCAAATCTGTCACCAAGGTTTGAAGATACATGAGCGGATTAATTGTAGTTCTTAGCATTTTGATAGCATGTTATATTTTAATAATATTGGAATAACATAATCTGTAAATGAAACACACTATTTCATAGATAATGGGAAGACAAATTCAGCAATTATTTATATGTGGGTATCTGATGAAAAATTATATGCACTAATTTGTTTTCAAATCCGGTGTCACAAGATTCGGAAGGTAGGCTCGATTTCTAATTGTTTCCACAGCTTTCGTCGTTTACCAATTCAGAACGAAAGGGATTAAAAATATAACACATGTTTTGACCTCTAAAGGACAATCGACATTGCGATAAACAAGTATAAATTAGACGTATTAGAAATCGCGAAAAATAGATGTGTCATGCAGAGAATGAATGGTATTGAGAGGGCAGAGCAGAGATGTGTGTCCTCGTGACGAAATGTTTCTGCCAACATTTGACGTAAAAACTTTTAAAATTTGAGACTGATTTGTGTTGTTACCAACACGAAATGTCAGTGTAATTTATTTCGTTTTAATAATTGCTTAGGGAAACTCAAGAGGACACCATTAGAATTGGATAATATCAATGAAAAAATTACTGTGACTAACTCTGTAAGTGAGAATTTGCAACTCTATTGAATTCTCCCTTGCCTTGATAGTACTACAAATGCCGGACTTCCTAAAAATAATAAATTTGCATTATGTAGCCATATATCGCATTTTCTCTATAAACTTAAAGAAAAAGTAAAATTAGAGCTGATTTTACAAATTTTTATTTGTTTAAGGTCACAGAACAGACTAGAATTGCAGTTCCGGGTCAGACTCTTATTCTTTGACTCCAGAAGCAATACATTAAACAAATATGTTTTTGTTTTAAACAGACAATTCAATGCGATGATAAATTTGACGATACATTATATGGGAGCCTGAAGTGACGGAGGAAGAGATCCAGAAGAGCAGAGGAGAGGGGTGAGAGGAGACGAGAATTAGAAGTGCGTCTCCAGGTACGTGGTGCCCTTGGAGGCGCCCGCCACTCCGTTCTCACGAGCGCCGTCGACGCGCGCGCCCCGGGAGCGGCGGAGGGCGGCGTCGGCGCGAGGGCCAGCGCCCTGCGCGCGCCCTTCGGACGGCGGCGACGCTGCACAGGACACAACAACTCTTACTCTCCAATCAGTCCTTCGGACCTTCCTAAACTATCAAAATATCTCAATCGCTTTTGTCAATCGCGGAATTATTGACAAGTAACGATTTTGGGAAAACGCCCTAATGATACGATAAAAACAAGTGCACAGAGTTTTATGTAAATTACAATAAACTTCTTAACGAAATGAAGTATACTTAATCAGTCTCATCAATTCTACAATAAACTACTCAATATTTGGACGTAATTTTAGAAAATGTGAAATGGATGAGAGGAATTCTGTTCATGTTTATACTCCATATCATATTCCCAAACCAGAGCGTGGCTTCTCAATCGACCACTTCAAAGAGTGTTTGGTGTGGTCCCTGAGCGTATGGGAGTACTAACGTTGTGGGATGCGCTCTTGGAGAGCGTCAGCAGCTCTGAGTGTAGGGCCTTCGCCAGGTGCGCGCCCTTGTGCAGACGCAGGGCCGCGACCTGCGCGCCCTCGCCCTTCGCACCCTCCGGAGTCATCAGCACCCACGGAGCCAGCGGAGCGTGCGGCGCCAGCGGAGCCCACGAAGGCGCCGGGGCCAACTGCGCCGGCGAGGGCGGCTCGAGCCTTGCGTTGTTCGTAGGCGGCCACGATGCGGTTGCGGCGCCGGAGGTTCAGCCCGGGAGACTCGGGCAGCTGCAGGATGACGAACTTCTCCTGGCGGGGGCGCTCGCCGCGGCGCTGCTCGGCGGGGGCGGCCGGCGCGCGCGACCCTGCCACATCCCCCACACACCCTCACGCACCGTCCTCACGCGCATACCTCGCGTTAATAGCCCGCATCAACGACGTTTCTCGGGCTATTTCTGTTTGGCGCGGGATTTACCATCACATCAAGACTGCTCGGATTACAAGACAATGCTAAGAAATGCGAGTAAACTGAAAATGTGTACGTTGTGTGATAGACGGTTAATGTAAGTGCAAACATCACTGATGAATTCGTGACCGCTTAATTCAGTAAGATGCAATGGATAGAAATATCTACGTACGTACGCGAAAGGATTTACATATTCATTACTAATGTTACTGTAATCCAAATTATGTTGGTTCACAAGTTCATCCGATACTTTATGACTCAAGTACGACGTGTTGTAGAACCAGTTTCACAAAACTGTCATCCAACATAACTTTGGATTTTTGCAGTCTAATCACGTTTATTGACCAATAGTGACCTTTCATGGATTGGTTGTGTTTTTTTACACCAAACGTTAGTTTCAGTAGTGGTGATCCAGTTGGGCATTCATTTACAACACACTGAGTGTTGTGTTTTCCTATCAGTACTCGCGCGTATGGATGTCGCTTACTTTTGGCGCGATCTGACTGCCCGCAGGGAATGCAAATTGCTCGCAGAAGTTTCCTGAAGGCCATTGCAAGCGGTGCTCTCGGAATACCCAGCTATCGACCTTGGTTCCGGAGCGCTTTCTGCCCGTAACCACGGAATCAGCGAACACTGCTCCCACGGGGTCATTGTTGCTCCAAACTACATTGTAATGTAGGAATACGATACTAATTACGTTTTCCGTGGAGCACTGGTGTTTCTCTTATGCATCTTTAAAAGTTATCGCCACAATAAAGAATATTGAATGATCTAATTTAAGGGATGCATACTTTGATCGATGTCCCTATATTCCCTGCAAATGGTACGCTAACATCTGAACGGATGTATGAGAAGAACATTGAAATGAGTTTGTTCATTTTCCTTAAAAATGATTATTTTTCATGTTTTAGTTGTCTAGTTTAAATTATTGTGTTGAAAAATTTTGTTTGTTCATCATTATCGGATTCAAGTTTAGATGGAATGAAGTTGAATACGAGTTTAAAAATGTATTTTGGTAGATATATTGCATCTCATGGTTTTATTCATTGTAATCATAATATTTGTGTGAGAAGTTTTCTTTGATACATTTGGCCTCAAAAATTTAGTTCTTAAGGGCCTTGAACGCTTTGTTTACGACTTATTTCAGGATATAGCTGACCGAGTTTCGCGAGTTGTATTTGATATGAATATTTAGATGCGTTTTGTTAAAAAAATCTTTTATATTTTTAGTCAAAGTGCAATTAGTCACGTCTCTGTAAAATTCTTTTTTTAAAAGACCTCATTTACATAGATCGGTTGCGTGTGAAAGCCGCAAAAGTTATGTATACTACCGAAATAATTAATAATAATGATAATAAATTTATTTACACTACAATTGGGTGTAACCCGATGGTAGTTAAATACATAAATAAGATAAAAATGTCATGCAAATAATATAATAATGGTAATAATAATTCTAAAATGATAATAACAATAATAACAATAATAATATAAACAATAATTATAACAATAATAATAATATAAAAACTTCCTATTCTTAAAACATTAAACTACATAAAAAAGAAAAGAAACGTCTATCATCTACAGTAGCACTGACTGTTTATTTGATTAAAACCGCATTGCACTATCCTTCCCTTCACTTCACTATAACATTAAAAACATTTCCTTCATTATTTCTCTGATTTACACTGCACGACACCTCACGTCACTGTATAACTTAATTTTCTTAGTAAACTACCTCATAAACTTATAAATACCTTAAATTAATTTCCTAAACTGTTGAACGCTTCGAGGAAAGGGTTCAAAGTTTTTGCAGGCAATCTATTCCAATGTCGTATCGTTCGATTTGTGAAAGAGAATTTCCTGACATCCGTTCTCTGCGGTCTTAAATTTATTTTGTTCCTGTGATCCCCTCTACTGATGTACGTATGAATATTTAGCCGCCGATTAATTTCTTTCCAAGTTGGATGACCGCTATAAGCTTTATACAAAGCGCAAAATCTTGCCAATGTTCGTCTGTTTTCGAGTGATTCCCGCCCTGCCGTTTTCTTGTCCCTGAAAGTAAATTTAGCTGTTCTACACAGAATCCTTTCCAAATTCTTACATCGCTTAATTTTGTGCGCATTCCAACAAATTGTTACATATTGCATTATCGGATGAACAAGCGATAATATAGGAGACGATATAATGAATGTTAATATGGGTATGAATAAATATGGAAATTTAAATACAGGGAATAATCGTGTGGAAGCGTTGAACAATTTGGATATTTGTTCATATTTCTGTAGGTGTTAGGGGGGTACGCCCACCCAAGATTTGTTGGATTGTAAAATATTTGAGGATTGTTGTTCTTGAAATAGAAAGTGTGATAAGTTAGATCCCTTCCAAATTATACTTTGCATGTTTTTGCACATTTTCGCATATCTGAAAGTTACAATTTATTTTTACTCTTTCAGCGAAATTTCTGAAGCAATAAATGAAACTTCCTAACATATTTCATAAATGTGATTCATAAATGTAAAAAAATGTGTAAAACTGGTTTTTAAAAAACTTTTGAAACTAGTGAATCATAGTTCCCTTGGATCATAAAACACCCTATTATCTTCATTAAACACCTCATAGCACAAAGAACTTTAAGAACAGGCATGCCTTCAATCATATTTCTTCTTCCATCACCAACAAAAACACTGTGAACCTTCCCCGGAAACTGTGGGCAAGACACTGCGCTCCACAGTCGTCGTGCAAAGAAACGGTGTCACATCACCTAGAGCTCTAACGTGCGCTAGTCCAATAAGAATACTGATTGGCAGAAAATCACCATGAATCACTCTGCGTCGCCATACGGGCCTTCGTCTCATTTAGCAACAAGTCTAACAATTGGGGACAGACAGCACACAATCTTTCCTTTCACTTCATTGACCTATTCTCAAACCTTACTTCCATTCACTTGCACTTGCATGCACTACACTACACCAACACACCAGCACTACACCAACACAAATGCAGGGATACCGTTTACAAACGTTGGGCTTGTCGCGACAGAGGCGGTGCCCCGCTGGTGGGTGTCACATGGTTGGGTAAAAAACGTCGGCTGACAAGGACTCACCACCGGATATCATCATCCAACAGCGGTAGATCACCCAAACCTCCCGAGGAAAAAATGATCTACACTCAGGAGCGAATAATCTTAGCATGACGCGTCAGGAATTATCAACCAATCAAACCTTAATCACTCCCCATAATGTTTTTTTTCGTATTTGTTCAACAATTAAAGCAGTGGCCACTTTTGTTCCATTCCATCTATAAAATTCTAAATTGCGATACTAAATCCACGAAGCTAAGAAAAAACACTAGAGCTCCACGGAAAACGTAATGAGTATCGTATTTCTATACTACAATGTACATTGAAGCAACAATGACCCCCCTAGGCCCAGTGTTCGCTGATTCCGTGGTTACGGGCAGAAAGCGCTCCGGAACCAAGGTCGATAGCTGGGTATTCCGAGAGCACCGCTTGCAATGGCCTTCAGGAAACTTCTGCGAGCAATTTGCATTCCCTGCGGGCAGTCAGATCGCGCCAAAAGTAAGCGACATCCATACGCGCGAACATTGATAGGAAAACACAATACTCAGCGTGTTGTAAATGAATGCCCAACTGGATCACCACTATTGAAACTAACGCTTGTTGTAAAAAAACTACCAATACATGACATTTCTTCATTAGTCAATAAACGCCAATAGTTTGTAACGAAAACGCAACTTTATGTCGTATGACAGTTCAGTAAAACTCGTTCAACAACACGGCGTACTTGAATCATAAAGTATCGGATGAACTTGTAAACCTATATAATTGGGAATACAGTAACAATAGTAATGAAAATGGAATTCCTTATGATTACGTACGTAAATATTTCTTTCCATTGTATCCGATTCAATTTAGCGCTCGCGTTTTCATCATTCATATTTGCTCTAACTCCAACCGTCCATCTCACACCGTACGTTTTTTTGGGTTTACTTACATATCTTAACAATGACTTCTAACCCGATCTTGCGGTCTTGATGTGATGGTAAATCCCGCGCCAAACAGAAATAGCCCGAGAAACGTCGTTGATGCGGGCTATTAACGCGAGGTATGCGCGTGAGGACGGCGCGTGAGGGTGTGTGGGGGATGTGGCAGGGTCGCGCGCGCCGGCCGCCCCCGCCGAGCAGCGCCGCGGCGAGCGCCCCCGCCAGGAGAAGTTCGTCATCCTGCAGCTGCCCGAGTCTCCCGGGCTGAACCTCCGGCGCCGCAACCGCATCGTGGCCGCCTACGAACAACGCAAGGCTCGAGCCGCCCTCGCCGGCGCAGTTGGCCCCGGCGCCTTCGTTGGCTCCGCTGGCGCCGCACGCTCCGCTGGCTCCGTGAGTGCTGATGACTCCGGAGGCTGCGAAGGGCGAGGGCGCGCAGGACGCGGCCCTGCGTCTGCACAAGGGCGCGCACCTGGCGAAGGCCCTACACTCAGAGCTGCTGACGCTCTCCAAGAGCGCATCCCACAACGTTAGTACTCCCATATGCTCAGGGACTACACCCAACACTCATTGAAGTGGTCGATTAAGAAGTCACGATCTGGGTTGGGAATATGATATGCGGTATAAACATGAACAGATTTCCTCAGTTCTATTTCACGTTTTCTAAAATTACGTCCAGATATTGAGTATATTCTTGTAGAGATGTTGTATACTTCATTTCCTTTAGAAGTTTATTGTAATGTACATAAAACTCTGTGCACTTGTTTTTATCGTATCATTAGGGCGTTTTCTCAAAATCGTTACTTGTCAATAATTCCGCGATTGACAAAAGCGATTGAGATATTTTGATAGTTTAGGAAGGTCCGAAGGACTGATTGGAGAGTAAGAGTTGTTGTGTCCTGTGCAGCGTCGCCGCCGTCCGAAGGGCGCGCGCAGGGCGCTGGCCCTCGCGCCGACGCCGCCCTCCGCCGCTCCCGGGGCGCGCGCGTCGACGGCGCTCGTGAGAACGGAGTGGCGGGTGCCTCCAAGGGCACCACGTACCTGGAGACGCACTTCTAATTCTCGTCTCCTCTCACCCCTCTCCTCTGCTCTTCTGGATCTCTTCCTCCGTCACTTCAGGCTCCTATATATGTATCGTCAAATTTATCATCGCAGTGAATTGTCTGTTTAAAACAAAAACATATTTGTTTAATGTATTGCTTCTGGAGTCAAAGATTAAGAGTCTGACCCGGAACTGCAATTCTAGTCTGTTGTGTGACGTTAAACAAATAAAAATTGTAAAATCAGCCTCAGTTTTATTTTTCCGTTAAATTTCTGTAGAAAATGCCATATATGGCTACAAAATTCAAATTACTTTTTGTAGGAATTGCGGCATTTGTGTTATCATGGCAAGGGTTTCTTTATCTGAGTTGAACGTCTCAGTTACAGAGTTAGTGACACTAATTATTTTTATTGATATTTTACAATTCTAATGTCCTATTCTTGAGTTTACTCTAAGCAATTATTAAAACGAAATAAACTACACTGACATTAATTGTTAGTAACAACACAAATCGGTCTCAAACTTTGACAAGTTTTCACGTCAAAATCTGCAGCAAAATTTCGTCACGAGAACACAAATCTCTGCTCTACCCTCTCAATAACATTCAATTGCTGCGTGGCACAGATCTTTTTTTGGCGATTTCTATTACGTCTCATTTATACTTGTGTATCGCAGTTTGTAGTTTACAGCTCAAAACATGAGCTAGGTTTTTTAATCTCTTTCCTTCTGAAACAGTGAACAGGTGGATACGTTTAGATATCGAGCCTAACTTCCGAATCTTGTGACACCGGATTTGAAGACGAATTAATGTTTATAATTTTCATCATATACCCACATATGTATTATTGATGAATTTGTATTTTCATGATTTATCAATTAGTGTAGAAAAGAATAGTTTCTCATTTGAAAAATGAATTTATTCCAATAAAATTAAAATGTCATATGCTATCAAAAAGCTAAGAACTACAAATAATGAACTCATGTAATCTCAATCTTTGGTGAAAATTGCATGTCAATATCTTAAACTCTTGCAAAAATATTACATGTGGAGGTTTTTATCGACTAACCCTGCATTGAGTATTAAACGAGAGACAGACAATAGTTTTTTGGTTTAGTTAAAGAAGTGGATGAATTAAACCATAATAAAAATAGTTGTGAAATATAATCCAGTCAACATGTAAAATTCTATCCAACAAAATAAAAATATCAGCTCGAATTCAAGTAACACATACAGGAACAAGAATTATTCAATTTTTTTGTATCAGGAACCTACAAATTGGTGTGGCGAAATTCGTTTTTAGTGAAGAAAAAAATGGTTTTAGAAAAAATTCCATATATGGCTGTAATATTCAAACAAATAACTCGTACGAATTGCGTCATTTATGATAATATCAAGTTTTTTTCTAGTTTCCCGCTCGCTTAAATTAACAATTCAGAAACAATCAACTGCAATTTTTTAAAATTCAGAACCGAGAACGTCATTAAATTCTATAGATATCGAAGCAAGATTTCGTGGGATTTGCATAATTTTGAACGTAAATATCACAAATTTATCTTGTTGTTGGTTCGCTTTTGAATACTCCGAGGTATTAAACGGTGTGCGATTTTCTCATGACTGCAAAGATGTTTATATCTGCTGGATGTGCGATGCTACTAATGAAAATATGCTACTAATGAGAATATACTTCAATTGATGTGAATTCGGTACTCTGAATGATTCTAACAATCAGGGATTCGCTCTGACAATACAAGGGAAATTCAACCAATGTTGTCCAGAAGGTCATCGCAGACCCTTGAGTTTTTCCGCTTCGTGTCAGCTACACTACACGGAACCGCAGCAGGAACGTCCATTAAGGTGCGTCAAGCTGGAAGAGACAAATCAGCACACCGACACAAAACATGCCAAATCATTTATTGCTAATTAATTGCCACATTTTTTAATTAATTGCCACGTATTTTCGTGGAGAAAACGGGTGTGTGCTAGCTTGACGTGAAGCCAGCACACACATCAGTTAAATTCGAGTCAGAGCTCAACGGAAACCATCTAATCATTTATTGCTAATTAATTGCCAAATAATTGCCACAATTTGGAATTAATTCGCACGTATTTTCATTCTAAAATAATCAAAGTCACTGTCAGCAGGAATGACGCAACCCGCAACATAGTTTAATGCTAGCTTGACGTCAAGCAAGCACACACATCAGTTAAATTCGAGCCAGAGCTCAACAGAAACCATCTAACCATTTATTGCTAATTAATTGCCACAATTTGGAATTAATTCGCACATACTTTCAGTCTAAAATAATCAGTCAATGGCAGCAAGCATGACGCAACCCGCAACATAAAAAAATTGGAATATAGAGAAAACAAACGATCACAATCACATAAAATTAACGAGATAGTTTAAAGACATATCGAACTATTATTTTACTCTATGCATGATTTAATTACCCCTTTCTGCTATGAGATAATACATTTTTTAACTTCGTAGTTTTGCAACCACGTACGACATTCAAATAGATAGTGCAAGAGTGCCAACGAGTACTATATATCTATAATCTATTAATAATTAAATACACATTCAATACTAGTTTACTATACTAAAGATAAATTAATAAATGTTGCCGTGTATTATATAAACATTGCTGAAACTGCATCAGATTTATCGAACCAAGCCACTTATTCAAAATTCGATGTAGATTTACCCTTTCAAAAGGGTGAAAGTGAAACAGAGTATTCGAACCATGCGAGATTTGTAAATTTGAAAATAGAGGGAACCAATAATCACAAATATAGGAAACCAAGACCATAATTTAACAGACATTTGATACTAATTTACTACTCTAAAAGAATTTAAGTTTCCTGCCATTCATGGAATAAATAATTTTAAAACTTCTTTGCAATGCTTTCTGGCTCGATAATCGGGTAGAAAATTAGAGAGTACGATCTGGCACAAAAGAACCAAAACCTATTAAGTCTTTTAATGCACATTTAATACTAAGTTATTGGAGCAAAGATAAATTTTAAAAAGTTTAAAAATATTTTATATTGTAAGTGGCAAGAATAATGATTTTTTGTTTAGAAAACTTAATTAGTATAACATGTTTGTGAAATTATAGTCTTGTTTCTATTTGATTGATCTCGTCATTCTGCATCTTAATCGATTTTTTTTGGGTTATTTAAGGTCGCATCAACATCTAAGGTCATTAGCGACCACTATTGCTGTTAACGGTATGGTACCTGTGTGGATGAAACGATATGGGGATTGATGATAAGGGGTGAAAGGACGAACACAAATACAACCATGCCCGAGGCAGGACTCGAACCCGCGACCCTTCGGTTCAAGATCACTACGACACTACTGCCTTAGCGATCTCGGCCACCGAGACGGCTTAATTGAATTTGAATATCTAGCATGTTGAGTCTAGTATGATTTTGTTTTATCAATATTTATTTAAATACGGCTACGGTTAAAAATTGATCTTTGGTGTAACACATTAGTTTTGATTGTGTGTTTAAATATTTAATAGGTTTTGTAGTTTGTACCAGTTGGTACACTCTAATTTTCAACTCGAATATCGTACATGGTTGCATAAGTAAGAACACTAAAATTAGTTATTTTGTAAATGGCTGAAGCAATTAATTTCTGTTAAGAGTATTATGTTAGTATCAAATATCTGTTAAATTATGATTTAGGTTTTATTTGATTGTTCTCGTTGGTTCTCTCTATATTTAAATTTGAATATTGGCATGTTTGGGCAACTATGATTCAGTTTTTAACAATATTTATTTAATACACGGCAATGTTAATAAATATATATTTTTTGTTATAAATTGGTATTGAATGTGCTTTTAATAGATCATTTTGTGATAGGTCGTCAAAATAGGTCTTAATCATAACGTTTGGCCTGTAGGAAGAGCTGCTCAACAATTGATATACATTTTACAGTTTCTAAGAAAGCGAATAATTTAAAAACGGGAAATGACACCAACTTATTCGATGGTTTTTGGCAGTAGTCACAATACTTATATTGGGATATACATTCATTTGTTAAAAATTTGTGGCAAGACATATCTATGTTGTATTTTATTTACTAAATGTAGCATTGGATAACGTTTTTTGTTTAATTCATATCTATAAATGTACGTATTACGTGGTTAGGCGGAGGAGCGGAATTGATCGCTACATAAATACAGACACTTATTATTAATATTTACCTTTTAGTTACGAACGGGTAGTTACTTAGCTGTTGGAAAGTCAACAAGATTTTATAACAACAAAGTTTTAAAAAATTATTATTTAATAAATGAAAAGAGCAATTACATCATGTATAGAATAAACAATTAATTCTAAACATCCATTAACTATGTTCTTAATTTTATGTGATTGTGCTCCCTGGTTCTTTGTATTTTCGAATTTGAATATCTGGCTTGGTTCGATAACTGCCATGCAGTTTCAATAATGTGTATATAATTCACGGCAACATTTTCAATTTATCTTTAGTGTAATGTTCTAGCATTGAACGTTCATTCAATTCTTAAATAGGTTTTAGATATTAGTGCTCGTTGGTACTATAGCAATTCCTGTTGGAAAGTGAACAAATGTTATAACAACGAAGGTTTAAAAAATTATTTGTTAATAAATGACAAGAGCAATTCAATTGTGACTAGAATAAAAAATTTGTTCTAAACATCCTTTAACTATGTTCTTAATTTTATGTGATTGTGCTCGTTGGTTCTCTGTATTTTCGAATTTGAATATCTGGCTTGGTTAGATAACTCCCATGCAGTTTTAAAAGGTTTATATAATTCACGGAAACATTTATCGATTTATCTTTAGTGTAATATACTAGTATTGAACGTGCATTCAACTATTAAATAGATTTTAGATATTTGTGCTCGTTGGTACTCTCGCATTTCCTGTTCGAATATCTTCGAGGTTTCATAACAACGAAGTTTTAAAAAATATTATTTAATAAAAGACGAAAGCATTTAAATTGTGTATAGAGTAAGAAAATAGTTCTGAACATCCATTAACTACGTTCTTAATTTTATGTGATTGTGCTCGTTGGTTCTCTGTATTTTCGAATTTTAATATCTGGCTTTGTTCGATAACTCCCATGCAGATTCAGTAATGTTTATATAATCCACGGCAACATTTATCAATTTATCTTTAGTGTAATAATCTAGTATTAAACGTTGTTTCAATGATTAAATAAATTTTAGATATTCGTGCTCGTTGGTACTATCGCAATTCCTGTTGGAAAGTCAACAAGATTTTATAACAACGACGTTTTAAAAAAAATATTAATAAAGGACAAGATCAATTAAATCTTGTATAGAAAAAAAATTAGTTCTAAACATCCTTTAACTATGTTCTTAATTTTATGTGATTGTGCTCGTTGGTTCTTTGTATTTTTTAATTTGAATATATGGCTTGGTTAGATAACTCCTATGCAGTTTCAAAATGTTTATATAATTCACGGCAACATTTATCAATTTATCTTTAGTGTATTATGCTAGTATTGAACGTGCATTCAAATTGTAAATAGATTTTACATATTAGTGCACGTTGGTATTCTCAAATTTCCTGTTTGAAAGTCGATGAGGTTTCATAACAAGGAAGTTTTAAAAAATTACTATTTAATAAATGAAAGAGAAAATTAATCGTGTATAGAAAAAACGATAGTTCTAAACATCCATTAACTATATTTCTAATTTTATGTGATTGTGCTCGCTGGTTCTCTGTATTTTTGAATTTGAATATCTGGCTTGGTTAGATAACTCCCATGCAGTTTCAAAAGGTTTATATAATTCACGGCAACATTTATCAATTTATCTTTAGTGTATTATGCTAGTATTGAACGTGCATTCAATTATTAAATAGAATATAAATATTAGTGCTTGTTGGTACAGTCGCATTTCCTGTTCGAAAGTCGATTATGTTTCATAACAACGAAGTATAAAAAATTATTAGTTAATAAATTACCGGAGCAATTAAATCGTGTATAGAGTCAACAATTAGTTCTAAATATCTGTTAACTATGTTCTTAATTTTATGTGATTGTGCTTGCTGGTTCTCTGTATTTTCGAATGTTGAATATGTGGCTTGGTTCGATAAATCTGATGCAGTTTCAGCAATGTTTATATAATACACGGCAACATTTATTAATTTATCTTTAGTATAGTAAACTAGTATTGAATGTGTGTTTAATTATTAATAGATTATAGATATATAGTACTCGTTGGTACTCTTGCATTATCTATTTGAATGTCGTACGTGGTTGCAAAACTACGATGTTAAAAAATGTATTTTCTCATAAATGAGAGGGGTAATTAAATCGTGAATAGAGTAAAGTAATAGTTCGATATGTCTTTAAACTATCTCGTTAATTTTATGTAATTGTGATCGTTTGTTTAATCTATATTCCAATTTTTTTATTATGCTGCGGGTTGCGTCATGCCTGCTGCCATTTACTTTGATTATTTTAGACTGAAAATACGTGCGAATTAATTCCAAATTTTGGCAATTAATAGGCAATTAATTAGCAATAAATTGTTAGATGGTTTCTGTTGAGCTCTGGCTCGAATTTAACTGATGTGTGTGCTTGCTTGACGTCAAGCTAGCATTAAACTATGTTGCGGGTTGCGTCATTCCTGCTGATAGTGACTTTGATTATTTTAGACTGAAAATACGTGCGAATTAATTCCAAATTGTGGCAATTAATTGGCAATTAATTATCAATAAATGGTTAGATGGTTTCCGTTGAGCGCTGGCTCGAATTTAACTGATATGTGTGCTGGCTTCACGTCAAACTAGCACACACCCGTTTTCTCCACGAAAATACGCGGCAATTTATTTCAAAAATGTGGCAATTAATTGGCAATTAATTAGCAATAAATGATTTGACATATTTTGTGTCGGTGTGGGGACTTGGCTGTTCCATCTTGACGCACCTCGTCCATTACCTGCTCCTCGTACGTTTACGGAAGATTTCATACTTCGTTGTGCTGTCAATTAGTCATTCAATACCAACGTATGTGTTACAAAACGCTCTCTCATTTCCCCAAAGAGTTTGATGGTGACAGGTAGCACAGGTTGATCGGCTCCGCGAGGCATTTTGGTAAACGGCCTTCAAAAAACTTCCACACTCGGGGAATCAATTGCCGTCGCCCGGCAGTTGCGGTCGGTTGAGACCATGCGCTCACACGCATTTACTAAAACAGACAAATTCGGACAAAGTTGGTCATATTTCTTGTCTTCACTGTCGTAATTAGCGATATTGGGTCGCGCAATTGGAATTCAACGGGACTCAGTGTAATACAACTGACATATTCAAACATTAGTTCATGTGAAAGGCGCAAATAAAACTCAAATCAACAGTGTGGTTCGTCTGTCATGCAAGATTGTGGTGCTGAACGTACATCAGTCTTAAAATTAATTCTGTAAAACGCATGTCACAGTATTGTCTTTAGATTTAAGTTTTATTAAGTTAACGAGTTTTTTTGTCGATATCAAGTCTTAGCATATTAATGAAACAAGTAACAATCAGCAAAACAAATTATGAATATTGCATCATTGCATGTACCACTATATACAAATAATTAAATTGTGTTAATTAAAATTCTTTAAAGTGCATATCCAACTTTATTTATAACCATTCATTTTCATTTTTCTGCATAATAATTTAATTCAAATAGTTTAATCTGAATTTTGTTCTCTATTTGATGAGCTACCAGAGAAACAAATCAACAATTCAAACCCAACATTGTTCCTCCAGACAACGGATGTAATTCAGATACAACAGTATTTATCATTAATAAATTTGTCTTCTAAAGATATATTCTTCTTCTTCTTCTTCTTCTGCGAGTGGAACTACACCATGTGGCGTCTCTCGTACCCAAGCTTCCACTTTCTTCTATCTTACCCATCATCATCTTCAGTGTGGGGATCTATCATTGTCTGTGGAACGCCAACATAGCACGTGAGTCGTGGTCTACTTCTCTTTCTGTGCATTTCATCTGCTACCTCTAAGTTTTTAATGCCATCTTTCCTCCGGCATTCTTTTAAATGACCATACCATTTTAAACAACATACAGTGATATAATTTCCGCAATTTTTTTGTAAATTCGAATTTTCATTTTATTGGAAATATTTTTATTCCATATTATTGAATAGGAATTGCAATTGACGAAAAGCAGATTGTCCTTGTCAAATGCGATGTTTAATTTCCTCTTCACTGCCTCCTTGGTCTGTTAAAATTGTTCCTAAATACTTATACGTCTGACACTTAACCGAGCCATCTTTCATTACTAAATCTCTTCCTGTCCCTCCTATCACCAAGTACTCTGTCTTCTTGAAATTGATCTTCAAGCGTCATTTTCCATATTCCTCATTTAATTTCCTTGACATATAATGTGCAACGTCTTCATCCTCTGCGAATATCACTTGTTCATCTGCAAAATTTAGTGAATACAATATATCATTTTATTTTTATTCCCATGCTTTCACATTTTATTTTCCAAATTTTTAGAGCTTTTCCTAGATATATTTTGAAGAGGATTGGCGCAATGAAACACCCCTGTCTTAGCCATTTATTTATCTTGATTTCTTTCGATATGCTATTTCCCAATTCGACATAAACGATATTGTCCGTATATAACTCTCTAATACCCTGATATATTTACTCTCCCTCACTGATAATATTTACTACGCTGTATATGTGAACATAATTTGGAATCTCTTCCAAACCATTCCCCTATTTTTTAGTTTCAGGTAGGGCAGCAACATCGAAATTTAATCTAAGTCTCTAAAAACGTCGAATTGCTTTGTGTTTATGCCTTGCACGTTCCATGTTCCAAAATGTATATTCTTTCATTAATCTCATGTACCCTATCCCTCACCAAAATTTACCAGCAAAATTCTATTTTCCCAACCGCGCCGACAAACTTGGACACCCGGAGGCAAGGGAGAGGGCAGGGAGAAGCACTCGTTGACCAATCGCTAGAAAGTAGAATCACAGTCGTCTGTAATTAGCGCAACAACCCAAGTGATTGAGAGAACTTTGTCTCAGGCGGAGGGGGCTATAGTCCAGGCCGTGTATTAGGCCGCACTAGATTCGCAATATGGCAGCTTGAAAGATTTCCTGTCGGAATAGCCAACTGATGAAACTATCACTCTGATCAAGTCTCTCGCTTTTGTTTTGTTTGTTGTCATTCACAATCCTCGCGCGGTCTCGACTGTCTCGTTGTCCACTGTTCAATATACATGTTTCGTTTTTCGGTAGAATTAAAAAGAGATGTTCGTCTATAAACGAATATTAACTCTGTGAATAATTATTAAGTTAATTAAGAATTATCAACTATTGCGAGCTTAAGAAGTGTTAAAAAGTGTCAAGTGCAAGTGAAAAATACAACCTCAAAAGTGGTCATACTTCTATGTCATTAATGCTCTTGAGATGTGTCAACAGTTCCTTCACGTTTTGAACTGGTAGTAATGAGTTTTATTGAACGCAAATAAATACCACAATTATTGAAGTTAATTAACGTGATAAACATGGTAGTTTTTAAGTGATCTAATGAATTTTTCCTAACAGTCCAGTTATGTCAATATCAATGCAAATGCATCCATTTAATTTATCTGTTCAATTATTCATTAGCTTTTAAAAGTAAGTTCAAAAAAAATAATAAAAATCATCATTAGTATAAGTAAGTTTTCAATAACTTATCCATTGTTACCAGAGACAGTCTTTCTCTTTACCCATTTTTTCACCATTTCAATGGGGTGTGATTCATAAGATTAGGATAATGGTAATAAATATGACTTTTTGATTTTTTTAAAGATGTTTATTTAAACAGGAATGTACACTATCAATATAAATGGCACATTAAATATATAGTTACACAATAATATTGAATCTACTCTCTTATTGTGACTACATTACTATAAGCTTCTCCCTGAACATGCAGTTATTACACGGTAAACCCTCTCATTGCTGGTTAAATAATTCAAATCAAAAGTATATTATACTTCAGTTTCCATTACAAATTCATGCCAAATAATTCCCAATAGGCAGCCAAGCAGTACAAGATTAATATATTGTTTATTTATTGCCAGTTAAATACACATTCTTGCTGTGAAAAAATTCAAGGTAAGACGACGGTTATTTTCAGCATTAAAATTAGAGTATTGTGCCAAGGAAATTCAAAACGCATGTAGGATTTAGAGAGAGATGTGGTACTACTTGCCCAAAACCAGTATTACAAGTAATGTCACACATGCTACCAATCAAATAAGGTTACAAAAAGCTACAGAAAACTAAAACAATGTTGACAAGACTATTTACATATATAAGACAAGGACATGTGTGAAAACTAAGAATTATAATAATTAGAGAGATGATTTTTATGTCCTAAAAATCTTGAAATATGCATCTATGACCTAAAAATTCTGAAATATGCACTTTAATATGGAATTAAAATTAACAATATTTCATTTCATGTGGTACTTGGAATGAAAATATATATTTTTGTGCAAACATAATATAACCTAGCTCACTTCTCAGGAGAAATAATTGAAGTAATTATGCACCTTCATTAAGAACATTGTTTGTCTTGTTTCATTTTTTCTGCTTGGTATAAAAAAATATATCAAGAAATATCCCACATTTGCACAAGGATTTTATTGTCTATAGAAAAGAAAAAACAAAGTGTGACAAGCTTTGGGTTCCATCAATGATTGGTCCCAAATAAATAGATTCTATGAAAACAAGGAATGGTTTAGAGATAAGTCACTCTTTTAACAAAATAAATATAGGAGCATAAAAATATGCTCTTATTATAATATCAATATGCACCAACAAGAAAAATTTGCCAAATTGCACTAACATATTAATCTTCATAGCATCCAATTCTAACCACATGTCAAGGAATTTAATTTAGCTATGCCCTGAAGCAATAGACAAGAATATGCAAAATCATAGATAATCACTCCCTAATAATAATAATAATAATAATAGTAATAATAGTAATAATAATAAAATTATTATTATTATTATTATTATTATTATTATTATTATTATTATTATAACACAATGTCTGGAGACAAAAAAAACATGTTTTGATTATTACAAAATCAATTTCTATTGATAATGAAAGAAATACATTTCATGTAAAGTTGTGTTAACAAAACTTGCTTCCATAAAAAGATTACGTAGTGATAGTCCCGACACATTTTGTAAGCTGGGGAATGAAAAGTTATTATTACATCAATCATGCATCTACTTCATGCAACAGAACCATAAGGTTAATATCTTACCTGAAATTATACCAGGTTAACATCACATTAAATTTTTTATTCCAAATAGTCAAAAATATGACAGTTCAGATGCGATATATAGAGCATTCTTCTGTAAATGTATAATATAAATAAATAGTTTATTCCATGTTGTTCTTCATAAAGGATGAATTACAGTCATAAAAGGTTTCATAAAGATAAGAAACCTTGTTGTAATGAACATGTTACCTATAATTCCTCACTGTCGTTGTCATCCTCTTCTTCAGAACTGTTCTCCAAATTTATTGAGATTTCTTGAACTTCTGGAACATCTTGAATTTCTTTTCTCCAATACTCGTTTATAATTCTTTCAGTGTGTTCCACATAATTGTTCCATTTTTGTGGAGTCACCTACAAGGATATGTGCCAAAAAGAAAAATTAAATGATACCAGATTCCACATTACAATTAAAATAACTGATATAAATATTGAAAATAATAAATATTAATATTAAGCAATATGGGTTACACAAAGAAAAGCAAAAGCTGAAATAAAATTTTATAAAATTCATGCACTCAGATGTGAAAATAACTAATAATAGAAATAATAATAATAATAATAATAATAATAATAATAATAATAATAATAATAATAATAATAATAATAATAATAATAATGTTTAATGTGAAGCAATTAATTTTAAAAATTATTATTATTTTTGTTGAAGTTTCTGGGATGGTAATTATGGCCTTGGATCAATATTATAAGAATATTCAAATTTTATTATTAAGCTGCTATTTGGTGTTAAAAGTTAAATATTCGCTTAGAAAAGTAAGTCATACCTGATTTAATGCTTCCTCCCAAACCTGTTTAGTTCTTTCAATGCTACTGCCTGCCCTTGAAACTACTACTTTAGAATAATAACGTTTGGTCTCAGACCATACTTGTTCTATTGCATTGAAGAAACAATGGTATGGAGGAAGGCGTAATACTTCATGTCCTTCATCTTCCAAAAGTTTGTCAACAACATATCTAGAAAAACAACAACAACCCATCTCAAAAATATTTTTTTTCATTAACATTTTGAAAATGCAAATTATATATGAAATCAAACCTTTTTAGTTGAGTACAATGAAGCTTGCATAGTTGTCTCAAAAGGACAACAGTGGCATTATTTGGTGGCACCACACCATGTTGTTGTAACCACCTTTATAAAAATATTTATTGTTAAAATTATTTACATTTCAAATTCAATCTATAATCTTTACTAATTACTTACCACTAATTCATTTTTTTCCACTTTGAAGAAGGATTTTCTTCCACCAATCTACTATGGTATGAAGCATTGTCCATTACAATTAAGCAAGGCCCCAATTTTTTTATCCCAGGAATTAACTGGGTTTGGACCCACCTGTGGAAATTTGCAAAAATAAAAAAAAATAATAAAAAACACAATAAATATTGCTTTAAGAATTACTTGATTGTTTGACCATAATCAAAATTAATGATGAACTTGCCTTTCAAAATTCTCACTGTTCATAGAACCATGGTAATCCTGGCCCCTCTTCAAATTTGTGCTGAAAATTAAACTTGCCCCTAATGAACATAAATTATTTCACTTCAACTGAGGAAATTTTGTCAAAATAAATTATTAACAGTGTATAAACACCAAGAATAAATTAATGTTATAGGTGATAATAAAGTTAGGGAAACATACTGTACAGCACCATTATGCAATGTTTATTATTATACATTCAGAATATTACGACTCACCTTGTACAAACCCATGCTTACTTCCTGCATGAACAACCACAAATCTGCTCCCCTCATCTGGTTTTTTTGGATGGCCCCTTACCTCATCCTTTTTTAACCACGTTTTTGAAGACCCTCCTATTGAAAGAAACCTATGGTAACATTTACCTATCCAACTTAAATCAAAATTTATATTGCTTTATTTTATGCACTTCCCATTATGTTCTCTATACATTCATTATAATGGGCAACAATATTAAAGTTAATGTTACAGAAAATAAGTGTAAGAAATTACCATTCATGTATATCCATGTTTCATCCAAAAAAATTACTGTCTTTGGTGTGTTGGAGTGTATTTTTAAAGTAATTCCTCAGGAAGCACTCTCTTTTAAAAATTATAATTTCATTCTCCCTCACATGGGCATACCTGTCTCCCTTTCCCTAAGTAAAACCCATGTTCTTCACTATTCGCTTTAGGGAGGTCTGAGAGCCTTCAAAATCTAACGTTTCATCTCCCACGATCTCTATGTACAGGTTTCTTATAGAAATACCACAACCTACATAAAATATAATCCTTGGTACTTGTTAAATAATACATAAAACAACACAAAATGATCATTATTTATATTAATAAAACTCTATATTAACAAACTAATTAAAAAGTCTAATTGATTACCTGAATTCAAACTACAATAAATTTTATTGGCAATTGCATCCTTAGTGAAATTGTCAACATCTGTGACTGGACGGGATCTTTTACGGGTCTTTTTGGGTGTGGTCAGAGCTTCTTGTTTTTTACATTTGTTGATAATACTATCAACTGACTTTACATCCACCTGTAAACACACAACATCTTGAAAAAAAGAAAATTAGATTTATTACGATTAATACATGAGTAATGGTAATTAATAAATGAGTAATGGTATAGATAATTAACAACTATACTCATCCCAATTTTAATTAAGAAAATTACACTTGTAAGTTTTAAAAGATAAGATGTAGAAAAGAAAAAAGAAAAATCAATCTTACCTGTAATAATTTTGCCACTCGCATTACTAAACAAGAGTGGGTAACATGGACCTTTTCTTCCACCGCTTCCTTCCACAGTCCACAATATAAATTGACAATTCCCTTTTGAAGAGAACTTTGAATACGTTTTATCTTCAAAGGTTCAATATTTAGTATAGACCCAGATGTTGTTGGGCTATCCATTATTTTCCAATTATAAATAAAATGAATTTAGAAAAAATAATAATAATAAATATAATATAATTAATTTAAAACAAGAAATACTAAAGGGACACAATTAACAACAACAAACAATGAACTACTATAACTATTTCAATTAACTTTATTATTATTACTAAACAAAACAATTGGAAAATAATAAATAAAACTCAAAAACGCCTAGTACTACTAAATAAATAAATTGAACGATAAAACTCAAAGAACGAAGAGCACCAAAACGCAAAATGCAAATATTTAGCAACACTCGTAAACTAACACAACTCCACTTGGATGGCTTTGAATGTTGGCGGAATCTACGGAAGTAGTCGTTGTTTCATTGCAAACTTAAATTTTAAAAAATGTCCCTACCGCTTGAAGGTAATATATACAGGGTATTTGTGTCACGGTTGGCAACAACATTTGCCAACATAAAACGAAACGAAACTACCCTAAATCGAGTATAAATGTATGCTTTCATCCGACAGTGACATTTTTCAAAAGTTGTCCCGTTAGTTCGGCTTTTTAGCTGGCCAGCAGTCTAGTTCTTTTACGTACGAGGCGCAAATATGGTCATATTTCCCTGCGGAAGGAGGGATTTTGCCTGTGCGTACGCCACGACGAAACAATATTACTGAGCAGGGATTTTCCATCCTGAGTGATTTTCAATAGACCAGTAAATATTTTTCATTTTAGCAACAATTATTATAACTTTTAGCAATCGATTTGTAACTTCGGTCAAACTGCAATTTTGAGATGTTCATTTCAGGCCCATTTTGCAGTGCCTTCCCGGCCATTATAACGCATATTTCGAACTTGTTTATAAAATTATAAATTGTTGCAAAATTGTTAATTCCCGGTTTTCGGTTCTGGGACATTGGGAGACTCTTCCCTTTTAGATTTGCAAAATTGGAAATTGTTTATAAATTTGCAATTGTTAAAATTTTAAAAATTAACAAATCCAGTAATATTGTGTTTCTCGTTTCTTGATCTTCTATCCATTTCACGTAAAACAAACTTAATACTTCAATTAAAAACAATTATGATAATTGATTAGATTTTTCAAAAATTAAAAATAGTACGAACAATATCTCCGTGGCATAATATTCGGCTCATCATTCAGTATTGTTACGAGTAAACCGCATTTCCTCATTTGCAATCATTCATACGTTATTGGGGTGTCCCACAGTTAGTGGTTCTCCATAAAAACGTGTAGCATTAATGTACATAATCTGTTGCAACGGCCTCGGCTGCACTCATTATCTGGTAGCGCTCGCTCACTGTTGACGATGCGTTTACTCTTGGTCACCATAGGTCGTGATAACTGTTCAATTCTGATTCTACTGACTCAGATTTGAAGGAACTCTAACGATTTACTATTTCGAAACAGTATAATAGTGCGCAGTCTGTATCACGCTATGACGAAGATCACGGCACAGAATCGAATTATTTCTTGTTAGTATCTGCAGAGTGAATTTTTTTTCACATGCTACATTCTCTTGATTATGTTGGTCGAGTTTAGTTATTTGGTTGTTGTTGCTTAGGTTTAGTTGTGTTTGGTTTTGTTTGGGTTATAGTGTACTTCTTACGTAAAGTTCTTTTTAACATCTGCTTTATTTGCAATTTGTTCTACATGAACTTTCGGCAAATACAATTGTACATTAATTATGGACATGTAAAGAAAGCATCCAGTTCTGGTTCTTTCTAAATATTCTTTTTAAACATTGTCCAAACAGAGAAAGCAAAAAAATCTTATATTGCATAACACAATAAAAAAAACAATAACAACAAAAACACACATACAATAAACAAACAAGGTGACAAAATAAAAATAGTATAATACCAAATTACAATTATTAAAAAAAGTTATCGTTTAAATCTGTGGTCCAAATCAAGAGGATGTAGTACTCTTTTTAACCTTCGTGTCATTGTGCTGTTGTCTAAGATGTTGATGGCTAGATAATTGCTATGATTTTCGAGTCTGTGTTGGTATTTGAGAGATTTAAGAGTGATTTTCTCTTTAACAGTGGTGATATGGAGATCTTTATGTATAGTGGCGTTTGATAAAAACCAGGGAGCATTGTTTACTAATCTGAGACTTTTTGATTAAAATCTTTGAATGATTTCTACATTTGAATGTGAGGCTGTTCCCCAGAGTTCAATTCCATAAGTCCATATATGGGTTTCAATATTGTTTTGTAAAGACTTTATTTTCTAGACTTAAAGAAAATTTTCTCCCTATAACCATGACAGTTGCCTATATTTTAGTTCTGCTTCCTGTCTTTTAATTGATATGTGTTTCTTCCAGGTCAACTTTTTGTCAAGATGTAGTTCGAGATATTTGACGGCGTCTACGTTTTCAATTAGTTTTCTATTTATGTCTATTCTTGTATTTATTGATTTTCTTAGAGAAAATGTTATACATTTGGACTTTGATTCATTCCGTCTTATTCTCCAGAGATTATACCATTGATTTATATGCGCCAGATGATTTTTCAATGTTCTTGTTGCCGTTTCTTGGTTTTCATGCGAAGCTAGCAGGGCTGTGTCATCTGCATATGTTGCAGTGATGATATCCAGTGACTGAGGTAAGCCAGAGGTGTACAGCGTGTACAGGAGTGGTCCAAGAATGCTGCCCTGTGGTACTCCTCATAGTATTGGATGGAACGACGTTATTTCATTTCCGAATTTTTTTGGAAAAATCGATCCAAAATGAAGGATCGAATTATGTTACAGAATGGATGAGGCAGACATTTCTTAATATTGTATAATAAGCCACACTTTGTCAAAGGCTTGCGTAATATGTAGAAATAGAGCGGAACAATACATTTTATTTTCTAGACCTTCGTTGATGGTGTCAACTACCCTATGAATCTATTCTATTTAAGAATGTTGTTTCCTGAAACCAAACTGATGATCTGGGATTGCAGCATTTTCTTCAAGTATAGGATATATGTGAAGTAGTAGTATTTTCTCAAATACTTTAGACAACGAAGGCAATAAACGTATTGGTCTGTATTAGGTAACTTCTTGTAGAGGTTTTCCAGGTTTTGAAATTACAATTATTTGTGGCAATTTCCACTGCGAAGGATAATGCCCGATGTGCATTATTCCACTAAAAATAGATGTTACGAGGGCAATGAGTTCCTTTGGTAGTTTTTTAAGCATTTCCCCTGTGATACGATCGTGTCCAGGAGCCTTGTGGTTTGATAGTAATTTCTGTCCTGCTGTGGCTTCTTTTGTGGAGAAGACTTTGATTGGTAGCGACATTTGGAGAGAACTTTCTAAGAATTCTATAATGTCTTGTTCTTCTGTAAGTAATGTTGAAGGGTATGGTTGAAATTCTTTTTGTAAAATAGTTTGCAAATTATTCTGCCTTTTCTTTTTCTGTTCTGGCCCAGCTTCCATCGATTTCACGGAGGGGGGGAACAGGTTTTGTAGGCCTTTTTAAGGTTTTAGTAATTTTCCATAAGGAGTAATCCATTGCTGTTGAAGGTGACAGCTTTTCTATGCGTTCCTTCATTTCCTCCGAGTGAAATTCTTGTAATTTTCTGGTTCAATGTCGGGAAGTTCTGTTTAGTGTACGTTTGTCGTCCGAATGATGAGTGTGTTGCCATGTCTTCTTCATCTGTCTTTTCTCTTTAATAATTTTCACTATTTCTAATGGGTATTTATTTTTTTCAAACACTCTCGTTTTTGGTGTAGCATATACAGCTGCCTGTTGAATGTGTTGTATTAAATATTCAACAGCATCATCGATGTCTTCTGGAGATTTTAGACGGACCTTGGCAGTGGTTTTACAGTTAAGCCAGTTTACATTCTTCCCAGTTCGTTTTTCTGTTCGTAAGATATACATTTTCTTTCTTTTTGATTTCAGAAGAACTGATTGTTAGTGTTGCTGGAGAATGATCAGATGACAGATCAAAAGACGGTTCTATTGTGTGATAAGTTTGCGCCATACCGCTTGTGACGAAGATATGCAAAACATCAGGAACTTTGTTACCATCCGTTGGCCAGTATGTGGGACTTCCTGATGAAATTGTTTGGAGTTTTAGAGTTGAAATGGCTCCTCCTAAAGCTCGACCTCTTGTGGTTACCAGTCGTGATCCCCAGAGCTGATTTTTCGCATTGTAGTTACCTCCAGCACTAAACCTCGGGCCGAGTGTTCTAAAAAACTTGATAAATTAATCAGTAGTTATCTTGTATTTTGGAGGGGAATATATAGCTGAAATCACGAGCGGACCGAACTTAACATATACTTGTATCGATGTTGCTTGCAGATGGTCTTCAGCATTTTCTTCATACATATTATGTTTCAATTTTGTTTTACTTATTACTGCAGTGTATCCGTGAGCTGTCCCATCTGGGTGATTTGTGCAATAGACGACGTAGTTAGGTATACGCAGATAGCTTCTTTTTGAAGAATGTGATTCGGACACTAAAAGTATATCAATTTTTTCTTGATGTAGAAACACTTCTAACTCTACGATGTTTGAGAATACCGTTGGCATTCCAAGTGTCTATTCGCAATAAACTGTTCATAGTTTCTTCATTATTGCAGTCATGATTTTAATCAGGCTGGAAATTTGTTCAGCTTTCTTTGCTAAGATGGACTCGAATTTTTTAAATGATTCTTGAATTATGGACATCAGATTATTTTCATACGAGGCATTTTGATTATTGATTTGCGAGAAATGGGCCCCTTGTGCGTATGTGCACTGTGTGTCTGTGGTTTCTGTAGATTGTTTGCTCTTTGTTGAACTTGAATTGCTATTTTCATTTTTGTTTTGCATTAAGTTTTCATTTTCTTGATTTTCTCTTGGATACTTGTTGTTACGAATATTTTGATAGACTTCGCAACCTTTATAATTTGCTGGATGGTCACGGCTACACAGAGCACATGTAGCTGGGGTGTCTCTACTTTTAGTACAGGTTCGACTATCGTGATTCTTTCCACATTTGACACAGCTATACGGAAGCGTACAGTAACGATAACTGTGCTCGTAGGACTGACAACGCTTACATTGAATTATTTCACGTTTTTTACGCGGTGGTTCAAAACTTATTTTTGCATGCAGCAAATATTCAATGTCATAAACTTTTGTGTTGTTGCTTTGTGGTTCTAAGTCCACAAAAAACATTGATAGGGGTGCTTTGTTAGACGATGCTTGATATTATAAATTTATCTTACCTTGTGACCTTGTGCTTCTATAGCTTCTTTAAGTTCCGTTTCGTCTACTGATGGGTGCATATTTTTTAACACTATTCGAAATGTTCTTTCTTGCTTTAACTGGAATGTATAGTGCGCAATAATTTTTTTTTATTTAGATGCTTAACAAGCTTTCTTTAAATATCCGGTGTTTGAGGTAATATTTTCACATTATTCATTGTTATTTTGTCTTCGTCTTGATAGGTTTTGGTTAGTTTATTCGCTAAGTCTTCATCTTTAACTACTTCTTTGATTGATTTGATCATGTCAGATATAGCTGGAACGCCTGGTACGAAAATCGGCGGGGTTCGATATTCATTTTGTTCTTGAATGTTACCTTTGGTTGTCATATCATTGTTTTTCTCAGATTTAGAGAACACTTCTAAATTTTTATCACATGTGAGATGTTCATACCTGTTTTTTGATGATAATGTGTCATTTTCACTGATAATTTTCTTAGAGGGTCCTTTGGGTTGGTCATTTCGTCTTTGCGTCATTGCGTCGACCACGCAGTGGAACTGTTTGCCAGGGTTGCAGCCTGCTCAAGGCTGAGGCCGCTTCCAGCGTGGTAGATGCGTGGCCGTTAGGTCCCGTAGCTTCTAATACGATCGCTGGTTTTTCGTTTTCATGCAGATGTTGCTGTAGTTGGAATTGTAAATGTTCATTCTGTTGCACTAACTGTTGTAAATGTTGTTTTAATACTTGATGTTCTTGAAGTAACGCTTGGTGCTGTTGCTGAAGGTTATGTAAGAAGTCACTGTATTCTAACGTCGATTCGTCTAGACTGTTGTTAACGTCTATTTCACTGTTTTCTTGATTATTTAGTATTTCTGCTGACTTGGTGATTAGTCCCCCGAAGGGTACATGGTTGGTAAACATTTTTCACTTCACTATATATGGCCGATATTGATTTACAATATTCTTGTTACACCATTGTTCTCTAATAAATCCAGTCAGCTTTGTTCACAATTAAATGCGGTCATCACTGTTTTACCAGTAATTTTGAACGATAACAATTAGAAAATGTTCTTCATTCACTACTGTTCACGAGTAATTACACTTCTTTCTGACCCCGGACCGGCGGACCGGAGGGCGGAACCGTCCGGACCTGGTGCTGGTTAAGGACCATCAAGCGATCGTCGTCGACGCCTCGGTCTGCGTAGCATACCCGGGGCGCCTCGGTGAACGCTATGACGAGAAGGCGGCGAAATACGAACATATTCGCCCCTTCTTAGCAGCCAGGAACTTCCGGGACGTCAGCTTCCTTCCCATCGTGGTAGGAGCTCTGGGCGAGGGGTGTGAGTCAAGTGCAGCGCTGCTCCGTAAATTTACCGCTGGCGAAAAGATGCGAGTGCTACGTGAGCGCATTGTCGCCGAGGCTATAGCAGGGAGCGCTGCCTGCTATTTTCGCCACACTGCCCAAGATGACCTCATCCCAGTCGAGTACAGGCGAGCGTAAACAAAGACAATACGGTTTAAATGAAGTGCCTACAAGCATGTATAGTGTAAATAGTGTTTAAATGATTTCATGGATTGTGTTTATAAGTGTATTTGTATACTTTGACCAGTGTAAATAATGTAAATAGTGTACAGTGTTAAAGTTGCAACCGCTGTTGAAATGATGTCGTCGATGCATATATAGTGTAAATAATTTTTATATTAGTTCATGTGTAATGTTAAAAGTGTATGTTTTTGTATGTGTTATATGTGTATGTATTGCTTACCGTAAATAATGTAAATAATGTTCGTTGTTAGATTAAGTAAGATGTAAGACAAAGTAGACTTAGATTAGTTTGTAAGTATCTAGTTTGTAAGCTAGGCCATAAGTTAGCTATGTAAATAGAATTTAAGAATAAATATTACTCGGCCGGGGCAGTTGGCACTTGCGATAAGCGCGAGCGTTCAGATAACAAGCGGAGCTGCGGAACATGTTTGCTAGTGACCGCTGCTGAGCGAGAACTGTCTCTTACGTCAAGTAAAGAAATAATTAAGAAACTGCGCCGAAAACCCGTGATTTTCACCACAAAAAGTTGTAGGTTCCTGATACAAAAAAACTGCATAATTCTTGTTCTTGTATGTGTTACTTGAATTTGAACTGATATTTTTATTTTGTGGGGTGGGGTGTTTAACTAAACAAAAAATTTAAAGTGTGTCTCGTTTAATACTCAATACAGGGTTAGTCGATAAAAAACATCCACCTCGAATATTTTCTCTACAGTTCTATTGAGTAGCACCAAATCTGTCACCAAGGATTGAAGATACATTAACTCATTAGTTATAGTTTTTAGCTTTTTGATAGCATTTTATATTTTAATAATATTGGAATAACATAATTTTTAAATGAAACACACTTCTTTTTTACACTTTTAGATAGATCACGAGAAAAAATTCAACAATTATTCATATGTGGGTATTTGATGAAAATTATGTACACTAATTCGTTTTCAAATCCGGCGTCACAAGATTCGGAAGGTAGGCTCGATTTCTAAACGTTTCCACGGCTTTCATCGTTCACCAATTCAGAACCAACGGGATTGAAAATATAACTTATGTTTTTACTTCTAAACGACAATCCACACTGCAATACACAAATATAAATGAGACTTACTAGAAATCGCCAAAAATAGTGGTGTGCCATGCAGAAATTGAATGGTATTGAAATCACAGAGCTGAGATTTGTGTCCTCGTGACGAAATGTTTCTGCGGACGTTTGACGTAAAACCTTTTTAAAATTTGAGACTCATTTGTGTTTTTACCAACAAGAAACGTCAGTGTAATTTCTTTCGTTTTATTAATTGCTTCGGGCAAACTCAAGAGGACACCATTAGAATAGGATAATATCAGTAAAAAAATTAGTGAGACTAACTTTGAAAGTGAGAATTTGCAACTCAGTTGAATACGCACTTGTCTTGACATTATCACAAATGCTGGGCTTTATACAAATAATAAATTTGCATTATGTAGCCATATATCGCATTCTCTCTATAAACTTAAAGAAAAAGTAAAATTAGAGCTGATTTTACAAATTTTTATTTGTTTAAGGTCACACAACAGACTAGAATTGCAGTTCCGGGTCAGACTCTTATTCTTTGACTCCAGAAGCAATACATTAAACAAATATGTTTTTGTTCTAAACAGACAATTCAATGCGATGATAAATTTGACGATACATATATAGGAGCCTGAAGTGACGGAGGAAGAGATCCAGAAGAGCAGAGGAGAGGGGTGAGAGGAGACGAGAATTAGAAGTGCGTCTCCAGGTACGTGGTGCCCTTGGAGGCGCCCGCCACTCCGTTCTCACGAGCGCCGTCCACGCGCGCGCCCCGGGAGCGGCGGAGGGCGGCGTCGGCGCGAGGGCCAGCGCCCTGCGCGCGCCCTTCGGACGGCGGCGACGCTGCACAGGACACAACAACTCTTACTCTCCAATCAGTCCTTCGGACCTTCCTAACCTATCAAAATATCTCAATCGCTTTTGTCAATCGCGGAATTATTGACACAAATATTGGGAAAACACCGTTATCACGAAATAAAAACAGATGTACAGTTTTATATAAATCACAATAAACTTCTTAAGGAAATGAAGTATACAACATCTCTACAATAAAATATTCAATATTTGGACGTTATTTTGGAAGACGTGAAATGGAAGAGAGGAATTCTGTTCATGTTTATACTCCATATCATATTCCCAAACCAGAGTATGGCTTCTCAATCGACCACTTCAAAGAGTGTTGGGTGTGGTCCCTGAGCATATGGGAGTACTAACGTTGTGGGATGCGCTCTTGGAGAGCGTCAGCAGCTCTGAGTGTAGGGCCTTCGCCAGGTGCGCGCCCTTGTGCAGACGCAGGGCCGCGACCTGCGCGCCCTCGCCCTTCGCAGCCACCGGAGTCATCAGCACTCACGGAGCCAGCGGAGCGTGCTGCGTCAGCGGAGCCAACGAAGGCGCCGGGGCCAACTGCGCCGGCGAGGGCGGCTTGAGCCTTGCGTTGTTCGTAGGCGGCCACGATGCGGTTGCGGCGCCGGAGGTTCAGCCCGGGAGACTCGGGCAGCTGCAGGATGACGAACTTCTCCTGGCGGGGGCGCTCGCCGCGGCGCTGCTCGGCGGGGGCGGCCGGCGCGCGCGACCCTGCCACATCCCCCACACACCCTCACAAGCCGTCCTCACGCGCATAGTTCGCGTTAGTAACCCGCATCAACGCTGTTTCTCGGGTTATTTCTGTGTAGCTCGGAATTTGCCATCACATCAAGACTGCTCGGATTACAAGACAATGCTAAGAAAAGCGAGTAAACCGAAAATGTGTACGTTGTGTGATAGACGGTTAATGTAAGTGCAAAGATCACTGATGAAATCGCGACCGCTTTATTCAGTCGGATGCAATGGATAGAAATATCTACGTACGTACGCGAAAGGATTGACATATTCATTACTAATGTTACTGTAATCCAAAATATATACGATCACAAAATCATCCGATACTTTATGACTCAAGTACGGCGTGTTGTAGAACCAGTTTTACAAAACTGTCATCCGACATAACTTTGGATTTTTGCAGTCTAATCACGTTTATTGACCAATAGTGACCTTTCATGGATTGGTTGTGTTTTTTTACACCAAACGTTAGTTTCAGTAGTGGTGATCCAGTTGGGCATTCATATACAACACGCTGCGTATTGTGTTGCCCTATCAATGCTCGCGCGTATGGATGTCGCTTACTTTTGGCGCGATCTGACTGCCCGCAGGGAATGCAAATTGCTCGCAGAAGTTTCCTGAAGGCCATTGCAAGCGGTGCTCTCGGAATACCCAGCTATCGACCTTGGTTCCGGAGCGCTTTCTGCCCGTAACCACGGAATCAGCGAACACTGCGCCCACTGGGTCATTGTTGCTCCAAACTACATTGTAGTGTAGGAATACGATACTCATTACGGTTTCCGTGGAGCACTGGTGTTTCTCTTAAGCATCTTTAAAATTTAGCGCCACAATAAAGAATATTGAATGATCTAATTTAATAAAGTGATTCATACTTTGATCTATGTCCCTATATTCCCTGCAAATCAGTGGCGGCTCGTGGGTATTTGCACGTTCGCATGTGCACACCCAAATAACTGCGTTGGAATGCTTCTTAAACATTTCTTAACATGAGGGGAATACAAGACCTCGCAGTGCGTTTCCGAAACATGGTATTTCAAAACACGCGCCGTTTGGAAGCTGCGATTGGCAGTCCGCCGCCAATGCCCATCGTGCCAACAGGCTAGGGCATTGATGGAATAAAGTGTGAGATATCTCTCCACTTAAATGTGCTCTTACCCCTTTTAAAGTAATTCTTCGGTAGCGCGCGAAACGCAAACGCATTGCTGTGCAGTGTTGCATCCATAAGTATAGTGTTAATCGAATGTTATTTGCACATTTTAAAGGGAGTTGCAATTACAAATCCATTCCTAAGCATGTGAAAACCAAAATGTATTGTGTAAACGTATGTAGGAAGCTACTTTTGAATGCGTTTTGAAAAACCGAAGTTAGAGTTTTCGTTTTTCTGTGAAGTGTGTTTCTACAACTGACAATGAATAGCGTCGAAAATATTAAAATAACATCAATGGAAAAGTCACAGACAAAATTGCTGAAAAGACACAGCATTTACTGAAGCGACACAGACTTCGTGTTTCGTCAGTCAGTGTAGACAGAAAATTATCCAGATTTTTTGAGTATTTGGTATTGAAACTTGTACTTTTAAGCTTAAATTTGTACAGCGAGTTTATGGAAAAATACTCCATAGAAAAAGTGCGAGTAAAAAAGTTTCGAATCAATGTGTTTCTTGACAACCTTTGAAAAATCTTCTGTAAGTGCCGAATCACGCGGTCACCCGACGCAAGTAGTAAATATTTCGGAGGGGTCCTTGCCGAGCGAAGTCAAAACGAATATTGTGAAAAGAAATGCGGTCAACCCTCGTTGGTGATAAAAGGAACTATTCAACATGTTATCAAACTTCATAAGATGCCTTATTTCTAATTGTCATTATCTATGTTAATGAATATATGTGTATGCTTGTAATGTATGCCTGTATGCATGGGCATGTGTGTGAGAGAAAGAGGGGGAGGAAGGGAGAGAGAGGAGAGGCGTTGCACACCCTAATAGTGTGACAACGAGCCGCCACTGCTGCCAATGATACGCTAACATCTGAACTGATGTATGAGTAGCAATGAGTTTGTTCATATTCCTTAAAAATTATGATTTTTTATGTTTTAGTAGTCTAGTTTAAATTATTGTGTTGAAACATTTTTGTTTGTTCATCATTATTGGATTCAAGTTAAGAGGGAATGAAGTCAAATACGAGTTTAAAAATGTATTTTGGTAGATATATTGCATCTCATGGTTTTATTCATTGTAATTATGATATTTAAGAAGTCATAATGATTTTCAACTTTGTGGTTGCCAGAAAATCCTTGCAAATATCCTTAAGAACAGCGGGAGAAGTCTCTAAAAGCATCAAGTGATATCACAGCAATGCCTCGGACCGTGAGATCCTAGGTTCAACTCGCTACGATTGCAGGATATTTTTACTCATACTCATTTTCACTTCATGAAGACACAATGGGCTCATATTGACAATGCTATTTTTATGGAAAAATCTCGTGCACTGTTACCAAATCGATTGTTGCAAAAATATTAGAAAAAACATTGTCCTGTAGAGAAAAGAACGAGGAACACGATGGTAATCATTAAAAATATGCCATGCAAGTACTTTTAAAATAAAATAATGAAAACGCTAGATTTATGCACAATTTATTTTTTAAACACCTTTCCTTTGAGAGCGATAAACACAATCAAAATTTGCTGGAATTAATTTTGGAAAACACTATACAATATTTCAGTTACTTCAGCTAGGGGGAAATGTTTTTTTTTCAATATGTCAAAATGTGTCTTTAAAAAAATTAATTGTCAACGAAAATATGTGAATTTGTTATATGTGTATTAAAATATACAGCCGCTGGGATATTTTTGTTCTTGGAGTCCAATTACAAACTTCCAGTGACAATGTTGGGTAAAATTATGAAATTATTTTCTATCATGACCCGAAGATCTTCTGATGCATTACTTCTTGTATTTGATGTTTGTTTTGAAGTCGAGCCGCGCGCGACGTGAGACGGTGACATCAGGCTGAACGGGCGATACAACGAAAAGACAAGGCACATTTGCAGGGTGTGTAACCCAAAGGACAGATAAAAGAAGTGTTTATTTATATGATGTCACCAGCGGAGGGACCATCCAAATCAATAAAGCAATTCTCGAGTGATCACAAGATTGATCACATCTTGTGAGGTATTGTGGACAAACGATTTTTTCTGGTAGATGTGTGTGAAGATATTGGATGTGCAGTGGTAAAGAAATGTAGGTACAAAGTAAGAAATGTTATCAAACTTCAAGTATTTTATCATTCACTGATAAAAATTGGATTTGAAATTGAAAACTTAGAAAAAAAGACAGAAATAATAGAAAGAAATGATACAATAATTTACCGATATTCATAACTTTGAGAAATTTCTAACCACAAATTTAGGAACGAGAAAAGAAATACGACGATGAAAGTTGGATAAATATTTGTCATAGTGTTTCTTTTATAGCGAAAATTAATTAATCAATATTCCACTGGCCAATCAACAATTTACGAATTTTCACCCATTTTATTTGATAATATATATAATGTCTGCATTGTATTAGATATTTACGCTAATAAATATATAATGGCAATAATGACAATGAGTAAGGATATAAACCTTTTTTTAAGTAGATGAATATATTGATAAAGGTAGCCGTGATTTGAAGGTTCTGAAGCGAGAGTTCAAGCGAACGTGTCGCACCGGCAACAACGCGAGGGTTCTTCACAATACCCATTGTGCCTTCACAACGTGAAAAACTAGATAGCTAGATCGAATTCCGCCCTTGTGAGGAAGATAATTCTAGCAACCGGCTTCTCTGATCATTAGTTTTTCGTCGTTTCTCTGGCCAATATCACGCGAATGCCGAATCAGAACCCTAAGGCTCGTCGCAAAATGAGACGCAGGTCCGTGACGCGATGCAACACCACTCATGCCGAAATCTTCACGACCGATTGAGTCGCAGAAGCGATCACGAAAAGACGATGCGCATTGTTTCTGTAACCTGCATTTCACTCCCAGCATGGATTTAGATGTTCTTCGGCGATATTAGTGGATTTGAGTTCTAAATAAAATTCCAAACCGGGTTCAAATTGATGAGAAATTTCGGAATTATTTTAGATTAAAGCGTGATCAATTCAAATAAGTGCATGATAAGTGATAAGTGAACCAAAAGTGAGTTTTTTACTTTCCGTTAGTATTTAAGGTCTATATATATATATATATATATATATATATATACACATATTCTAACGCCCCCACTTCGGGGGACGCCTTGTAGAATGCTCTTTCGAGCTTTGATGAATCTCAGCGGGCAGGATCTTTTGGGGTATGAGAAAGTAGCACACCCAGACACAAAATTAGATAAAACAATGATATATTCTGAAATATGGCACAAGAGACTATTTACACTTGACACTCAAGTTGAAAATCAAATCAAAAGAATTTACAACACACACAAAAAAATATTTACTCAATGATTTGCTCGTTATATTGTGACTAATTACCTCCTAACACTCGTGCACGGATTAGAAATTGAACTTTCCCACACTCCTGGGATTGATTACCATTACACGTTATCTGGGATCTTATCGCTATTTTACATTCATAATTTTCCTCGTTAATAATTTTACACACAATAAATGAGGAACTCTAATCAAATATTTACACAATTTCTAAATCGAATGCAATTGAATGCATTACCGTCGTACAAGGTTAATTTACTTAGCCGTGAATCAAATCTAAGGCGACCTTGCAAAGTTTAATGTTCTTATCTTTCGCCATCACTCCCGTCCAAATTCCGGTCTCCCCACTTTGGTTTTATTCAAAGTCGGATTACCTTTGCAGCGGCCCAAGCCCGCGGGTTACGCACCGCCGCCGTGTCGTTGAGGTCGCCGCTCAACTCCAGCCGCGCCGCCGCTCGCGTTTCCCAAATGTCCTAGGAAGCCGTCTCCGTAACCCGCTACCAAATTGCCGGAACCAGTCTTCTATCGCTCTCGCCGCCAAATCCAGACACGCGCACGCGTATTTCTCAGTCTCTCGCGTGTGTTAACGTGTCGCTCCACCAGCGCGTTGATTATCTAATACGGTTCACAGTCACGTTTACTACTCCACTCAATTCTCACTTATTTCAGCTCACGTTCTCACAGTCAACGTTCTCTTTAATTCATGCAGCCTCGTTACAATTTCACTTTGGTGCTTTCGCCGCCTCAATGCTATAACGCTTTCCTCCACTACTGCTCGTGGTATTATTCACGACCCCGCGTCTTGACTACCGAAGTTACCTCTCACGTCGCCGTCTGATTAAAGAAGAAGGCAACTCTTCACCGCTCCGCTGTATTAATGCGGCTCTGACGTCATAGTACACCCCAGGCGTGCCGCCCCTTCGTCGAGAGTACCCCGCCGCCGCTTCTGGCCGGAACCGACAGGTAGCGCCTTTTTCCATCTCTAGCTGCTTTTCCGGTGTTCCCACGTACTTTCCGTCACCGCCGATGTTGCGTGGGTGCTGTGGGGTTTGCGGCCAGGCCACGAACGTCACAATATATATATATATATATATATATATATATATATATATATATATATATATATTTTGACGTCACGGGATTATACAACCCCGTAACGCCACCATAAGCCACGAGAAAAGCCCAGAACACAGAGAAATTGGGTACGCTGCGGAGCGATGGTCCGAGAAAGCGACATCTACCCGCAGGTTTTCGCACTCCGATGTCCGAAGTTACGGATCATGTTTTTCTTAAGAGGGCGCGAAGGAGGAGAAAATTCACCCCTCCAGAAATTTCCCCAGGCGGAGTCACATAAATACCGCGACGCGCTTCAGGAGAGCTCTCTTTCAATTTCGACAGCGGCGACGACTCTTTCAATTTCGACAGCGGCGACGACTCAAGCTAATTCTTCGGCGGTAGTAATTGGTTAGTGCAGGAGTATATTTTTACTTGCTTAGTTAAAGCTGATTTGAGAAAACGCGGTAGTAAGAGTGATAGAATTCAGAAGTGAAGTGCATGTACAGTGTTAGCACTAACATTACGCAAGAAAGCAAGCGATGTGATTGCTTTAAATCTGAAATAGTTTCATAATTGAAATAAATTCGCGCAGAAGGACTCTGAACGAAATCCAGCATTTAATTTTGTACGCCACGATCACGCACGCTCAAAGTGTGGTATGTCGGCCGAGTGCTAGAAGCATTCAATTCAATAACGTTAGTTATTCGAAGCTGGAAGCGCGAACGACGGGTACGCGGCACGCAGAAGGACGACTCCAGTGAAGACTCAAGCGTAGGCGAGAAGGACTTGGACCAAATACGTGGATGATACGAGCCAGAGATCGAGAGAAAGGTCTGGAATTTGGACGAGTGGCGGAATCCGGAGAATCGAGAGAAGGAAGTGGTGTAACCGTGGAACATCGAACCAGTCAAGCGACGCGGCGAGGACGGTGAGCGACCGAAAACCCCAAGGTTAACTGATGGCGAGCGGGAAGGAGATGTCGAGGTAAAGAACTGGCAACTTCTATGCGGCAATTTGTTGGGAAATCGTGTAGCTTTAAATACCAGGCGAAGCGTCCTAAAATAGGTGAAAGTTCCAAATAATTACTGGGAGAAATATTCCGAACGTATGAGCGGCAGTTTAGATTTCATTCGCTGTACGCACTAGTAAATTCGTTTGAATGCCATACTTTGTACAACTTTTCTAGAGTGAATATGATATTTCATGTAGTGTAAAAGTGATCTTGTTTGAAAGTCACGCTTTTATTGTATTATATCAGGGATAATTAGTTGCTATAATTTGTAAAGGGTACGATTTAAGTAACGTGTGTGTCACGTTTATTCTGGTGTTTGAGTTCACAGCATTGTAATAAATGTGCAGCTTAAGGCTGACACCTGTGAACAGTCTATGATAGAATAATTGTAGAGAATCACTTAAAGGGCCGTGCACGGAGAAAACTTAAGAATAACAAAAGTTAAATGAGGTATACGAAATAATTCAGAAAGAGGTAGAAGCACAAGAATTGTAAATAGTACTTATTGAAGTATTAAGGCAGTCGAGGTGACGCCTATACATTTTTTTTGTGGTTGTGTTCTTTTCTTTTGTTGTTTCTGTTTTCTTTGCAGTGACCATCTACGCAAAGTGCATACTTTATTGTATATTTGTGCCACTGTGTAATTTGTTTACTCACTGAATATATGCTCATTTTACCAGAATTTTACCTAATTCATTGTGTCAAGGGTTCAGACCTTTCTCATACCCGAAAGATCCTGCTTCCTGAGAATTCAAAGCTCGCTTCACGAGCATTCATTGTTTCACGCTTTATCGCCACCGGCTGGAAGGTAGTAGGTGGGTGTGTTACAATATATATAACCACACACAATATATTTCTCTACTCGTTTGTATTACCACTTTATATAGCTATTAAATAAGTGCTTACAGATTATAATATAGTACATATTGTTTCCCTCCTCAAAAACTATGTTTTATTAATGCGAGCGATAATAGGTATTTCCTGTAATTGTTTACAATTGAAGCCCTTGAGTTATTGAAACGTTTATATTGCTAACAATAAATATCAATCATAACCAATTGCCGAATTTATAAATAATTTGGGCGCCAGGAAAAGTTACACATGAATTCCTGATTATCTATTGCTGTCTTCTAATAAATCTAATAAATTAAAAATAGCGTGCCCGTGCGAGAACACTCGCTTTTTAAACCCCTCCCTAATTTGTGCATGAGTTTTAGTGAAAATTAAACTTGGATTCATGAGGTCTCTTTCCATCGTTGTTCCTTGCACAATTAGGTACACAGCACCTGTAGACCACGGCAAAACGTTAAATGAATGGTTGCATTACATGCATAAGAAACAATCTTCATCTGTATTATTTAGCAACTATTAATAATGGTGTTGCTGCAAGAGCAGTGTTGTTAATAGTGTTGTTGCTGCGAGAGCGAATCTTGAATTAATAATTATGCAAATAAGCCCCGTCAGTCTGCGCAAATCACGGTACACACAGAAAGCGTAAATAGTATAAGATTGATGAATCTAAGCATGACGTCACAAAGATGGCCAGCAGCACCAAGGGAGTAAATATAGGCTATGGAGGAATGTATCATGTATTTCTCCATGTGTAGGTGGTATTGGTATCGATAAGCTTCGAACCGGCAAAATTTTAATAGAACATATATGAATATCTCATCCTGTAGATTATGATGTGAGAAGTTTTCTTTGATACATTTGGCCTCAAAAATTTAGTTCTTACGGGCCTGGAACGCTTTATTTACGACTTATTTCAGGATATAGCTGACCGAGTGTCGCGGGTTGCATTTGATATGAATACGCAGATGCGGTTTCTTAAAAAAATCTTTAATATTTTTAAAGTCTAAGTGCAATTAGTCACGTCTCTGTAAAATTCTCTTTTTTAAAAGACCTCGTTTACATAGATCGGTTGCGGGTGAAAGACGCAATAATTATGTATACTACTGAAATAATAAATAAGAATGATAATAAATTTATTTAAACTGCAATTGGGTGTAACCCGCTGGCAGTTAATTACATGAATAAGATAATAAATCTCATGCAAATAATATAATAATAATAATAATAATAATAATAATAATAATAATAATAATAATAATAATAATAATAATAATAATAATAATAATGCTAAAATGATAATATAAATAATAACAATAATAATAATAAATAAACTTCTGATTCTTAAAACATTAAATTACATAAAAAAGAAAAGAAACATCTATCATCTAAAGCTGCACTGATTATTTATTGGATTAAAATCGCACTGCACTTTACTTTCCTTCACTTCACTATAACAACAAAAACATTTTCTTCATTATTTCTCTGATTTACACTGCACGACACCTCACTTCACTGTTTGACTTTATATTCTTAGTTAACTACCTCATAAACTTATAAATGCCCGAAATTAGTTTCCGAAACTGTTCAACGCTTCGAGGAAAGGGTTCAAAGTTTTTTGCAGGCAATCTATTCCAATGTCTTATCGTTCGATTTGTGAAAGAGAATTTCCCGACATCCGTTCTCTGCGGTCTTAAATTTATTTTGTTCCTGTGATCCCCTTTACTGATATACGTAGGAATATTTAGCCACCGTTTAATTTCTAACAATTATGTCACAGACAACACGCAATCTTTCCATTCACTTCTTTACCTATTCTCAAATCCATTCACTTGCACTTGCTTGCACTACACCAAAACACATGCTGTGATACCGGTCGGAATCTTTGGGCTTGTCGCAACAGGGGCGGTGTCCTGCTGGTGGATGACACATGGTTGGGTAAAAAACGCAGGCAGACAAGGACTCGCCATCGGATATCATAATCCAGATGCGGTAGATCGCCCTAACTTCCCGAAGAAAAAATGCTCTACACTTAAATGAGCGAATAATCTTAGCATGACGCGACAGGAATTTTCAATGATTCAAACCTCCCCATAATTTTTCTTTTTTTAGATTTCATCAACAATTAATGCAGTGGCCACTTTTCTTCCATTCCATCTATAATATTCTAAATTACAATAGTAAAGCCACGAAGCTAACGAATAACACTAGAGCTCCACGGAAAACGTAATGAGTATCGTATTTCTATACTACAATGTACATTGGAGCAACAATGACCCCGTGGGCGCAGTGTTCGCTGATTCCGTGGTTACGGGCAGAAAGCGCTCCGGAACCAAGGTCGATAGCTGGGTATTCCGAGAGCACCGCTTGCAATGGCCTTCAGGAAACTTCTGCGAGCAATTTGCATTCCCTGCGGGCAGTCAGATCGCGCCAAAAGTAAGCGACATCCATACGCGCGAACATTTATAGGACAACACAATACTCAGCGTGTTGTATATGAATGCCCAACTGGATCACCACTATTGAAACTAACGCTTGTTGTAAAAAAACTACCAATACATGCCATTTCTTCATTAGTCAATAAACGCCAATAGTTTGTAACGAAAACGCAACATTATGTCGGATGACAGTTTAGTAAAACTCGTTCAACAACACGGCCTACTTGAATCATAAAGTAATGGATGAACTTGTGAACCTATGTAATTGGGATTACAGTACCATTAGTAATGAAAATGGCATTCCTTATGACTACGTACGTAATTATTTCTTTCCATTGCATCCGACTGAATAAAGTGGTCGCGATTTCATCAGTGATCTTTGCACTTACATTAACAGTCTATCACACAACGTACACATTTTCGGTTTACTCGCTTTTCTTAGCATTGTCTTGTAATCCGAGCAGTCTTGATGGCAAATTCCGAGCTACACAGAAATAACCCGAGAAACAGCGTTGATGCGGGTTACTAACGCGAACTATGCGCGTGAGGACGGCTTGTGAGGGTGTGTGGGGGATGTGGCAGGGTCGCGCGCGCCGGCCGCCCCCGCCGAGCAGCGCCGCGGCGAGCGCCCCCGCCAGGAGAAGTTCGTCATCCTGCAGCTGCCCGAGTCTCCCGGGCTGAACCTCCGGCGCCGCAACCGCATCGTGGCCGCCTACGAACAACGCAAGGCTCAAGCCGCCCTCGCCGGCGCAGTTGGCCCCGGCGCCTTCGTTGGCTCCGCTGGCGCCGCACGCTCCGCTGGCTCCGTGAGTGCTGATGACTCCGGTGGCTGCGAAGGGCGAGGGCGCGCAGGTCGCGGCCCTGCGTCTGCACAAGGGCGCGCACCTGGCGAAGGCCCTACACTCAGAGCTGCTGACGCTCTCCAAGAGCGCATCCCACAACGTTAGTACTCCCATATGCTCAGGGACCACACCCAACACTCTTTGAAGTGGTCGATTGAGAAGCCATACTCTGGTTTGGGAATATGATATGGAGTATAAACATGAACAGAATTCCTCTCTTCCATTTCACGTCTTCCAAAATAACGTCCAAATATTGAATATTTTATTGTAGAGATGTTGTATACGTCATTTACTTAAGAAGTTTATTGTGATTTATATAAAACTGTACATCTGTTTTTATTTCGTGATAACGGTGTTTTCCCAATATTTGTGTCAATAATTCCGCGATTGACAAAAGCGATTGAGATATTTTGATAGGTTAGGAAGGTCCGAAGGACTGATTGGAGAGTAAGAGTTGTTGTGTCCTGTGCAGCGTCGCCGCCGTCCGAAGGGCGCGCGCAGGGCGCTGGCCCTCGCGCCGACGCCGCCCTCCGCCGCTCCCGGGGCGCGCGCGTGGACGGCGCTCGTGAGAACGGAGTGGCGGGCGCCTCCAAGGGCACCACGTACCTGGAGACGCACTTCTAATTCTCGTCTCCTCTCACCCCTCTCCTCTGCTCTTCTGGATCTCTTCCTCCGTCACTTCAGGCTCCTATATATGTATCGTCAAATTTATCATCGCATTGAATTGTCTGTTTAAAACAAAAACATATTTGTTTAATGTATTGCTTCTGGAGTCAAGATATTAAGTCTCTGACCCTGGACTGCAATTCTAGTGTATTGTGTGATCTTAAACAAATAGAAAATTGTAAAATCAGCTCTGGTTTTACTTTTCCTTTAGAGAGAATGCGAGTGGCAAGTTTTTAGAGAGAATGCGAGTGGCTACAATATTTAAATTAATTACTAGTAGGAATTGCGGCATTAATGATAATATCAAGTTTTTTCTAGTTTCCCGCTCGCCTCAACAAATTAAAAATTAAAAGCAATGAACTTTAATTTTATTTTTACATTCAGAATTTTACGGAGAACGCCATAGAATTCTATAGATTTCGAAGCAAGATTTTGTAACATTTGAATAATTTTGTATAAAAAATCAGAAATTGTTTTTGCTGTTCCTTGTCTTTTTAATGCTCTGAGGTTCTAAACGGTGTGATATTCTCATGAATGTGAAGATGTTCATTCTCTGCTCAATGAACGATGCTACTAATGAAAATGTGCTACTAATGAGAATACGCGAATGTACTTCAATTGATGTGAATTCGGTTCTCTGAATCATTGTAACATGAGGGATTCGCTGTGGCAATGTAAGGGAAATTCAACCAATGTGGTCGAGGATGACGTCACAGAGCCTTGAGCTTTTCAGCTGCGCTACCGGGAACCGCACCACGAACGTCCGTTAATCTGCTCTTCTTTCGCTTTTGGCTGATTTCATCCTCTGTTGTGCTATTATCTTGCCATTTAATACCTATGTTCGTGTTAAAAAACGCTCTCTCATTTCGCCAAAGAGTTTCGAGCTGACTGGTGGCTCAGGCCGAGTGGCTTTGCGAGGCATCGCGGCAGACGGCCTTCAAAACGGTCGCACGCCCGGGGAGTCAGTTGCCGTCGCCCGGCTGTTGAGGTCGGTTGAGCCAATGTGCTCACAGGCGTTTGCATAAGCGTCAAAATTCGGGCAATTGGTCTTATTTCTTGTATTCACTGTCGTTATTAGTGATATTGGGTCGCGCAATTGGAATTCAACGGGACTCAGAGTAATACAATTGACATATTCGAACATAACTTCAAGTGAAAGGCGAAAATAACAATCAAATCAACAGTGGTTCTTTAGTCGTGCAGGATTGTGGTGCAGAACGAACATCAGTCTTCTAATTCATTCTGGAAAACGCATACCACGGTTTTGTATTTAGATTTAAGGTGTTTTTAAAGGTAAAAACTTATTTTTTTACGATTACAACTCTTAGCATATCAATGAATCAAGTAACAATCAGGAAAACGAATTATGAATATTGCATCATTGCATGTACTACTAAATTCAACTAATTTAATTGTGTTCATTAAAATTCTTCGAAGTGCCTATCCAACTTTATTTATAACCATTCATTTTAATTTTTCTGCATAATAATTTAATTCAAATAAATCAGGATTCACTGAATAAATCAAACATAAGAAAAATACGATGATTCCAGTCAATAAAGTATATTTAAAGCAGACGTTTCAGCGTAAATTGTAAGGCCCTCTTCAGTGTCTGAAAGGTCAACACACCAATGAGTTACAATCTTATAATATTACTAGTATAAAACGATTAAAAACAAACACAATGAGAAAAAGACGTGGTACCTGTAAGTTGCTTAGGTTAAGTTACTCCATAAGGTTGAAATATCGTATATAACCAGGCACTTCTGATCTAAACCAATGGTGGTCTAAAGAACCATATTAAAGAGGCATAGAGAAATGCAATGGTTTATCTTGGAAGATCTTCTTTCAATTGAAAATTAATACTTTAAGGTATCGGAGCATGTTCGATACACAACGGTTCAAGGTACTGTGTGTGTAGGTGGTGCCAACTTCGGTGCAATAAAACATCGCAATTCTTAATGAATAAGAAGATAAAGTGGAGGGGGAAGGGAGCCATGGTTTACTCTGTATGTAAACATAATATCAACGATAGGAGAATTTGTGCTAAACAAAGAAAAATTGAAGCCAATGTGTTGAAACATAATTTACAAAAGGGTTAAAATGAACAAGGAATAGAGGGGAGAGAATCACCTATAATGAGTTAATTAATTTATCATAAGTATGGTTAAAGTTGGAAGAATCTTTTTAGTCATTGAGGATGGAATTTTGTTTTTTTAATAAAAAGCATTTCTGAAAGTAGCCTTTTATGCCAATTGGTTTCTTGGTCAAGTATGGTGGGATTTTCCCAGTCCATAGTATGTCCGGAAATTTGGATGTGCTTTGAGTTGACATTGTCATCACCCTTTTTTTTCACTGTTTCTCTGGTGTTCTTTAATTCTGGTTTTAAGGTGACTTTTAGTTTGTCCAACATAGACTTTGTTGCAGCCTTGTGTTATGCAATCAATTTTGTAAATTACGTTAGTCCTGTTATTTTTATGGAGTTTATCTTTTCCAGTTTTGATAATGTGTTGGAGTTTGTTGTGGCTACCAAAAACCACATCAAACACATAATTTTTTTTAAAAACACCTCTGATCTTGTAGGAGAGGCCTTTGACAAAGGGGATGACAATAGTTTTTATCCTGTCTTCTCCATTGGATGAGTGAATTGAAACACAGTTTACCTCTGTATCTAAGTCTAATTTTTTTTATTTTGGACAAACGTTTGGTAATAGCAATATTGATATAATCCCGAGGGTAATCATTGTTCATTAAAATTTCTTTGATCAAATTTAGATTAGCCTTATGTAAACTTTCATCAGACAATAAGATTGCTCTATCTACTAAGCTGTTAATGACACTATTTTTATGAACATAGGGTGATTGGAGAAATAGTTAAGATATCTCCCTGAAAAGGTGCGTTTTCTATATCAGTTAGTTATGATACTGTTGTCTTTTTCCACAACCTCCACATCTAAAAAATTCAGTTTCTTGTCAGCCTCTACTTAATGAGTGAATTGTAATCTACTGTGATAGCTATTGAAAATTTGAAGGGTCTGATCAATTTTGTTTCTGTTGATGTTCATAAAGGTGTCATCAACATATCTTTTATAAATTTTGGGAGTAAAATCAAGTTGATTTAAGCAGGACTGTTCTAGATCCTCCATGACTATCAGCCAGAATGGGTGATAAGGGACTGTCCATGGGACTGCCATAATTTTGTCTATAACATTTATTTCTAAAGGTAAAATTAGTGGAATCAAGGATGATTTCCAGAGCAATTAAGAATTGGTCACAGCAAATTTTAGTTTTAGTGTTGATAAAATGCCATCTCTTCATGATGCCTCTTAAAACTAAGTATTTAGGAATATTAGTGAAAAGGGCCTTGACATCTAATGAAACTAGGATATCATTATCAGAAATTGACAGATTCCTCATATACTCAACAAAAGTCCAGCTATCTTTAACATGGGATGTGGGTTTAGGAATAGAGCTATTTAAGATTTTCAACAAGTAATTAGATAAATTATATGTATAACTACCTATCGATGAAACAAATTCTAAGAGGAACACCTTCTTTATGAATTTTAGGTAGCCCATAACATCTGGGGATATTGCCATTGTGGCAGATGTGGACTGGTACTGTACAGTCTTGCCCGTCCTTATTGCCTGCTATAATCTATCGCCGCCTAAAGTACATTTTTAAAAAAAAATTTCTCAACTTTTCGCTTTCCAAATGGTGGAACCGAAATACTATATTAAGAGTATTAAAGAATGTTGAAAAATCGTCCTATATTGCAATTTTCATTGAAAAATTGGGAGCCGATTCTAAGAAAACGGCGTTAAGCTTTACTGTATATGCAAAATTTGAAATTTTTGTTCACAAAAATCTATTAGATAGATAGATAGAAATTTATTCTACAATTGGGCAAATGATGCCCGGTGGCAGAATGCAAAATTACAATTACAAATAGAATAATTTATAAAAAATAAATATAAACAAACAAATTGACTCTCATTTCCTATATATGCAGATGGCATTTACATTCCTGTACTAAACATTAAAATGCATACACACTACCATATAAATGAATAACCTTACATATTACACAAATATACATACATACAAACATATACGCATATATACATAAAGAGACGAAGGAACCCTCACCTACACACCAATCAGAACTTATTCAGTCATATTCAGAAGAAATGAAATCACTTCACTTCACTGCACTGCATATAACTTTATCTAAATATTAGTTGTTCAATACTTTTTCTGTAGACTACGCATAATCGCACCTTTCACTTCACTTCACTTCACTTCACTACGTTTTCACCCTACTGACTAATTTCCTATATTTTTTTTCTAAACCCTCGCGCTGAGCAAGGAAAGGGCTCAAAAACTGTCGCAGGCAAATCGTTCCAATCTACTATAGTTCTGTTTACGAAGGAGAATTTCCCTACGTCCGTTCTTTGTATTCTTGTTCTAATTTTATATTTATGATCAAATCTATTTAAATAATCTGGTTTATCTAGCCTTCCCCGAATTTCCTGCCATGCGGAGCAACCAACGTAAGATTTATACAGCGCGCAAAGTCGTGCCCTCTTCCTCCGGCGTTCTAATGATTCCCAATGCGCAGGTGTGTTCTTCCGAAATGTATATTTTGCCGCTCTGTTTTGTATCCTCTCTAAGCTCTTTTTAAGTCCTATTCTGTACGGATCCCAACAACTGGCTCCGTATTCCATTACCGGCCTGACAAGCGAGGTATACGCGATTTCCTTTGCTTTCGTATTACATTTTTTAAGATTTCTCATGACGAAATGCAAAGACCTCCAAGCTTTACCCACTACATAGTTCGTTTGTTTCTCCCACCCCAATTTACAATCCAGGAGAATGCCAAGGTATTTACAGCTCGAGACTCTCGGAACTACGTCATTACCTAGCTGATAAGATATTGTATGAAAAGCTCTGGCCCTACAAAATGTGATCGCTTTACTTTTCTTTCCATTTATAGTCATTTTATTAGCTATTGCCCAATCGCTAATTTTATTTAAATCGTCCTGTAGTTGAATCATATCGTGCTGATCTGCAATTTCCCTATATAATATACAGTCGTCGGCGAAGAGTCGAATTTTTGACGTTATATTTCGCGATAAATCATTTACAAAGATAAGAAACAGCAGTGGACCTATGACACTGCCCTGAGGAACCCCGGAAGTAATGTTACCCTTTTCCGATAAGTGCTGTCCAATTCGGACTTTTTGATTTCTATCGCGAAGAAATTCATTTATCCATGCTATTACCCGCCTGTCAATTTTAGCATCAATAAGTTTCAGTATCAATATGTCATGCGGCACGACATCAAATGCTTTAGCAAAATCAATAACTATTGCATCCACTCTTCCCCCTACATCAATTACTTCCGACAAGTCTTGAGTAAGGGAAATAATCTGACTCTCACACGAAAAGCCATTTCTAAAGCCGTGCTGTCCATGAAATAACCATTCTGATTGATCCAAATGATTTCTAATCGAATTAGATAATAATTTTTCAAACAATTTACAGACTACTGACGTAAGACTAACTGGCCTATAATTTTGCACTTCACATTTTGGTCCATTTTTGAAAATTGGCACTATTAAGGCAGATTTCCAATCATCCGGTACACTTTCGTTGTTGATTGATATATTGAAAAGTCTGACCAAATATGGTATTATTGTTTCCCCTGCTATCTTTAACATGTCAGTTGTAATACCATCCGGACCGCAAGACTTACAGTTTTTCATATTTTTCAAATGTGAACGTACTTCCGTTTGATCAATTTTGAATATATGATCCACGTCATTGTGCCCTATGATAATTTGGTTAGCTTTTTGTTTGTATACAGAACAGAAATAATTATTGAATACATTGGCTTTCTCTTCATCGTCTACGTTTTCGAAAAACTTTGTTTTATTTAATTTAAAGAACTTACACTCACAATCTCTATAATGGATACATATTGATGAAAATGTTCAGATTTTCAATCGAAAAAGTTTGAAGGAAAAATTTGAAGTAACTTTTGAGAAAATGACGTTTGAGCATTTCTGAAAAAGCGGAAATTTGAACTCATTTTCACAGGAAACTGTTGAGTTTTTGAGAAACTTTATCAGACATTACTTACAGCATATTTATTTATAAATATAATAATGTGAAAAATCGCATATAATGTTAATATTATCGAGTGAGAGACATGTCAGAAAATCACATTTTTTAATAAAAGACCAAGAATAGAGGAATATGACGTTCAAGTCATCGTATTATAGGGTACACTTGGCACTTTCCCTAAGAAAAAATTAAAGAAAAAATTTTGAGTCTTTTTGAGAAAATCCTGTTTGTGATATTTCTTTAAATTGCAAATATTGCACGCACTATTGCACGAAAGTACCTAAAATTTTCAAAAAAAGCTACATGACCTCAATGAAAGAATTAATTATAGAAAACAAATTTCATTTGAAGGAGAAATCTCTGTCTTCAATTTTATAGTTGTAGGAAGACGCCGAAAAAATCTAAACTTCTGCAATTTTCGAAAATTCAGAGTTAACTGCGAAAATAGGACCTATGCCTCCTTATATGTGTCTTGTACTCTATTCTTACAAGAAATTTAAGGAACAATTTGAAGCCCTTTTTGAGAAAATTTTGAAAATGACCGGGAGGCTTCATGTAAAGAAGCCCCAAATTTTAAAGAATGTTTTACAAAATTTCAAAGCTTTAACATGAGCCAGATAATTGAAAAGATAATTGCCAGATAACTATAAAATTGAAGTCAGAGATTTCTCCTTCAAATGAAATTTGTTTTCTATAATTAATTCTTTCATTGAGGTCATGTAGCTTTTTGTGAAAATTTTAGGTACTTTCGTGCAATAGTGCGTGCAATATTTGCAATTAAAAATTAATAAAAAACAAGATGTCTTAAATACGCTCTAAATTGTTTCTTTATTTTTTCTTAGGGGTAGTGTCAAGTGTACCCTATACTACGATGACTTAAACGCCATATTGCTCCATTTTTTTTTCAAAAATGTGATTTATTTTTAATGTCTTTCAATCGGTAATATTTATATTAGAGGCGATTGTTTCAGATTATTTTATTTAGGAGTACATGTGCTTTAAATAATGTCAAATAAAGTTTCTCAAAACTCAACACTTTTTTGTAAAAAATGAGCTCAAAATTCCGCATTATCAGAAGCGCTCGAACGCCATTTTCTCAAAAATGGTTGTAATTTTTTCTTCAAATTTTAAATAGTGCTAATGGCACTATTTAATATGACGAAGGTTAATTTGGTATATCCTTTTCTTTTAATTACACAAATGATATTTTTTTAAGTATGTCTCACGCCGTTAATAAAACTTTTCCATCAATTTGTATACATTATTGCATTTTTCAATTGATGTTTTCAATTGAAAGACTTCAATTGAAGTTTTTCGAAAACTCAATGAATTCCTGTGTAAAAGAACTTCAAATTTCGCATTTACCGTAATGCTTAGTCACCATTTTCTTAAAAATGTCTTCAAATTTTTCAATGAAAATGTCTATTCAGGACAAGGTTTTACCCTTCTTTAATATTCTTGAAGGTATACTTCGGTTGTACTATTAGGAAAGCAAGAAATTGAGAAGAAGTCAAAAAAATGTATTTCGGCGACGATAGATGGCTCCTGGCCAGAAAATGAAGATCTTAAAGCCAAACTACACCAAGGAAATTAGAAAAAGTTTGTTTGGAAAAGTCTGTGCTATTCTGTAGCACCTATTGTTCTAATTTATTTGGTGTAGACTGGCTTTAAAGTCTTGCTCCATTCTCTTGCCTGCTGATATATATCGTCGCTTAAAGTATATTTTTTGAGGTTTTCTCAACTTTTGGTTTCTTAATAGTAGAACCGAAATATTACTTTAATCATATAATAGAAGAGTAAAACCTCGTCCTAAGTAGAAATTTTGATTGAAAAATTTGAAGCTGTTTTGAAGAAAATGTCGTTAAAGCGTTACTGTAAATGAGAAATTTGAAGCCCTTATGTGTTTTCAAAAACCTTCATTTGAAGTTATTTTAAGTCCTTGCACTCACATATTCAATAATGTATACAAATCGATGGAAATGTGCATATGATCGGCATGAGAGATATTTAAAAAAAAATACATTTTTGTCATTACGCGAAATATAAAGGAAACATTTGAAGCCGTTTTTGAGAAAACTTTGAAAGTGTCTGGGAGGCTTCATGTAAAATACCCCCAAGTATTAGAGAATGTTTTTCTAGATCTCAAAGCTCCAATAAGAGCCAGATGGACAGCGGTTTCTTCAATTTGGAAAAAAATCCTAAGTACGTTTTAGGCGCTAGTAGTGTTCACAGACGGACGGACAAATGTTTTGCTTTCAATTGGTTTTTCGGCATCAATGACCCACAGAACAGGAATTCTGGCTACACCACGTGTTAGAGAATTTTTTTCTTAATTTAGCAACTGAATTTTTTCCTTTTTCGTTGTCAGGGCGCGGCAATCAAGTTCGTGTGCCGAAAATCCGCCGTGATTTCGCGCAGCATTACTTAACTTTCCCTGTACTACGTATATTACTCCATATACACGTACTATTCGAGAAAGTAACTAGAGGTGCTACAGAATGGCACTGACTTTCTCGTAGTCTAGTTCTCTAATTTCCTTGGTGTGGTCTGGTTTTAAGGTTTTGCTCCATTCTCTGGCCAGCTACCATCTATCGTCGCCCAAAGTACATTTTTTTGACATTACCTCAACTTTTTGCTTTCCTAGTAGTACAACCGAAATAATACTTCAATAATATTAAAGAAAAGTAAAAAAACATCCTAAATATAAATATTCATTGAAAAATTTGAAGCGGTTTTTAAGAAAATATAGATTAAGCATTACTGTAAATGCGAAATTTGAAGCTCTTTTTCACAAGAATCTATTGAATTTTCGGAAAAGTTAAATTGAAATCATTTAGAGCCCTTCCACTCACAATTTTAATAATGCATACAAATCGATGAAAATATCCATATTAACGGATTGAGAGGTATTTCAAATAAATACATTTATGTAATTTTTGAAAAAACAAATGTATACACGAAAATGAACTGTACGTCATATTAAACAGCGCACATTGCAGTTCTATTAGAAAAATTGAAGAAAAAATTTGGAGTCATTTTTGAGAAAATGGCGTTTGAGCGTTTCTGAAAAGGCGGAATTTGTACAGGAAATGTTTATTTGTACAGGAAACGGTTGATGTTTCGAGAAACTTTATTTGACATTATTTAAAGCACATGTACTCATAAATATAATAATATGAAAAAATTGCATTTAATGTAAATATTACCAACGTGAGAGACAAGTCAAAAAATTATATATTTAAAATTTTTGAAAAAACAAAAATAGAGCGATATGGCGTTTATCTCATGGTATAGGTTGTTTTTTTTAGTTTATTTTTGGTCGCATCAACTACAAGGTCATTAGCGACCGCATCAAATTACATTATCTGAGTACACAGGTAACATTTATATCTCTAATAATAGTTACATTGCTTTAATACCTTATTTCTACGTTATTACAATATACGCCGTTCACAGAAGTTAACATGTTTTGACCTCAAATTTCTGTTTTAATGCCAATAATTTGACAAAATTTGACCACTTGGTTTTGAAAATCAGAGGAATATAAAATTGCCCCAATGTCCTGTCCCCGCAAAAGATTTATTCGCTGTAAGGCGAACTTGGGACATGACACAATGATGTGGTCCAGGGTTAGGATACAGCAACAAAGATCACAAGTTCGGGGGGATTATTTTGTAATAAGTGAAGGTGAGTCAATTTTGAATGTCCCGTCCGGATTCTTGTGATGATCACTTGCTCTCTTCGGCTTAGTTTTTTGTTGATTATCAATTTATTGTGTTTACTGCTAGGATATTCAGTTACTTTCTTATGGAGGTCACTTCTTTTAAGCGTTGTCCAGATGGAGGGCCATTTTTCTTCCATAATTTTTCAAGCATATTTCACTAGATCTTGGAGTGTATTCGAGATTGCCAGTACACTTTTTGGGTTATCTGTTGTGCTTCCACTAACTACTCGGTCTGTTTCCCTCTGGTTTTATGTTTCTTGGTTCATATCCCAAATCAATATTACTTCTTTACCTGATTTGGTAATGTCATTATACAGTTCTTGGATTATAATTATCATTTCATTACAAGTTTCATTGTTGTTGATGCTATTTATTGCAGTGCGGGAATTTGAGTATAAACTGAACTTTGAATGGTTAATTTTTTAATGAGTTTCATGGCGGTCAAGATGGCACACAATTCGGCAGTAAGATGGCTGGCATATAAGCTAAGTTGATGTTTGACCAATGCCTCTTTCGCCACCACTGTTGCCTCTGTTCCTTGTGTATATTTAATTGCTTTTGCGTAAACTGGATAAAACATGTCATAATTGTTTGTCGGTCCAGAGTTTATCTCAGATGTTTCATTACCTTGATGAGTGCCTGAGGATAGGTCTACTGAAATATCCGGGATTATCCAAGGAGGAATTTTATAATTTCTCTTCTTTTCTACTTTTCTGTGATCAAAATTAAGTTCACTAAGTACTTTTCTAGCTCTTGCATACAAAGGTATAAAACGCGAATGCTTTACATACTCTTGTTCTTTAGGATATATGTCTAGTACTATAATTGGATTCATGGATGTGGCTGCTTTTAGAGCATATTTGATTATTAGTTCCTCTCTGCGATGAGATAATGTGTGTTCACTTGCTTCAATTAGTACGCTTCCGATGGGACTGGTATGAAAACATCCTGTGCATATCCTGAGACCTTGGTTATGGATTGTATCAAGTTTTTTTGAGGTCAATTTTACCAGCAGATCTGTATATTATTGAACCATAGTCTATTTTGGATCTCACAAGCGCTTTGTATGTTAATAATAGCAATTGTCTATCAGCTCCCCAATTGTTGTTTGCGAGGCATTTAAGTATGTTGATTCTCCTTTTACATTCATTAATAGTGTTCACTACGTGCAACTTCCAGGTCAGTTTAGTGTCGAAGTGCATTCCTAATATTTTGGTACTGGTGACAAATCTCAGAATTTGATTACCAATTTTAAGCGTAGGTAAGTTATTGATGTTCTTTTTTGAGAATATTATACACTCCGTTTTCTGAGGTGAAAATTTAAATCCAGATTTGAGTGACCATTCATAAATACTATTTAGTGCAGTTTGCATAATTTCTTGACTTGAGTTAATGTTTCTTCCTTTGCAAAGCATAGTAATATCATCGGCGTATTTCCTAATTATGGTTGGTAGTTTGATATTTTCGTCCGCATCATTTATTGCTAGTAGGAAAAGTGTAACACTTAGGATGGATCCTTGAGGTACACCGTTCTCTATTCTTTTCTTTGCAGATAATGTTCCATTTACTCTCACTTGCATGACTCGATCTTCCGAAAAATGTTTAATAAACTGATACATGTTATCTCGAACCCCAATTTCGCTCAGCTTATGTAGGACTCGATGCATCCAAACCATATCGTATGCCTTTTCGATGTCCAGGTTGACAGCTAAGACATGTTGTTTGTTGGCAAACGCTTCTTGAATGTAGGTATCTATGCTTACCAGGTGGGAGATCGTTGAGTGTCCTGGTCGAAATCCAAACTGATTACTGGATATAATCTTCTGGTAATCGAGATACCATCTTAACCGACGATTAATATTTTTTTCCAAAATCTTGCACATGTTGCAGGTCAATGATATGGGCCTGTAATTACCAGTTAATGTTGGGTCTTTTCCGGGCTTAGGAATGGGGATCACAGTAGCCGTTTTCCACACTTTTGGGAAAGTCTTTTGCATCCATATATAGTTGTATATTTTTAATAGAATATCTTTCCCTTCCTGAGGTAGATTTTTAAGCAAGATATTGGGTATATTGTCCGGTCCGGGAGAAGAATTTTTGGAGGCTTCTAGTGTTGTGACAAGTTCTTTCATTGAAATAGGTAAGTTAAGGTGCTCTTGAATGTGACATACTTCTGTGTTCACCATCGGCTGTTCTCTTTCTTGTTCATTTTTGTAAGATTGAAATGCTTGTGAGTAATTTTGAGAGCTAGAATTGCTGGCAAATTTGTTGGCCAGCTCATTTGCGATATCATCGGGTTCATTAATAACTTGGCCATTTTCGGTCAGAAGAAAATGAATTTGATTAAATCTTTTATTACCTTGTATGGAACTATTTTTTTCCAAGAGTCCTTGATGTTATTATTCACGTTGATAGAGAATACAAAACTTATCCAGGAGTTGGATTTGCTGTCTTTAATTGTTCTTCTTGTAACAGCTCTTAATTTTTTATATTCGATTTTATTTTCCTTTGTTGGATGTCTTTTGTACCGATTGAACGCATGTTTGAGAGCATTTTTACATTTACCGACATACCATACATTTACCATACATGTACCGATTGAACGCATTTTTTAAGAGCATTTTTACATTTTTCGTTCCACCATGGTACCACGTTTCTTCTTTTGGTGGGTTTGATAATTTCTAGGGAGTCATTAGCTGCTGTTGTTATGGCATCAGTAAACGATTTGATTATGATGTCAGTGTCGTGTTCTTGAAACATATCTATTTGAGATATTTTCATTTTAATTTGTTCCTGGTATTTATTCCAGTTGGCTTTGGAGTAGTTCCACTTGAATCCTCTTGCAGAGGATTCGAGATACATGAAGAATCACTGATAGTCGTAAAAATAGGAAAGTGGTCACTGTCATGAGGCTCATCCAGTGCAAACCAATTGCATTTAGAGGCCAGGTTGTTGGAACTGAGTGTGAGGTCCATTGCACTAAGCTGTCCATTACTTATATTGAAGTGTGTGGGTTGCCCGTTATTTAGTACTACCAAGTCAGATTCTTCTATGATAGCTTGCATATTGATGCCTCTTGTGTCAGTTTTATACGATCCCCAGAGGGTATTGTGGCTATTGACATCACCTAATAGAATAAACGGCTTAGGTAATTGTTTTATGATATCCTTCACTTCATTATTTTCAAACTGATAGCTGTTGGGTATATATGTTGCATATACATAAAGAAAAGGGAACTTGTATTTGAATTGCAATTGCCTCGATGTCGGAGCTGATATAAATATGGTTTGCTTTTATATAATTTTTGATAAAAATAGCAACACCCCCACTTGCAATAGAAGACGTTGATCGATTTCTATTGTAGCACTTGAATCCTTTTAATTTACCTGTTTTATTTCCTTTGAAGTTGGTTTCCTGCACACAGACTATTTCAGGTTTATATTTCTCACACAAAATCTGTATTCTTTCATATCGAGGGTAAAAACCATTAGTAGTCCATTATAGAATATCCATCAGATGTATTTCTATTTATTTAATTTAAGCAGAAGCAGAAGTATCACTTCCTGAGTCTTCATTAAGTGGGTTACTGATTTTTAATTTGTTTATAATTCTGGTGAATCTGTTTTTAATAGATCTTTCTGTTAGGAGAGGATATGTATTAGTCATCATCTGGATAATAGACTGAGTGTTACAGGGATAGTCTTTAGCTATTATAATAGGGTTTTTAGCTCCAAAGGAGTTTTCAAGGAAATTTTTAAATTGTATGTAATTGAGTGGAAATTCATCAGGTTTTTCTTCAATAATCTTCTGGATAAGCTTAATTAGTTCATCGATAGTTTTGCTTTTATTGTCATCTTGTGTTATTGTGTTTTCACTTTTATCATTTTTAATTTTTTTCTTTTTCTTGATTGGTTGTTTCGGGATGTCATTATTAGTAGTTTTGGAATAGCAGTTATCAGCATCAGCTTGAGAGGAAGATTCAGATGTTAAAGTTCTTTTACTAATAAATGGTAAGCTACTGTTATTAACCATACTATGCTCTTCTAACTGGTTCAGGGTGTGTTGTGGCACTTCTTGTGTTATCATTGCCTCCAGTTCTTGACTTTGTTTTGGGATGACATTATTAGTAGTTTTGGATGTGGGGTTATCATCATCAGCTTGAGAGGAAGATTCATAAGTTAAAGTTCTTGTATTCATAGTTGGTAGTTTACTGTTATTAACCATATCATGCTCTTCAATTTGCTTCAAGGTGGGTTGTGGCACATCTAGTGTTATTATTGATTCCTGTTCTTGACTTTCATTTGGTTCTTGGTTAGCATAGTGAGCATTTAAGGTGGGGGTCTTGGTAGGGCATTGATTGGCAAGATGACCAGCTTGTCAACAATTGAAGCATGCCATGGTGTCATTTGTAAAGTAAATCCTATATGTTGTATTGTCAAAAAATATGGTCATTGAATCTGGTACCTTGCTAATGTCCTCTGGGTCAATAAAAACCTGTCTTCTAAAACTCATAATGTGTGAGAACCCAGGTTCTGTAACTCCTGCTTTGATAAAAGAAATTTTGGAGTGATTTAGTATGTTTCTCTTGTTAAGCTCTCTTTGAATTACATCATGAGGTATGATAGGACAGACATTTGATATGATAATTCTTTTTTGTTTACTTATTAGGGGCCTGATTGTTAACAAGTGGTCTTGGATATTAATAGTATTATGATTAACGGTAATATGGTCGGCGATTTCCTTACTGCTTAAAAATACACAAACTCTGTTGTTATAAATCCTGGATATAAACCTAATATTCGTAGAATCAACAATTGTGGCTAGCTTATTTAGTCTTTTATGGTAAGTCCTTCTTTTGATTCTATTACAATAGCTTGATCCTTGTTGGGGAATACATCACTTGTGGCTGCGCTTGCATATGACTTCTTACCTTCGGAGTTGTTCATCCTGTTGGCAGATTGTTTGGTTATGTTGCTCTCATCATTGGACATAATAGGACCAGTCAGCTGCAAACGCAGCCGACTTGAATGTATTTCTGTATTTTGTTCAGTAGATATTCCGTATAGTTATTACACTTGATACTTTACACAACTACACTCGTACTACACTCGTACACAACTACACTCGGCTTCCGAGCGGACACGCAACTAGAACGATGTTGACACTACGGAATCCCACTGAAGACTGGGTATAGGGTTTGTTTGGCACTATAAATGTAAAGAAAACATATAGAGCCCTTTTTGTGAAAATCTGATTTTTGTAATTTTTTAATATTGCAAATATTGCATGTACTATTGCACGAATACTACTAACATTTCCGAAACAATGTACGTGATCTTATTGAAAGAACTATTTATGCACAACAAATTTCATTTGAAGGAAAAATCTGACTTCAATTTTGTAGTTACAGGATGAAGCCGAAAAAATTAAAACTTTTGCAATTTTCGAAAATTTAGATTTAACGGTAAGAATCAGACCTATGCCACCTTAATAAATGTATTTTACTCTTTCAAGAAATTTATACAAAAAATTTAGAGCCTTTTTTGAGAAAATTTTGAAAATGTCCGGGGGGCTTCATGTAAAGTACCCCCAAATTTTAAAGAATGTTTCTCAAAATTTCAAAGGTTCAACTAGAGCCAGATGGACAGGGGTGTCTTCAACTTGAGAAAGATTGTACGTGTGGTTTACGATAGTAGTGTTCACAGACAGACGGACGGACGGACGGACGGACGGACGGACGGACGGACGTTTTACTTCTAATTGGTTTTTCGGCATCAAGGACCCACGGAACGGGGCTTCTGGCTACACCACGTGTTAGAGAATTTTTTCTCTTAATTTAGCAACTGGTGTAATGCACGTTTTCGCCACCAGAGCCCGTCACTTAATTTTTTTCCGCCGAAAATCCACCGTTTTTTCGCGCAGCATTACATGAATTTCTCTTAACTACGTATATTACTCTGTTTCTCGTATACGTACGTATACGAAAGTAAAAATGAAGTTAGTTCAATATCTTTTAAATTGTAAACGCTATCAAAGAGCTAATAACAACTACTTTGAGTCTCTATTTTCTTAACCTTTTGGTGAAAAGTTCATCGCAATATGTTGAACATTTCAGATAATATTTGAGGTGGACGTTTTTGTTGACTGAGCCTGTGTATTATAGAATTAAGCGCTAGGTATAAGTTGTTAGTAAGTACAGTACTTGGGCGGTATGGACGATGTCTTGCCGTTTGATGTTATTCTGAATTCGGTGAAAAAGTTTCTGATTTAGTCTTCAAAATCAATATACGAAACAGAACTTCGTTATTTTTTCTATGAAATATCAATTCATTACTAGAAGATAACAAGTCGGAAATTGGGTTAGATGATCGGAAATTGTAGTGGCTGAATTCTCGCCTTACTCATTTCTACTATACGGGAAATATATTACACAGTAAAAAATCAAATCGACTGTAAATACAAAAAAAGGGTCTAAAACGTTAAACTGCGGTTCAGCCTGGATGGGGTGGCAGTTGTTCATGGCTTAACAGTAGGAGGTTTCCTGATACAAAATGCCTCCATACATTTCCTACAATTTTCTGCATATTCGTGTATTGTAACTTGCCGCTAATAAATTAAGGCATACAAAGATATTTAAAAAATCCATGAATTATGAGAAATTCAAAAGTACATGAACAGAAATTGGTTGAGAGTTATTGGTATTTAATATTTTAGTTGCACTGAGTGACTAAAAATAATTTAGTTACAGAGTTAGTTGCGGTTGTTCAATTGATAACAAAGAGTGTAGTTATCACGTATTTGAAGTCTCTAATAACTAACAGTTATTATTCATAAAAACTGTTTGCTTAACTCTGATTTTGTGGTTCGGAAGTGAAACAAGACGTGCTCCACTGAAGTGTTTTTCTTAACCGACTACGAGAGGAGCCAGAATTTCTTCAGAGAAATAAAGATGGAGATACCTATAATCTTAATCAGAGAAACAAACTAGTGGTGGTACATCACATACTTTCTCGCATTATTGCTAAATTTACCATTTTCGAAATTAAGAGAGTTCAAAATGAGAACCGCGCCATTCTGTTAAGCGTCTCATTTTCTATCCGTGGAAAAGAGTTGAAGAAAAAAATTCGAGCGGTTTTAAGAATTTTTTTTATAAATTGTATTAATTTCAAGCACAAATTACGCGAAAATTACTGTTTTTTTAAAGAAACGTGTTCTGTATTAATGAGCTGAGTTTTACATCAGACTTTATCTGAAGCATAGATCTCTATCATCAATTTTGTAATTTTGAAATGTTAACTTTTGAAATTTTCGAAAACACGGAAAGATAGAATGTGGAGCTACCACCATATTTTTACCGCCACTTGATACTTACGAGAAGAAAATTTAAAGAATCAATTGGAGCTATTTTTTTGAGAAAAAAGTTTAAATAATTGCATATATTTAGTGCAAAAATTACTCGAAAACTACTCGTATTTTCAAAAAACTGAATATGAGCTTATTTCATTGTCTTTCATTTGTATGTAAGAATAGATTTTATTAGAGAAAATATCTCTAACTTCGATAGTGTAGTTGTGGAAAGACACACATCAAAAAATTGCACTTTTGCAATTTTCGAAAAATCAGGCATTTCAAGAAACGCGAGGTCTACAGCTTTCTCATAAGCATCCTTTAGGCTATATAATTCGTTTTGATATTTAATTTGGAACTTTCGGCGGGAAAGGTAAGATCTAAAGATATTGAGATTTGGATACGTTAGAAAAAATTTTGAATATTTTTTTCAGTCTCCATATAAAGTCCTCTTAAAAATCAAAATATCCGGCTGAAACTCCCAAAGCCTCGAGTTCGTTCACATCGATCGAGCAATATCAATTTTCGAGAAATTCGGCTGAACGGTTTATGCACTTGCGTTGGACAGACAGACAGTCATTCGGACGGGCATGCAGACAGAAGCTTTGCCGTCAATCGATTTTTTTGTATCAAAAACCCCTCCCCCAAAAAAATTCTGACTACACCACGTGTGAGGGGAAGCAATTTATTGTATATTCCAACAGGATTTATCCAAAACTCGACAGGAAAGTTTTTCTACCGAAAATTCGCCGTTTTCCGGCTCACAATTACATTTTTTTTTAATTTTACATTCGTACGGGCGGGAAAATAAACTAAAGCACTAGGAAAATGTAGAGGATATAGGATTAAAAATGGAAATCTTTATTCTCGTGTGACTTAGCAGTCCTCATTAAAGTAATATTTTAAAAAGAAATGTGTATCAAAACTATGTTTTAGGCAGCATTTACCCCATTTTGTAACAAAGCACTGCGGTAATATTGTAAACTTATTCTTCATTGATTGTAGATGTATTTACAGAATTTACAATCAATTTGTGAGGTTTCGGTTTTTCTCATGTATATCATTATACGTAATACATTTTTGTAGGGTTCATTGTAGTGTGTTAATTATTTGGTATTATTCTAGTTACATTCTCGTGTGAAATGCTTTATGACTGGCATGTGTTAATTACTCAATAATTATATACAATACTGTGCCATCCAGCTCAACAAAGATTCAAAACAATACCTGTTTTCATTAGTCCAGCTTATTTAATTGTGGGATAGTTGTCTTTAAGTTTTATAATGTTTTTGTTTTTATCACATGTATTTGGTTCCCTGAACATAAATATTTCCAGATATTGCGCTTTAGATGAATATAGGTATTCCAGAGATTGTGTATTAGATGAGTATGATGATTGTATTTATTTATTTATAAACAGGTAATCGCCCAATAATACATATTATCCTACACGTTGTAGAAAATGTAATACTATAGTATATAAGAACAAGAAAGTACAAATAAATGCGTTTAGGTAACTATTTGGAGTCATTTAACACGAGTTTCTTCACTAGACTTATGAAATTTGTTTCTGGAGTACATATCTATATTTAATTCATTTACTAATTTACACATTTTCCGTAATGGTGCAAAATGAAACTGATTTGTTTTCGCTAAATGTGTTTAAAATTCAATGTGTTTGTTGTTTATCAAATTTCCACAAGATTTTTGCATGAAGATCAATACAATAATTTAATAGTTAAATTTTGTAAATAATGCCAAACTTTTGTCTACGCCTTACAAACACAATTTTTCTATGCCTTATCATTCTAACCAAAGATTCAAAATCCCCTACGCGAACCTATGAATAGGGGAGAAAGATCAACATAATGTACCGGAGAGTTTGATATTGTAATTTTTCAAAACCAGGAAAATAAAGTATTCTTCAACAATAAATTTGTTCTTACAAGTGAGTTACTTATATGCAACTCCCGAGACTGTGTGGTTACAATAAAAATATTTTTTGTTATGTTTTTAAAATACGAATATTTTTAATTTTACCCCTGTAACCTACGAAAACAATTTCATTCCTTTTCTATTTTCAATTTGAGCATATAATTCGTTTTTTTATCGAGAATAACGCAGATTACTGTTTGTAAATTCATGTTACTGTCTACTCTGTGTGGAGCGATAAAGAAGCTGAAACTACTATTCTTCTTACAAATTTATGTTCATTATCCATACAACAAATACGATTGGAAACAAAATGTAAAAAGAAAGGTCGCTGAAAATAAATTGAAGCTTAAACTTTGTCTACAATTGTTTTTGTAAAATTTTTGACTTTCGTTTATTCTCCCGTAAGTTTTCACATCATTACTTTCCCAAAAAAGTCGAATATATGAACCTTTTCACCTCCCGTACGCCACCGCCCGTAAACAGGGCACACAGCCTACATATACTGAAAACATAATATTCTTTTGTTACCTCTTCGCTGTTGAAGTTGGCGTAATACGAATCGGATATAAAAATTTCCACTCATGAAATGTAAACATTGCTGTGTTATTTTCGCTTCGATGTCCACGGCACGGAAAGACTGCTCGTAAAAATGTCCGAATTAATGAAAAATATTCGTTGTAGGATAAATGATGTCGTGGTACTCTTGTTTGCAATAGATTTAATGCATGCATAGTTTTTGCGAGTAGACAACGCAGTCCATGGAAAATATAATTATTTATAGTTTCGGAGGATACCTCATGCACAGGGAGCAAATATGAATAATTGTTCAGAAAATGAACCCTATTGTCTTTGAAAAAGATTACCGTTAATAAAAAATATAATTAACAAGATAAATCTCAGAGTACATTTATCATTATACATGGATTTTCTAATTTTTCGGTCTATTTTATTTGTCTGCAGTATCGTGCAACTTCAAAACAATTAGAATTTTATCAGCGAATAAATTTGTTTTAACCTAAAATACTTTATTCTATCTCTTAAAATTATTTCAGTTTTTTTTTAATTCAACGATCTTATTTGTGAAACAGTAAATTACAATATTAAATAGCGCTGAGTTGTTAATTTTCATCCAGTTTACTGAGTTTCAACATCGACTAAACAAACTTGGGTTTTTACTTGTTTTGTTTTGTGTCTGTCAGAAGAACCTTGGGAAGTGCATGCTTAGTTCAGTTGTTTTTTTTTGCTCAAAGGACTTTTAACTGCTCTTTATCTAGAATCTCTTAGGGGCTGTCCGTAAATTACATAACGCAAATTTGGAGTATTTTGTATATTTTCTCTTCCCGTTGTAACGTGTAATTTACAATTAGTAAAATATAATATATAAGAACCATTTGTACTAATCGTATTTGTGTTGAATATTAAAACGAATAATAATTAAAGTTAGAATTACTTGGTGATGTTGTTAGCGTCTAACAATGAAATTGGAGACAGTTTTTGAGTGAAGAAAGACTGCGTAGGCGTGGTAGTTTTTGAAAACAAGCCGTGCACATCGTGAATGGCACATTGTGTCAAACATCGTGAATGTGGCAAGAACGACCTACTTTTGTTCCAATTTAATTGGCCTCTAGAATATACTACAGATCAGTTTTGAATATTTTCTTCGTAATGTAACAGATTCTCTCTCTCTCTCTCTCTCTCTCTCTCTCTCTCTATATATATATATATATATATATATATATTTATATTTATATATATATATAAATATATATATATAAAATAAAAAATATGTCCATTTATTCTAACAATTAATCATAATTTGCTCAATTTATTAATGATTTTCATATAATTTTAATATGTTTTAGTATGAGACTGAATGAAAGTAATTATTACAACAAATGTTGAAAAATTAAAAATTAAATATCAACTTTACGTAACACTAAGCTAACCCCCTCTACCACTATGTAACACAGTATAACTCTGTCTCAAACTTCCTTCCCTTTCTTTAGCGTTACGTTATTTATGGACTACCCCGTAAGAAGCTTTGTCAAGGGCAGGTGTAATGAGACGTGTACAGCCGTTTTTACTTATCATTCATGAAACTAGTTTAATGCATTGGAATGATTGTGAAAAAATATCATAACTTTAATTGAATGGGCTCTAGATTTATGTTTCCAAACAGTTTTACTTATAAGTATTTGATTAATGGCATTAATGAGATAGACTCTGAGAGAGCCCCTCAATACTTTTTCTTTTCCGTTTGTTTCAACTTAAGATGTGAAGTATTGCGAATCGATACAGAATTAATAATGACTTGATTGTTTTCTTATTGAACAAAAACATATCAGGTCGATATTGTGTGTCGATTGTACTATTGTGTCAGTGAGAATGATTTGTCCCAGCACAACCCAAAAACGATTTTCCAAATAGCACTCTGGATTAGACCTGTCATGACACAGTCTCGCTTCAGATATAAACTGATTATTCATAATATTATTGTTAACTAATAATGTGCGTATTGCTGCCACGAAAAACTGTCACGTTTGCACCCTCATATGACTATTTATAAATGGGGTTTGAATATTATATTTCTGTGGAGTGATGTTATTTGATGTGTGAAAAGCATATTTTCGTTTGTTACTAAATTAACTTGCCAGCATGCCTGATAGCGCTTCGAGCGCACTAGTGACGTGCGTTATGTTTGGAAGTCAACAAAGTGCGCGCTGCAGGAAGGCACGACTCGTGGAAGTCAGACGAACAAATACATTATTTTACGTACTCATTCTGACGACCATTGCAGAAGCCAGAAAGTTTAATGACCCGTGTAATTTACTTTATATTGAAATAAAACGCCGACGGTATAGTTGAAGTTTCATTTACTGCAAAAGAACTCCGTAGGTTCATATTTTAAGTAACTGCTCATTACATCGTTCGACAAACTTGACCCAGTCCGCTCCTCAAGCGACGAGAACTCGCCGAAATCGATGCATAAACGGCCACTCAAGACAGAGAGCGCTATTCATGCAAGTTCGCCGGAGTATCTCTTACAAGCAGTGCAGACAGCTCCGAGCACAAGCGCGCTGGGGTGAGTGAGAAATGGCATCCGGCCTTTAATAAGGTTGCCCATTAATTACAAACAGTCGGCCGCGTCAGGCGAGGCGCGCGCTGGAGAGCCGGCTCGGCGGCGGCGCGTCCTCCGTGTTCTCCAGGGAACGTGATGTCACCGCGTGGCGGTGTGGCGCGACTGGATGCCGGCGGAGATGGCCGCAGAGGGCGCCTATTCAATCTCGCCTACAAGCGTATCCGATTCCTCCTGTGATGTATGGTTGCCTAATTTTCCGCGCCATCTCCACGACGCGCGGCGGCCCGCGCCCACAGACCCCGCTGGAAAGGTGGGATGTCGGTGCGACGACGCCCGCCTGCCCGACCATTATCCAAGAATATGCGGACTTCCTTCTTCTGCGTTACTTTTGGTTTTGAGATGGAAGTCACCGACCGGCTGGGATGGCGCACCAAATGATGTTACTGCAGTCCCTCTGACCGGGAGGTCCTAGGGTGCGAGTCTGACGGTGGCACGATTTTCGATTCTAGCTAAATAGCAAATTCAATCGTTGCATGGTGGAGAATTCTAGCGCCCGGCTGCTCTGATCCGTAGCCATGGCTTCACCGATCAACACCAGGCAAATACCGGAGCAGTGCCCAAAACTAATGGATCACAGACCACCCGCGATCTTTCGTGCCTCCTTCTTATCATATCCTAACTTCACACATTTACATGCACTACATTATGTAGTTGTTTATGTTTCTTATTAATGTTTCTTATTCCTTCTTGAAGTCAAAATTTCGGAGTAAGGGGCTGTTCAACGTCTTTTAAAACGTGGAATTAATGTTCAGTTGCGTAGAGTTGATCGCTTACGAAGGTTATAACCTACATTCAGATTTAAACGCAGATGTATTTCCGTACTTCATTCATTATCAACAATATTTTCTCACTTTCTCCTCAACATGTCTAGTTATTTTTTATTGAAAAGGATGGTTTTACTTTTAGCATGAAAGTCTTGTGCAGAAAATGAATCTTATCGTATGCTTTTCATGTAGGGATGCATTTACTACGTCAAAAGATATCAAAAGTTATGCTCACCAGAAGAGATTTCCTGAAAAATAATGACATCCCTGTCTACAACATGCATTTAATCCCATCAATAATTGAAATCAGTTAATTACGTCGACAACAACTCATCCGCTGTCCCACAATTTACTACAATGCAAAAATGTATTGTTTTGTTGCCAATATTCAAAAAAATTATAAGTAGATGGACCTGAATGCCATCGCCAATACTTTCTTCATTATTAAAACAAATATTGTTACTGAAATTCCAAAATCCACTTTCTATAAAATACTGCTTCTGTTCTCCACTACTACCTATTTAAATGAGTATATATAAGATTTTAAAGATTTTGATTTTGAAAGAATTGCGTTTAAGTTGTATTAAATTGATAATTCAATACAACATTTGGTAGAATATAATTATCTATTAGTATCCAGCTACTTAAGAAAACATTTTAATACATTTTCAGGGTGTGGAAGTTCTGGTTTTTTAAATACCTATTTAGAATAATCAGTTTGATTACAAAGCCATTGAAAACCAGAATTTTTGTGTCAATAAAAACCCAAGTATGCTTCCGATAATTGCTATATTTCATTCGCTATCTTAGCTGATTGTCACGCTGTTCTACACCCCACCCTCATCGTCCGTTGAAACATCACCCTACTACATGTTATTATTTCCCGGACGTCCGTCCGCTCAGAATGTCTCCAGCTTCTGTACACATCGGCGTGTATTATCGGTTACAGTACGGTCATCAGTTTTCCGAAGTCTCCTAGTAGAAAACACTGCTGTTCACTGCAGCGCTACCTTGTCAGGCGACGTCAGTGCACCTAAGCTTCCTTCTGCCTGCTGCCCTTCGGCCAGCGGCGCACCGTCCTCGCCGGTTTATCTCTCGGGGGCGTCTCCGCCTCCGCCTCCGCTTCCCCATAAAACGACCGGCGCCGCAGACGACCGCCGGACCACTTCGCGGCGCCCCAAGGCACGGCGCCGAGCAGCCCCCGGCGGAGCCACGGCCGCAGCCGCCGCCCCTGCTTGCGACCCCGCCCCCGCCTCGCCTCGCCACCTCTATCCCCGCTACCGCCCTGCCTTACCGTACTCCCCCCTCCCGGCCGCGCCACACTTCCACATCGCCCGGGCGCCACCATCAACGTCATTCGGATGCCAGCTTTACTCGCTCTGCACGTCGCTGCCCGAGACATCCTAGTATTTGAATCCCGTTGGTGGCAGATTTTCCACTCTGAAGGAAAATTCTAGGGGACAGTTGCCCTGATTTTATGTAGTTCTCGGCGGTTTCTCCCAACTATACCAGGCGATTGCAGGATCCGTACCTTAACAAACTAGCCACAGGCCCGCGCGCAATCTTTCCTTCCTCTTCCTTGTTCTATCCTCACTACTACACAAGTCCTTACTACCACACTTCTCACTACCCTACACTTGTCGGCAGACCAGTCGGGAGCTTAAAGCTTGTCACGGCTGGGGCGCGCGGTGCCTCGCTGGCGAGAGATATCTGGTTGGGGAAAATCCCCGACATAGGTCGACATCGAATCTCACCAGGAAGCGGGGGAAGATGAAATCAATTGTATGAACTAATGAGCTCATTAAAGCTACAATTTCATTTTCCGTGTATTATGTTTCATTTATTTACTAGTAAATATTAACCTATGTAAATTAAAAAAAAAATAATTGTATAGGGAGGCCAGAGGTCCGCTAGTTTTATACTGCGCATGCCCACGCTTATGACCATAGTAATTTACGCGCCCCGCAACAGTCAATAATCTCTCACTACAAACGCTGACCCCAACGGCACAACATCCTGTCACACGGTCTTCACTCCATCACCGCACTGACCCCCTTGGCACCCCATCCAGGTTGCCTTCATTCCGTCTGCCCTCCCGCTCCGGGCAACGTCCCGGAGTCCTCGGCCATATCCAAGAGGCGCGCGATAGAGGCGCGGCCCTCGGAAGACGGAAACGTGGCGTTGGCCGCAACGGCCTGGTTGCTCCACGGGGCAGTTACGAGAGCCCTCCTTGGGGCGCATCGATCCCTTACGCGGGCGACGCGAGGTCACGACAAGGTGGACGTCGTCATACTGATGTTGCCAGGTGAGATAAATTATTCGAAACAGGTTTCGATAATGAGTCCATTAAATTGATTTTCATACAATTGAACAATCTCAAACTTCTACCCAAGAACGGGACATTAATGGCTAATTCTGAAAAATTATCAAGTGGCGTATTTAAAAAAATTGGTTATTTTGAAATCACAGACAGATCTGTGATTTCAAAATATGTTTTTTAGGCTCTCTTATGATTATTTACACTATATAAAAACTCATTCAATTGTTTTTCATTTTTTGTCTGTCTAACCGGGGTAGTCTCGGAACGGCTAAACCGATTTTAATGGATTTTAATTCACAGAAATGTTCACAGAATGCTGACAAGTATAATTTAGTCTATTTATATTTTCAAATAAATGTATTGCATTATGTAATGTGAAGTTATGAACTGTATTGCGTTACAAAGAATATTTGTACCTTTACTTTTTTATTAGCTGCCGGGTATTTATTTATGGCAGGAAAAGGAATAATTATCTGCTAATTATAATCATTTATCTGCTGGACAGGAAAAGGAATAATTTTCTATTAGCAGTGTATTCCCGCCCCTACCACGCCTTCGCCGCCTTCAACCATCCTAGCCTGCCGCGTCCGGTAGCTTCCCGTCTTGCCCCATCTCAACAAGCACCATCCAGCTCGCCTAGCTCCACCTTTTCTCTCTTTTCAATGCTCCGTCTCAACTCCTTCTGTGTCACCTTCCCCGCCCAGCCCGGCCCTGAAATGTTTGCTATAATCACCATTGTTGCCATCAGCCTTGTTACGGCCAGCAATAAGTATATGAATTGTTGCCTCCTCCCGGCTAACTTCAACTAGCAATTTGGTCTTTCAATTACTCGAAGCTTAATTATGGTATTAACAAGCATTTAATAGAAAAATGTTCGGGCTTCAAGAAACTATCAATTGACTTAATTACACTTAATTACCGTTTAAAAAATATTCTCAAAGATCTGCAGAGAGTGCACACGTGCATTTTGGTCTAAGGGATTGAAGAAGTGGATGTGGTGGTTCCATGTAATCACATGCGGATAGTAGCATTTTTCGTATTTTCAAGGTAACATGTGACAATTTCATTACTATTGCAATAAATCCGTAGTTCTGAATAAAAAGCAAACCTATTTCTTTACATGAATAAAAATAATTACTTGAAGAAAAAAAGGAAGTATGTTATACCCGACAAAGAGAAAACCGCTTCGAAATCGGTTTATCTGTTCGAGAGATTATCCCGGACAAACAATCGGACAGGATATCGTAAAATCAATTGTGCTGGATTTGTATCACCTAAAAATAACCATATGAGATTACAAAAAGGTAGTCACTTTGAAACCACAAACAGACACTCCAATAAAGTTATATAGATACAAATTTACGTTTTATTCCAACCTGAATGAAATTTTGTAAAAATAAGCTTCAAAATAAGAGAAAAGTTGCTGTTCTCATGATACTTCGGAAAACTATCCTCTATATACTGTTCCTACTCTTTAAAACAAGATTAAAATGTACACTGTTCCAGGTATCCGCATATATCTCTAAAACGATAAGGAAATAAACCAAAGTGAATGAAACAAATATGAAAACTCCTAACACTACCTCATAAATTCATTTTAATTCATTCCGATAGCGCAATTAGGTTTTGAGTAATTGAAGGCCAAAATTGTTGCTGGAAGTTTGTCAGACATATGAAGTAGGGGTTCACTGTAATAAAATTCATTCCTCGTACATACATAATTGATAATTAAATATATTAGAACTAAGAGAACAAGAATACCTAATAGATAATTGTGATTAATTTCGGAAAACAAATAATATGAAAAGACAAAATATGAATATAAATACATAATAAAAATAATAAAAATATTTAACAAATATTTAAAAAATAATGTAATATGTAAAATCAAATTATGAGAACACTTCCAAACAAAATAAATTTACACAATTTCAAATTTCAGTACTAAACTATTTATTAATCCATTTTAAAAATACATATTGGTTCTCTCTTGATTAGCTTTTTAAGAGTACATTTTTATCATTAAGCAATTATAGCCATCGAATAAATGGGGGAAATCACTGATCGACAAAGAATCACATGGCTTTGTTTTCGTAGTGTTCAGGTCTGCAACACCAACATTTCGCTGCAATTGGGGTTAAAGATCAAGAAACACGATGTCACTGATACTTTCCAAGGGTAATATCCTCTGCGCTCGCTCATGTATGGTGTGCGCATAAACGTCAATCCAAACAGCCTGCATCTGACCACCCTTCACAAAGGGCACCCCTCGTAGTCAACATGCAATTCTGAATTCATAAAATAAATAAAATATGCCGAATTTTGGAAAACTAAAAACTATGCTTGAAAATTAATTTAATATTTTTTGCGAAATAAATTTCAAGAAAATTGATTGATTGATTAGTGATTCCGGGCGCATCAACTGCTAAAATTATTAGTCCCGTAGGTGTAGTGCATCTTTTTATCGCAGGAAGGGGTGCTGATTTTATCTCGCTGGATGGCAAGATCATGCATCGAAGTACATTTGCGTGCAGGTATTTTCCTCAACCAGGTATATCCCACCAGCGTGTTCCCGCCCTAGCCCGGACAAGCTTTAAGCTCCAGATTGGTTCCCCGACGAATGTGGTAGTGCAGTGCATGTGTGTGAGTGTTTGTAAGTAAAGGGTGAGGATAGGGCAAGGAAGAGGAAGGAAAGATCGCGCGCGGTTCATGAGCCATTTTTAGGGTCCTGTTCCGGCATTCGCCTTGTGTTGATCGTAGAAATCATGGAAAACTACCGATCAGAGCACTATGCCGCTAGAATTCACTTCCAGGCAGCGGCTGAATTTGACCCAGCTGTTGAGCTAGTGTGAAATTCCATCCACCGTCGGGACTGGAAACCTAGGATCTCTCGGTTAGAGGCACTGCATTGACATCTGTGGATGCCCTGAGCCACCTTTGCCGGTAAAATTGTTAGAAGAAAATAAACTTTTGCAAAATAAGTAAAATATAAGCAAAATATGTAATACAGTGGAAAATATGCCAAAATATTTTATGAAAACTAAATATTTTGTTAGGATTATCATAATTCGGCAATATCATAATTTTTAGAACTGAATATACAAAGACAAAATATACATAATTACCTAAAAATCCGAACTCTAGTGCTCAATAAATACCTCGAGAACGCGGGGTTCTTCAGTAAAGAGCTAGGAGCCTAAAGACTGATATCGGTTGTGAAATCCCCAAACCACCTAAAGAAGTGGTTGGGGTGCATTTCAAAGCGTGGGTATGTGACAATTTTTTAATTAGTCCCTACCCCTAAACATCTACCGTCGAACAGAGAGATTCGTTTAATATTTGGCACCGACTGTGAAACCCCAATACTACCTGACACTTCAGGATATTTTTACAGCATTAAATATCACTATAAATCCTACTTATGTGCACGAGCAAGTAAAAATAGCACGTAGTTTCGAGAGAGAAAACAATTGAAATGGATGTTATTTCATTATATTTGTTCGTTCATTTTCGCCTTACTTATTGTTTCATTAATTACTTTAAATGCAGATTTATTTTTTGTATTCTGAGCTTTCGTATATAAAATGGAACTCGTATCTAACATATTTCGCTATCTTTTCTCAAGAGAAAACAGTTCAAGTAATGTCTTCGAGCTCGCGGTCGATTTTCTCCCACAGAACCCTGCTATACGTTCCAGGACGGTAGTAAATCATCAGCGAGGCTGAGTTATGCACGCATCTTGGCAAGGAAATTGCTTGTGTTCTGTTCTATGATAAATCTGCATTTTACTTTCACCTGGCTCATGAACAGCGCTGCGTGTCAATGTAAATGATTACCAAGTTAACCTTTGATCTCGACGCCTGGAAAGTTGTCACCTTAGTTTGGAGATAAAATCTCATCGAGTAGTTCATCGTCTGCACGTGCCTGAAAGAAGTAAAAAAAAACTGAGAAAAGGAGAAGCAACCGAAGGGAAAAAAGAAGTCGAAACGTGACTCGGACTTAGACAAAATCCGTGTGTGGTCTTCTCTTCAATGCTATCTCTCAACATCATTGCTCGAGTCTTCACCCTACCTAATTCTCGTTGCTTAGTTGCCTTCTACATCAGTAGGAATATTAGCGATCGACACAAGAGAAACGGTGCTGAGAGTATACATTTTCAATATTATCGGCTTTTTTGAAACGTGCATATTTGATGTTTCTTTCCTAATGAAATATTATAATCAAATACAGACACGTATCTTTGAAAGAGAATTGTAATGTTGTAATATTGTTTTCAACGCCCACTAAGAGATTATGCATGGAAGGCTTGTTACATTCGTTGTTTGGTTAAAAACCAAAGCGTTTGATTCAACAGGCTACTATGAAAGGCAACGAAGATAATTATTAATTATGTGTACTTGTATACCGTAAGATTGAGAAGTCAGCCCATTATCACGCTAACTCGATTTCGGATAATCTGAAATGTGGGGGTCCGTTTCCATTGAATATCCATTTCCCTAGAGCAAAACACAAGTTGAAAAAACACATAATATGCTATAATTTTATTTTAATATTTTAAAAATTACAGAGTATGTTAATACTATGGCGTTTAAAGAATATGTTTTTATTTTCTCAATCAAATTCTGCAATGAATGGGCGCGAAAAGCCGATTTCTACACTCGACAAATAAAACGTGCATTGCCAATATACGTGTGTACTCGGAGAGAGAGAGAGAGAGAGAGAGAGAGGCTCGAGTTTGCTTGTCCGCATGTGTGCTGTCGCATCATTGAAACTTCAATGCGAGGCGCGAGGGACGCACCAGACGATTGCGTTCAAAGGCGGAGCCAAAGCCGTCAGTTGCAGAGCTGCGTATTCCCTGGATGATTCCCTCTGCCTGTACTGCTTGTTCTTCAACTCCACAAGAGATTAAAACGGATCTCACACTCAAGCCATGCTGTTTGCCCAGTTGGTGAGATGAACACATTAAACAGAACATCATGACGCGTTATTCAATTACAGCAACGGCCAGCGCAACTTCATGAGATAAACAAATCCCTCAGGCTCAGCACCCATGCTTCGTTTTTGTTCTGTTTTCCATCCTCTGCAGCTGAGTACCTCTGAAGTTGTCCTCTCTCTTCTATTTCCTTCCATCTATATCATTTCCTTTTGAAATTCCCATTCTCACAGACTACGTTTCAACTCTACCTCCAGTATTGGCGGCACATTTTCTAGTATACTTTAACTCGATTCTCATGTCAATAAACTTCTCTTTATCTTCTCTATTTCAGTATCAATTTTGTTTACTCTTACCTCCTTAGAGTCGATTCTCCAGCTAAAGCACGTCTGCTTGCTTTCTTGCCATCCACTTTAAGTCCTTCTGAAGATGATTCTTTCCCCTTTATCATCAAAACTTCAGCATGATTTCCTCTATTCCCTTACCATTGACTTTGATATTTTTGTTCTTCTGCATTTCACTCTTTGTGCTTATTTCCCATTGATATTTCTGTTTCATCTCCGATCTCCTCACTGAATGATTGAATCCTATATGTCTACACCAGGTTCATTCGACCGTTTTGCCTCGATTCTCGTGAACCGAATCGTTTCCGTCAGCACTCGATCCACGCGGACTGTTCGTCCGGCGTTCTCTGTCCCACGCCAGCGCCCAAACGCACACCATACGTTCTGCCCTCGCGCTGTCCCTGGTTCGACCCCAACCCGCCTCCGCTCCGCCCTGCCTGCGCCCCGCCTCCACCCCGCTTTCGTTTTGCATCCGCCCCGCCCCGTCCCGTCCCGCCCGTCCCGTCCCGTCCCGTCCCGTCCCGTCCCGTCTCGTCTCGTCTCGCTCCACCCCGTTTTACCCCGCCACCTTCCGTCCCAGCCTCATCCCGCTCCGCCGCGTCCCTCCCCGCCCCGTCACGGCCCGCCTCTGCCCGTCCCGCACTGCCTGCCCCGCCTCACGCGCGCCGCGAGAGTCCCGCCCTACCGCTTCCCGGCTCCACATCCGATTCCACTTGCGCCTCCGCGCCCCGCCCCTACGTGACCTGCCCCGCCCAGCCTACTGCCCGGCCCCTCACCCGGCCCCACACTCGCGCCCCTGCCCGCTTCTCCGCCTGCGTCTCTGCCCGACCGTCCCCGTCCCAGCGTCCCCGCCCCGCGTCCCCGCCCCCGCGACCCCGCCCCAACGTCCCCTCGCCGGCGCCCCAGCCATTTCACCCAGCCGCTTCCGGCGTCGCTGCCACGTGTGCAGGCCTCACGCTCCGCCGCTTTTAATATCGCAGCTTCCCGACTTTTGTGTCGACTTCAAAGCGCGGCCGCCTTACCTGCTTGCAGAACTCGACTGTTCCCGAAAATTTAATCTTTGCTTCTTTCGCTTTCGCATGATGATCAGGGAAAATATAAATTAATCTGGAGGCCTTATGCGTTTTATGTACTCGCCATGTCATGTTCGAAGACGAAGTCAAGTTCGGACCACTCAAGGTTTCGCGTCAATTTATTTGCTTCAGGATTATGGTCCTTCTTTACGCTGATCATTCTAATGAATGAATGGAAAGAGGTTTTATGTTTGAAGAGATTTTATGTTGTAGCAATGTAGAAACTAATGAAACATTCAGTAGTAGAAAAATAATGTCAAGTGACTCTAATTTAATTATCAAAGAAATATTATTGTACAACAATTATATTTTCCTACTAGTGAACTGCATCAGCAAAAATGCTGCCGAAGAAAACAACGGTTTTGAACTAAACCAATGGTTTTCCGCAAAGCACTCACTCGGATCAAAAACAATATAAAAATTATCGTATATCACAATAATGAATTAAATATTTTAAGAAAACTGCTGCAATAACATATTATAGCATATACAAGCACGTATATTGTACAACAGTTCTTACGTACCAAGAATTTCAAACAAGTTGCTGTTTCATAACGCAACAAGTGAATAGCAAATATCTAATAGCGGGCAGCCTCTTCTTTGGAGTCTTCTGTCGCTTGACGTCAGCTGTTTCGTAAGGAGTGACGCAATTTATTTGGTACGCGCTATGAAAATAAGAGAAATAATACCATTAAATATTTGCATTGTTCTTTCAAAGCCGAAGTTAATTGTTTTTGGAATTTTCCCGAGGCCCTGGGTGTCTAAGGAAACCACAGACAACTTTCACGTCGCCAGAGGCCGCTTTCTAGTGTTCTTGAGAGCATTCGAATACATTAATGCACATCGAATATTAATATAAATAGGTATGTAACAGTGGCTAGGTGAAGAAGTATTTGAAATATTCTTTCAAAAAGTATTGATTCTTCTGTGGTTTTGGCAGTGATAGGTTGATTAATTGATGTCACTTCGATTTAATGACAAAATAAATTCTCAAAAGAATATTGAAAAACAAACCCTTTTACCTCTTCGTCAATTATCGCCGATACAAAATTTTATTCCATAAATAAAATAACCTGTTTACCCTTCTTATATTAAATCTCGGCAACTTTATTCTCACTGGAGGATCCTTGAGGTTTAGTAGAAGCGATGGGCGTTGAATGATAATCTTCAAAAGTGTCGGGCGCGTCAATGTAACTCTTCTTATAATACCTGTGATCTCCTCAGTGAGGTAACGAAGCATTAAAGCTTTTTTCAGGGGAAACCTCATCCAATTACCGACTTAGGAGTTATGGCTTCTCCCCTTTGCGAGGGGATTAAATTTCTTCTTTTAGAAAATTGTCTAATTATAGGATACGCAACGTAATTGAATCAATAAGATTCTTCTTTTCTTTTCCAGCCGCTTTTGGAGAAATGGAAGTGTAGGATCTGAACATTCTGCGGGTTATATAACGACGGCATCGAGAGCTGTTTGGTCTTGAATTCATATCCCTAAAGGTCTTAGACAACCTCTCAAAGAAAATTTCTGCTGCGCAAGTTGGCACTAGTGGTAATAAGGCTCTCTGTTCTGGTATTCAACCGAAAGGGCATATGTATGTCACTCAAATAAAACGGAAATATATGATATAGTTATTTTTAAGAATTTAAAACTACTTGAATCAATAAAAGTATGTTTTCGGGAGGGCGATTCGTCTTTGAAAAAGAAAAGAAAATATTTTTGGCTGATTTAACATATGTCATCGACAAGAAAAAGAAATAAGAAAATGCAAAGGACAGTGAAGAGAAAATATAATACTGCAGTTCAAATCCAACAATAATATCAATATATCAGCTATAATTTTTCAATTATTTTATTTTCAATTACTTTCTTTTCAAAGTGGTTCTGTATTTTTGTAGAATTTTGTAAATTGAATTACTTACATGATTTTTTCTCATTTTTCTAGTATTGATTCTTTACGAATGATAATATTATAACATATAAATATTGATACATGGCCGTTAAATGTTCGATTAATGATGATACATAATTTAAGTATTCATTTTCAGAATATATATATATATATATATATATATATATATATATATATATATATATACACACATATGCATTTCATAATTGATATAAATTGATTATACATTGAGGTCAACGGGTTGTGATCATCATGTATTGATGACTGTCTTTCACTTTCTTATGGACATTAATTGCACGTCCTTAAAAATAATTTATTTTGTCGCGCTCGGCAAACATACCAAATTTAAGGTTTGGCTGAGTAGTATGATAATAATAATAATAATAATAATAATAATAATAATAATAATAATAATAATAATAATAATAATAATAATAATAGACAATGACGTACTAGTAATACTGACGTAATGTAATAATTATTAAAGGCGATAACACACACACATACATAAATCAGGCTGAATTATAGTATTCCCAGATTGAAAAATTAAGTTGAATTTAATACGAAAATTTGTACTAATTTTTGTATAGGATGCTAACACTGATTTTTTAACTTACTTTCAATGTATTTTAATTGTTGAAGAAATATCCTTGTATCAATTCAGACAATTGTGAGTAATTTATTATGTATTGAAAAATGTCTTTTTTCTAATCAACTGACCTGCTTGTAAGTAAAGATAAGTTCATAAGTAAAGATTGTCGTTACAAAGTTCTAAGTACAGGAAATCGTTGATTCAATTTTCAAAAACTTTGATAAAGAAAAAACTTTGTAAAATAAATTACTGCAGCTTCTCTGACCACCAAAAACAAGTCGTTGACAGCGATCCTCGATTTACTCTTCGGATCGCCGATGTATCAGCCACGCCTCTCTCGCCCTCTCCGCTTGCGTCTGCTCTTCTTTCTCGCACGCATTCGCTCTTAATTCCACGAGCAACCCGCGTAGATGTTTCATCAAAAATACATCCTCTGAGAGATGGCCCGTCGCGACCGATTCAATGACACCACGCAACCCTCTTCGCAGGGCGCGAATAATTTACGCGCTCTCTCCCAAAGGACAAGGGCTCTCTCGGCTTGCAGCGCGCGTCCAGCCCAGCGGCGCCCGACACCCCGCGCCTGCGAAGCTCCGTTTTCATCCGGCGCTTCCGTGCCAGTGGGGCAGCCTGGAAGTCGGCCGGGGGATCGGGCCTTATCGATTAGGCAGGAGAGGGGAGAACGCGCGCCGCAGGCGGGGGCGGGCGTGCATAGTGGCTCCATTGTTGCGCAGGACCGGTCGCCACGCAGCCATGAAAAATGGATTGGGGCGCGGCAGTCGGTCGGTTGCTGAACTACGCAGGCGCCGGAGGTGATGCGGTCGGCTTTCCCTGGTGCATTTTTTTCGCATTCGCTGGACGAAATGTAGGGAAAAAGGAAGCTGTTTAAGCGTTTTGGAGGAGGTTTTGATGTATGATTTATTACAAATACCTATTTAGGGTAGTTGAAAGCTTCTTAAGAACTGTAGGTGTTTACTTGTAAAATTCTTTCAAATCGTTTATAACTAGAAGTTATTCTGCAAACATCATGCGGATTGTTTCGATACTCCATTTAGTTAGCTTCTGAAAAATACAATCAGCAATGCATTTTACACTTCATGAATTACGTTTTGAAAGTAGACTTTTTGACATTTTCGCTAGAAACATTATTACTAGTGTCATTGATTTTAACAAATGAATATATCACAATATCTGCTGTTTGTTACACAGGATATTTGATGAAAATATTTTTAGAAAGTCTAACGAGAAAATTCTAAAAAAGTTTTTAAATTGTCCTTTATTTCAAAATCGTTACGGGAATATATCAAACACTTCTAGAGCACAGCACTTAAATGGAATTAAAGAAATGATTAGTAATATACTTGAAAGTTTTTGCAATTTTTAAAATGAAATAATTCTCTCTAATTTAATTTCAGATAATTATGTAGCTAATAAAAATGTATATTGAATTCTGTTTTGAGAGAATGAGATCAGGAAATTAAATCATCTCTTGTTTTTCCATTTCAGTCATGCTTGTTATCTACGGAAATTATGAAAATTTGCCTAAGAATTTTTTCACCAATCTTTGTTCCTTTAATACCGTGCGAGTTTCCGTTTGCATTAATTTGAAATACGTGAATATATTTAACGTTTCCTTTGTAATCTTGGCACAATTAAAACGATAACTGCCATAATATATACATGTCATTCGCTAAGAACATGATGAGATGTCCACTGAAACCATTGTGGAAAAAACAACAAGAGCAGTACCGCTAGATGGTAGTTTCGCATTATTTCAACGAACGTTTGCCTCTTTTACAACGACTCGACTTTCAATTAATGACAGACTGTAAAGTGGTTACATCAATTAGCGAGTTGGCGAGTGGTGAATGCTGGATTTGTATCTCTGATAATACTTTTATTTTCCTCTCAACTACTCACACTCTTTTACGTACTTCATAATTATCTGCCAGGTCTCATCATCATATAAAGCTACTTTGAGGTGAGAACAGGTTGACCTCAACCTGTTGGATGGCGAAAATTATAAAGCTGAACATGGGCAATCAATCGCATTGGAAAAACTGCAGTGTTTAAGAAAAATAGGAACAATACTCAAAAAGATACTAAAACTTCATAAGACTTAAAAGACTTAGTCAGTGCTTGATTTCTAAAATTTTAGGTTCCGGAATGCTCCTCAAAATAAAAAAGGAATAGTTATATATTTGTATTATAATTTAAGAATTATTCCCGAGGTACCGGAACGTCGTTCCGTCGCGTTCCGCCAGAAATCAAGTCATGGACTTAGTGAAATAAAGAGATGAAATAAAGAAAAATCATTAACCTCCTTTACGTAAGAGTATGCTGGGATAATATTTGACTGATTATCGAAATTTTTAGACACTCAAATGACTTCATTGGCTTATATAATTCAGCCATTGACTTAAACAACTCGCGATCTTCTCAAATGTGCTCATTCTTGAATTTTCTAGAAACATCTCATCTGTATGCTACGTTTTAACAGAATGAAGCGCTACATTTGAGTGGTTTGCACGTTTATACGATGCTCTGGCAATGCGATACATATCATCTTTTGTCTACATCATAATACAGGCACGAAGGGTACACAGAAAACAGAGGAATGAGTTAACTTGCAGCACAAAATACTGACACTGCCTATTTGTTCATGAAGCCCGGGAGATTCGTTGGAAATAATGTTTAATAGAAGAAAGGTTAATGACTTATTCTCTGTCTTGTCAAACAAACAAATACGCTTGTAACCCCCAGTATTCTTTATTGTCTTGCAACTTTTCAGTTCTTATTCTTGTTCGAAAACCCCCTGAGCCTCTGTCGATGCCCCATGTTTAAAATGTTATAATCTTAAGACTCTACTTACATGGCAATGTTAAAATAATATATTAAACCCAAACTAGGAGACGTTTGATGATCTAACATTAAAGAACATAAATTAAATAACCAGTTCATATACTATGACCCGTGAATTTATCTATTTAGATTATTCTGTGGGCAAGAAGGACGTTGTTTTATTGGCAACCAACCCCATCATAAATTGATAGAAAATAAAGAAAACTGTAGGAGTTTGATCGTGTAAAATACAGGTTAGCAGTTTGTTGAGAGAGTTAAATTCTTAAAAAGAACCTTTAAGAACCAGAGACACTTCCCATTATTTACAGGAAAGTACGTTTTTAATTCACATTTTTTCTTCACAAAATACTCAGTGTAAAAATGTCATATTTGTTATTACGTATCATCATAACCATCACTAAGTATTTATTTTTATCCAGGTAATAATGAATGAACAATTAAACTTTAAAACTTTGAAATTGTAATAACTCAATACATGGAAAACATAACACTCCTCGTTTTCCTCTTATGTCTTTCATACATAAGGGATTTCGCGAAAGAATTACATTACGCTAATACCGCATTCTCCCTCTCCAAAAGTAATTAAGTACTTTTTTCTAATGTTCTGTAAATAAATGCTTATAATATTAAACTGATTAGATTTCAAAATTATACAAATAATCGAATTCACGTCCGCATTTCAGGACGATCATGTCTGGAACTGGTCCCGGTTCTGGTAGGAAGGAGTTGTTTCAAGAAGGACAGAATAAGTAGGAGAAAGAGGAGGATGGAGGAGGGGAAGGATGAGGAAGGTTGCAAGGGTAGAGGGGGACGAGGAACGGAGGGAGGGCCAATTGGGCCAGGGATGGAGAGGGGGAGGGAGCAGGCGGGGCGCTGCGGCTGCGAGAGAGCGCGCGAGCGCTTCGACCACCGTGTCGCGCGCGTGCCGGCCGCCGAAAGCAATCACGTCACATCAAAAGTGCTGTTTGTTTATCCGTGTACCCGCTCCGCAACACAAAGCGCGCCGATGAGAAATTGAAAATGTCCCCGCCAGCGCTGCTGCCTGTCCACCACGCTCGGTGCTGCTCCACCAGGCCTCGCTGCGGTGCCGCCGCTCTCCGCCGCGCCGGGCCCTCTCGGCGGCACCCGCGGAACGCCCGAGTCCCCCGGTTCATCGCGATTGCGTGCGCCCCAACGAAGCACGCAACCAAAGCATCCGATTTATGTTATTTACGGAACCAATGCATACTTCAGTCAGAGGACACCAACAAGTGAAGTGTTAGTTTATTATTATTATTATTATTATTATTATTATTATTATTATTATTATTATTATTATTATTATTATCATTTCCATGTTTGCACAGCTGGCATTTCCGTTTGCACAGCTGGCTTTTCACACTTGTTTAACTTTGCATTTTTGAGAAATGTTTTTTCTAATTTTATTACTTCTAAGGGTTTCTGTGTGCTTGTAGGAATGAGATCCGTGTCTGAAATGACAATAGATCCAATAAAACTTACTTTCCAAAGTTTCTTTACTTCACGTGCTAGGTTCTTACATTGTCTGATATTACTATTATTATTATTATTATTATTATTATTATTATATAATTATTATTATCAGAATTTTATGGCTGTATCCCTTGATAAGACAAGGATATAATGCCTTGAATTCTGAATAACGAGGTGATAGGCTGATAAGAAGGGCGAAGGTACCGTCGCAAACACTACCATGACTAAGCAGCCTCGTCGGCGCAGATGACGGCTGCCGTACCTCTGAATCGCCAGTGCGCGGATTCGATCCCGACCGAGGTGCGTGGATTTTCGAAGGGCAGAAAATCCACAGTAGCCATTTCACTTTTGTGGCATGTAAAAGAACTCTGGCGGCAAAATTGAATCCCTGCGACAATATCGAACCCTAACGAGATCTCACTTTCTCCCAAACAGGTAGTTCAGATGTAGTTAACTGAGACGGACATCTCGCAGAGGAAGCGAGAGTCACACCCCAGACGCATCCGGGAGCAGCCCGCGTGGTGCGCCTGCTCAGGAAGTCCCCAGACCCGCGTCAGAGATAGGCTTCTAAGGAAGTCTGGGTCGAAAAAGAGGCTGGCATCCAACTGGTTTGAATATCCTCTTAGGAGGATCACCAAGGATTGCATGCGATGTAAATATTAAGAAGATTAAAGTTATATTACTTTCTCATAAATGCCAAATTCTTCTCAGAGTTAATAACGAAATCAATGGCATGTTTTGCACCCTTTAAGCGCTATGGTTCCCTGTTATCCCATTACCTAAAATATGTGAGTATATTCTAAAACATTCGTCCGGGAGAGGTATCTCAGGGCATCAGCTGATGTTACTGCAGTGCCTCTGACCGGGAGGTCCTAGGTTCGAGTCCCAACAGTGGCAGGATTTTCGACACTAGTTACATAGCTAGGTCGAATTCAGTTGCTGTCTGGAGAAGAATTCTAGCGGCCGGCTGTTGTCATCGGTAGTTTTCCGTGGTTTCTACGATCCAGAGCAGTACTGACCGCGCGCGACTTTCCTCTTCCTTGCCATATCCTCACAACTCACATACACTTAGATTAACATGCACTACACTACCACATATTCCGGGAGACCGGTCGGGAGCTTAGAGCTTATCCCGGCTGGGGCGGTGCTCCACTGGTGGGAGATACTTATTTGCGGAACACCCCCCTCCCCGCAAGCCGGTGGTATGACTGCGCCGGGTCTCACCATCCAGGGGGCAAAACCACCGCCACCTTCCGTGGAAAACCATGCACTTCACTTACGGGCTAAAGACCTCAGTCATTGACGCACCCAGTATCACTAACAACCTACGAACACCCGAGACATTACCCGCGATAACGTCTTCAGCAGACGCTCTCTTCCTTAATCGATCGAGAATCTTGATTTAAAGAAGTTTAATGTATCTGTCGCGCCATGCCTGGTCGCGAGCGACGCGTCGCCGGTCAGAGGCAGTCTGTCGGCGCACCGCTCGCCGTCCACAGCTGGCGCGGCGCGGCAGAACGGGGACTTGCACCACCGCGCTCGCCACCGACTACGGGCGGAGGGTAGAGGGGGGTAGCGGTGCAGCCTGAAAGTTTTTGCGTCAAGACGTTGTTTCGTGTGACACACGTTTTGGGTCAGAGCGTGATTTATTTGTGAGCGGCTAGGTTTAAACGAACTGCGCCAATTCGCCAGCTGAGCGGGAAAAAAGTGTTTTGTTGGGAAATATCCCACACATTTTATGGATAAGTTGATTCGCTAGGGAAAGGGCAGGGTAGAGCAATTTATTAAATAACCTACAACCCAAGGTATCAAGATAACAGGAACCTCATGTCTGTAAAGTCTTATGAAGAAAACATTGTGAATTTGTAATGCCACGGAAAATGTCAGGGAAAAATGAGAAAAAAAAAGTGCATTAAAGAAACTAATTATGCGTGTGCCTTTAAGGTTAAGAATGTTTCTTCACATCATAAATAACAAATAAGTGAATTAAATGTGGATTGGCAATGTGTAATTGCGATGTTTTGTCTTTAGGTTAATGTGTCGTAGACTAAAAGATTATTCTATTTGATTTTCTCTATGAAATGATACTGAGGCCGAGAAATGTCGGTTGCTTGTTGCGTCTTCAGGTTGTTTAATATTTTGGCAGTCATGTCCCTCATTATTATTAAATAATATTGTTAGAAGAAACATGAGAACTATCGTATACTTACTTACCAAATATACTTCTTTCATTAAAAAATATAAACTGTAACATGTGTGTGCAACACTTTAATTGTGACAATACTACTTTCTACATTTCTACTTCACAGATTTATACTTAAGAGTGCTATAAATGTTTATTTAAATCTTCTTTAAAAAAGGAATTTTTATTAAATTATTAGTTTTATTACCATTAATAAGAGATCTAATATTACAAGCTTTTGCTTAAGTTTACCTAGATTCTATAAGTAAAGAGGATCCATATGTACACCAACATATCAAAATATTGATATTAACTCCACAATTGATTTAAATTTAATTTTAAACTAGTTATTAATATACAATATTTTAATCTCCGTCCAGGATATACCGAATAAAATAAAGTTAATTTCATTTAAATAATGAATTATATTTAGTATCACGTGGCCAAATACCGGGAGCGGTGGTTCAGAGCATCAACTGATGTTACTTCAGTGCCTCTGACCGGGAGGTCGTAGGTTCGAGTCCCGACGGTGGCAGGATTTTTGACACTAGCTTTCCAGCTAGGTCGAGTTCAGTCGCTGTCTGGAGGATCTAGCGGCCGACTGCTCTCATCGGTAGTTTTCCGTGGTTTCTCCGTTCAACACCAGGTGAATGCCGGATCAGTACCCTAACAAACGGGCCACTGACCGCGCCCGATCTTTCCTTCCTTTTCCTTATCCTATCCTCACCCCTTACACACTCACACACACTTATACTAACATGCACTACACTACCACACTATTTGCCATCCTATTATTTAGTGTTGTTGAGTAAATATTTCTGATGTGCGTTATCATTCCTGAGCCGAAAAAACCGGAGAGGAAATCATTCTCTAAAACCGGGAGATCTTTGATTTTGTTATATTTCAAGATACTTTCTCTGAATGTTGAATATAATTGTATGATGAGTATTCATTAATAGAGAAGACCAACAATATAATTTACAAAATAAAATACCCATCTACACAACGTCTACATTTACCTGAATTTCATTACTTTTCTCACTTCAAGATATTCCTGTTTGTTCATTCAAAACAACCATCCTTTAGGAACTTGCAATATGGGAACTTATGAAAATTATTCAAATCTTTGTACATATAGTTTAGTACACCTCATAATATCAATATTATGAAACACCGAATGACAAATTATAATTTATCCAACAATTAATTTCTGTTTTTTTAACAAGAATTCTTCTTTCAACATTGATATTCCGTTTAGGTGGACTCGAATGAAATCTAAACAAGAGCACCATTTGAATGTGTGTAAGGCTCACCTGGGCGGGCCGTAACGAATAAACCAGCCATTGCGACGCGTGTATTGATTGCGAAGAACGAAACGGCACTCTTTAATCGGCAGTTTTAGGGCCGGGCTTTGAAAAGAGCTATCCCATTCGTCATGCGAAAGGAATTGCGTACCGGGAATGGGACGCAAACGGCGTCCGTAAATGACCTCCGAGTGTCCGTGTCGGCGTCAGCGGCGTAGTTATTACCTGAAACTGGGCTGCACAGTATACAATCTTCAAAGAGAGAAAATCCGTGTATTGATGGGTCATTTGCGTAATAGGAATAAATCAATTAACCTAATGAATGGGAAATAGTATGTGTTATTGTCGCAATAGTCGTTTGTGTTATTGTTAGATGATTAGATATACAGTTTGTTTTGTAGTTCATTATTGCTGCAACTGAAGAAAGAAAATTTTACAATAGTGTGACAACAGAGAGAGTTGTTCATAGTTAAATCAACACTGAAGAATTACTAAATGTTTCTGCTTCATTTTCAGTAGCTATTAAAAAGGTGAGGCAAGGTAAATTGATAAGAATATTTTCATACCTCTGTTGTAAACACCATTTTTTAATTACTTACATGAACTGAAAACATAAAAAGCGTGATAGAGCTTGAAAGCTTTTACAATTTCTTCTGGATGGAGAAGTTTCAAATAAATAATTAGCTTCCAAAGTCACAAATTAATTGCAGATAAATTATAAGTATAATTTTCAAATGGTTTAAAAAAGAACATGATTTGAAAAGATTTGATTAGAAAATGCCAACATGGAATATCGGATGTGCTGTCTCTGGTCATTTTCTGAATACAATTACATTTTTCTTCTTTTCTTATATAATTTTTATTACAAAAATCTTTGTTAAAATTTAATTAATTTTGCAATAAAAATGTTGTAAGAAAAGAAGAAAAATTTAATTCTTATAGAAAATGGTCAGAGAGAACATATAGTTGACATAGAATTACAAGACATAAATAAAATACCGGATATATCCTACATCCTACATAGTGATTGGCATTGGTAGGTGACGTTTCGTAAACAGTTTTAATTCGCGAAAAGAAAGTGTATCACGAGATGAGAGTAAATATATTATCTTCAATATAAAGTTGTTCTGTAAAAGTCGTCCTTTTTTGTTGGCTTAAATTTATTGTTATATTGTAAAACAGTCTCCCAGACAAAAATATTTCTAACAGGCGGCAAGACACAAAATGAGAAAAAATCACAATTGTTATTAATCGGAGACATCATTAAGTGAATGTTCTTGAATCTAGATACTGTAATCTTAATTCAGAATGAAAAAATAATCAAGAAATAACTTGTACAGCGTTACATTGTTTCAAACGACTGCAAAAAATGGTTTCCATTCTTCCTAAATCGATTTTTTATGGAGACAGAAAAAAATGCAGACTAAACCCACAATTTGAAGACTCCGAGATTGTGGCTCATTAGAGTCCTCTTGAGATTAATAGCCGAATGATTTTCCATCGTAAACGGCAATCAATTGGAAAGATTTGTGTTTCAAAACTTGCATTTCTTCCTCTGTTCAGTTCAGTCATTTACGCAGTGCCGTTACGTGTGAGTCACACGAGCGTTACTTATCGCGCGTCAACGCAACGCTCGTGCAGGGGGGTGTTCCTGCGGACCGCCTGCAGAGTGAAAGGCTGAGGAGTGATGGAAGGAAGTGGCTCTGACAATGCCATGGCCATTTTTCGGGGCACTATGCTTTAAATCCTTTTTTATGGGATTCATATAAAATATCATGTTAATGCGGAAGAAGTGTCAGATGTATTCGAAATGGGACGGACAGTTAAATATTTAAAAATACGGATAAATGTTGTTGAAGGGAAATATTCAGTTTATTACTACAAAATCATCTTTAATTTACAAAATATTATTATCATAAATTAAAACATTTCAAAGTTATACGTTTGAAATTGAACATTTATACGAAGAAATTTGGTCCTGCATATGCATTTGACCAAAAAATAAAATAAAAAATATTAGGATAACATGAACTTAATATTTAGTTGCTTTTCCTGAAGTTGCAATAACAATTTGCAATAAACAAGTAGAAAGTAAACAAATATTGATTATAGATCTGGCTAATTGATGAGAAAAAGTTGAACGAACTGAAAAACAAAATTTGGTAGATTAAATGCTATGTGATATTCCACCTAAATGTTATTTTTTGACTCCAAACAGTTAGTTTGAAACGTATGTTAAAATGTCAGTGGTACTTTATAGTATTTTACAGGAAGATAATAAGTTAAACAATAATACAATGAGTTTGGTATGATTTATGTTCTCCCAGGCAAAATGAAGCACTTTTGAATCCAGATAGAATGCAACAAATTACTGTGTTAACCCACTCTCAAGAGTTTTAAACAATCATTCCGATATAAAAGTATATACAAATGAATCTTCGCAGTAGTATTTCAATTGTACCCATTTAATATAACATAGTAAAAAAATGTGTAATAATATTAACTAATACGTAGTTTGAAAAGACGTATAAACGTCATCGGTTTTCTTCTTAAATTAAAAGAGGACCTTTTGTTCACCCCTGAGTTTAAAGAGTCACCAACGGGAAAAGAGAGAGCAATATTTAAAACGAAGCACAATTCACATTCCAAAGCCGACGTTCCGCGACAATGTAGCGGTCGTTTACTTACGTGTCACGCCAGAGCTTCATTACGTGTATTAATTAGAGGACTTCCCCAAACAAAGGAAATGCAAATGGCACGTCCGCAGAACACTGCCATTACGCAGTGTCCACGATGCAGTTGACTGAGAAATGAGCCGCATTTTTATTTCGGATGGCGTCATTCATATTTAACTCTCATCATGTTTCACTACCTGTCGTTTTCTATTTGATCATATGTACGCTGGTAATTAATTCATTACTTCGCGCATAAATTGTAATTTTACATCGGCAAGTATATTTACCGCTAGCACTACAATCAATTTGGTCCCGCCAAATTGAATTGGCTCTTCGCTACGAAATACTAAATATTTTATTATTGTTGTGAATTATTTTCCGTTTTCAGCACCACACATATCACAGTCACGTATCTCGCAAATCAATGGTGCATTAGCTCATTGCGGCGTTGTTTCCTTATCGTCTCATCAAATCAATATCGATGCATAAACCAGTGGTTGATTGACCTAAAAGCTCCATTCGTCGTGACGAATCAGTCGATATATTTGTACTACTGTTATTTTTCGACGCTGCGAACTGCGTTTCACAGAATACTACGTTTCTACTTTCCCCCTTCCACCAACGTTATTGCTGGACTGTCTCTCTCCGTTTATTTAGCACCTGTTACTCGCAGTTATAACGTACGTGACTTCCACACGCACCCCCTCCCCGTTCTCCCATCCTCCGGCCTCTTCATCTTTTGCGCGCCCGCCACCAGCAGCGCTGCCTGCTTACGCCATTGTTAATAATGGCGCCCGCGATGAAGTTATCGCAGTCACCCAATAAATGCACCCAATAAATACAGCCCCAGATGCCTCGTGTTGACGCGCGTCGCAGCCGAAAACCGCCCCTTGGTGAAAGGACTGCGCCCCTGTAAAAGTTTTGATCGCTTTCGAGAAAGGCCGGGGTTTTGAAGTCGAAATTGGTAATGGTGATGATAGGGGTTGTGGTGGTGGTGTAGAATGGTGGTTGTGGTTTTAGTGTTTGTGAAGGTCGTGATGGGTTTATTATGATGATGTCAGTGATGTAGTGGTGTATGGTGATGGGAACGGGAGTGATGGGAGTGGTGATGGAAGTTGGAATTTAGGTAGAGTGGTAGGGTAAGTAGATAGATAGATAGATATTTATTATTCTGCAGGTAGGTATATACAACATGGTGGCAGAACTACAATTTACATATTACTAATATTAACTTAAAATTATTTAACAATGTAACTTTAAATTATTTAAAGACATAATAATAATAATAATAATAATAATAATAATAATAATAATAATAATAATAATAATAATAATAATAAAATGCTAACAATAATAGCCTTAACTACATTTTATGGTTGACCTGCACAGTTATTTGAAACTATTAAATATAAGATTACACGACTTTTTAATTACACTTGACTTCACTTTCACTTCACTTCACTTCACTTCACTTCACATTTGAAATTCACTTCTCTTTCTACTTCTATACTGCACTACACTGCACAACACTTCACCACACTTCAATACAATACTACTTTGAATATAATTATATATTTAGAACAGGGACGCATTTAATAGTAATTAACACAATAATAATAGCAATAAAAATATCAATAATAATCAAATAATAACTGATATAATAATCCAACTTATTAAATTAATAAAGTTTACAAATACCATTAGTTAATTTATTTTTAAATCTTTGAACACCTAGAGGAAAGGGTTCCAAGGCTGTCGCAGGTAACTTATTTCAGTCCGTTATTGTTCTATTTGTAAATGAAAATTTTCCAACATCTGTTCTCTGTGGCCTAAACTGAATTTTGTGCTTGTGATCCCCCTACTAAAGTACGAAGGTCTACCCAATCGGATGTAGATATCTTTCCAAGCTGGATAACCGGCATACGCTTTGTACAGGGCACAGAGTCTTGCCTTAACTCTCCTAATTTCTAGAGACTCCCATTCAACATTCTTCCTATTCCCTCGGAAAGCAAATGTATACGCTCTTCTCTGTACTCTATTCAAATATTCCTTTTGGGAATTTCTATAAGGGTCCCAACAAACAGCCCCGTATTCCATTAATGGACGAACTAGAGATAAATAAGCTAATTCTCTCGCTTTCGCAGTACTCTTTTTTAGTATCCGCATAGTAAAATGCAAGGACCTCCTGGCTTTCCCTACGACACAGTTTACCTGATTTTCCCAACTCAATTTGCTATCAAAAATTATCCCCAGGTACTTACAAGACACGACTCTTGGAATGTTTTCGTTGCCTAAACGGTATTGAGTTTCATTGTATTTGCGGCCCCTACCAAACGTGATGGGTTTGCTTTTCGAACTATTTATTGTCATGTCTTTTTTTTTCGCCCAAAAATGTAATCTGTCTAAATCACCCTGCAAAATGTCCTCGTCTACATTTGATTGAATAACTCGATATATTATACAGTCATCTGCAAATAGCCGTACCTTTGAATATAAATTATCTGGCAGGTCATTCACAAATGCGAGAAACAGGAGAGGTCCAATAACGCTTCCTTGAGGGATCCCTGAAGTTACTTTTGCTTGAGTCGAAAATTGTTGTCCAACTCGGACTTTCTGTTTCCTATCTCGAAGAAGCTCGTCAATCCACGCCACAACTCTGGGGTCAATACCCGATTGCATTAATTTTGAACCAATTTATCGTGTGGGACAACATCAAATGCCTTCGCGAAATCTATTATTACGGCGTTCACCCTCCCACTATTATCAACTTCATCAGCTATATCCTGAAACAATGACACTATCTGACTCTCGCAAGAGAAACCGTTCCTAAAACCATGCTGTCCCTGAAAAAGCCATTCTTTTCTTTCCCATACTTGTCTAATACTTGTCTAATATAGCTAGTAAGTAACGCTGGTAAAGAAGGCCTAATGTGTCAGGACGTCGTTGAGAAAAACGGCTATGGTTACAGAGATGGGCGGTTGTATACTCACCAGAAGGATCGTTGAAGCAGTGTCGAAGATTATTGGCAGTGATTGCACATTTCATAATGCAGGAGGCTGAATTAGACAAAAGAGTAATAACTGAACACAAACTCAGAAAATAAAAATAGAACTTGCACCAATAAGAATAAATTTGGAGACTTTTTTTTTAAATAACTGTTTAAAAATTGCCTAAATTTCATGCAAAATTTCGAGAGAACTTCTCATATTCGGGGTGTTTTACATGACCTTATTTAAAGATATTTCTTTGTAGAAAATATTTCATTAAGGAAATCTCAATATTGTAGGATAACGCCGATACATTTTTGAAATTTCGCAATTCTCCAGAATTCAGAGTGCAATCAAAATAGGACCTGTGCCATTTTTTAAGCGTCCTTCGCGCTATTCGAGAAAAAATCCGGAAATTTGAACCCAATTTTGAGGAAAGTTTGAAAATGTTAAAGCTTCATGAAAAGTACTCCCCAAATCCAAATATATGCTTCAAATTTACCAGGTCTTGAGTTCCGCAAGATCAATTGGGGGAAGTCATTTCGAAGAAAATTGTCTGCATGGTTTAGGTGCTAGCGTTTACTATAGACTTTATTCACTTTTTTGATATCACAACGTCACAATACGAATTTTTCTAACAAAAATTCGCCCCTTTTCACTGCCACATTATCATTATTTCTCTTTACTACGTAGGTACATAGTTGATGTAAAATGGAATTACTCCTGGTTTCCGTAGGGTCTAAGGCAATATTTAAAGACATTTGGTGAACGTGGGAGGCCAATGGTAGGAATGGATGGAAGATATGAAACCTAAAATGCTCCTAAGATCTCTTGATATGAGTTCGCACGCTCATCGGATATACGATGACACACGCTCTTGCGCTTGGAAGGTAAGCTTTACTGAATAGCATGGATTTAAGATTTATTTGCTTCAGTCAAGCATACATAATTCGACTATTGACACGGATGGTCTCTCCTCTCGGAGGGACCGGTTTGGTACACAAATCCCCTGTAGTTTCAGAGTGTACTCCCTTGGTATGTGCATGAAACACCCAATTTCCAATTATTTAAACATGATTTTATTATAGACATTTTACCTATGTTGCCAATTTTCTTAATAAAATTTATATTTCTGCAAATGCTTAAATTATTCTGTACATTGTGTTTGAAAACGTTTAGAGTCACTTTTATTTATTTCTTACATATATTTTAATACATTTAATGATATATTTTTAATGTATGTATCTGCTTACGTAATTCCTATGAGCTAACAACAATTTCCTTATCTGAAGTATGGATTACATTTAACATGAAAATCACGATTGTTTCGAAAATAACGTTCCGTCGGGTCAAATTTATAAATCGGTATAACTTGTGAACTAATGCATGTGACTTGAATTCTTACAAGTCACAGAGGGGGCTTTTCCTAAGAAAGTGAGCGAAATAGAATGCGGCAAAGAAAGGATCTTCTCTTTTTCCCCGTACGAAATTGTATGCTAAGGTATTTTCGGAATTTGTTTCAAATATACTTCTAATAGTAATTGTGAAATGTAATTAGGGGTAGACATTCCATTGTGGAAATTTAGTAATACTAATCTTCGAAATCTCATTGAGTGGTAGAGTAAAAGTTAACTTCCGGATGAATGAAGTCTAAAAATTTCGAGAAAATGTTTTACAATGGGACAATATATTAACAGGGGATATTTTCGTGAATATTTTGGAATGTTTTACTACATAATGCATACTAATTTCACAGACTATTAGTTCAAATAAATCCGGCCTCTACTCCGAGCTTGGGTATTTCTCTCATTCCGCTGCTAATGAACATTTCTTTTCTTTCTCCATTTCTCCATCCCACATCATTCATCATTATTTTACTCAAATCGCCGTGCGTCGTCTCCACACCGAAGATTCTGAGAGTCTTATTTCTCTATCGAGAGACCCCTTTGAGAATTGCAACTCAAAGGAGACTGCCAAAGTGTATATGGAGACCGACATAGTGTGTATTCAGAGAATTATTTCTCTATCGAGAGACCGCTATGTGAGTTGCATCTCAGGCAGAGAAGACCAACATATGTGTATGGAGACCGACATATTGTGTACGCATTTCGACATTTGTGTTTCAGTGCCTTATTACTCTATCGAGACACTGCAACTCAGACAAAGGAGACAGACGATTTAGGGGCGACGGCCGGTGGTGTCGATGGCAGCTGCTCCATGCGCGGAGGGGGCGGGGGCGGGGGCGAGGGAGGGGAGGGGTGGGGCGGGGCGCTCTCGTTCTTGTGACGTGTGTCGCCGACGGGTGCGCACCCTTCGGGGCTCCGTTCAAATTAGCCCGTGCGGCGCCTTGTGGCTCGTCAAATGAAATTCGTGACGCGTGGCTCCGGCCCAGCAGGGGCTGTCCACGCACGTGGCGACCACTGGCGCCGCCAAACAGATTGAAATTCTTTGTATCGTTTCCTTTTTTACGCGGTGCCGCCAAATGACACTCTTGATTTTTGCATTTACGCTTATGACTGTGACAATGGGGCATTTTTCTCGTGTACCAAACTGAATAATAAACAAACTAAAACGGTTCCATCGTTTTTGGTTAAAATGCTACACAACTATTTTTTTGTTTCGTTGAAAGTGGATTTTGAAGGAAAGAAAAATATTGGAAAATTTTGAAATAAATCGAAAAGTAAAATTGGCACACCTTTACAGTATGCATTGAAAACAGGCATTCATGTAAAATGTCACAATAAGAATTTGTGTGATTCAGAAAGTAATGTTTTAATACGTTTCACCTAATATCTGCCTTTGAATAAATGAATCCTATTGTTTAAAATTACTTAATTCTAAATTCTTTCAGTTTAAGATTATTAAAACTGTACTACGAGAAGTAACTTGGGATTGTTAACATAAATAACATGCGTTAATACTTGTGTTTTTGGTTGTAAACATCCATATTGCATTGCATATTTGATTCCTTTCATGTTCAGTTGATTCTAAAATATTTTTTGAGTTTAAATACTTGGGCAGTGCTAAATTTTTAGATATTTTTACTTTATTTTCTTTTGTTTGGTCAACCTCCCAAAATTATCAATGGACAGTGTTCACTGTTGTAAACAATGTTGTTTGTTTATAAAAAAATATATTAATTGGAAATATGAAAAAATGGTTTGTATGCTCTCTGTTAACTCGGGTTTCAACAACGAATAAAATTATACATATTTTTGTCTGTGGAACAGAAATAAAGCCATTTTTTTTGAGAAGAGATAATCATTAGACCGAACTAGTGGTATCATATGACGTGTGTGCTGTCGGTTGAACTTGACTGAACCCTATATCGATCCACTGACGGGTCTCTCTTTACATTGTGCAATTGACGAGATGCTCGTTAAGCGCATGTAATGTAATATTTGCCTGGCATTCATTTCCTGCATGTTCACAGGGGCCTACCAGCATCAAATTGGATTTGATTTCTAAAGTCCTACTCAGAGCGTTGAATAGATTATTTGAAGGGGTGCGCCGTATTAAACGACAAATAATGAAAGTCGCGCCACGTGGCTTCTGGGGGCAGCTGAGCTCGCAGAGCCTCCTCCCTTGCCGTCGCCAGCGCCTTTGTCGTTGCCACGAACCTGGCTTTTATCTCCATTGTCCCCTGCGAGGGCGTCTTCCTTCTTCGGCCGACCCCGTTTCGAACCCATCTCATTCACTGCTTTCGCGTTCAAAAGATGGTGTCACTTGCGAGGAAATAATTGTTTACGCGTTTTAGAAAAAAACGCACAAAGGAGTACGTGGTATGTGGTATGGGAAACAGGTTATTTTTACTACAAATGGTCCTTCTTTTCAAATACATCGTCCCCTCGCTAGGGACAGTATTTGCAGCATGCCAGTACAAAAGACGTGGAGGAAATATGATTCGAGCGACTTGTAGAGATGCTAATTACACGCGTGCTTCTTCGATCGTTTCGGATATATACGTTAATTTATAACTAATTTCCTGCATCATAGAGATTTTATCGTTAGGTTTGAGGAACTGGTATAAGATAGAAACTTGGATTTTTAGTATTATTACTTATAGTGTAAAGATTAATTTAAAAAATGTTCTTCGCATAAAACGTCCCCCAAAGCAGTAAAAATTAAAAATAGTTTACCCGCGTTGAAATCGCAGTGTTATTTGGTGCTATTGGAACGTCATCTGGCGGAAGGATTCGGTAGTCTTTGCGGCGCTCAATTTAATAGTTGTAGTTATATAATTAGTTCAATAATAGAGTTAGGATTAGGAGGGATATAGTGCTAGTGAGTTTGGGGTTTGAAGAACTTGCAAAGTACTGTATGACCAGGTAAGCTTCACTTAACCGATTTCAAATGGCAGATATTTTGATTTTGTGTGGCGGATCGGTAGAAAAATCTATAACATAATTTCCTCCATCCCCATGATTTTCTAATGCGATCTTTAAAAAAAACTATCACTATATTTTGTTTTTAAGAAATAATATTGTGTACTTTTATTGTTTAATAAATATTGTGTACTTTTATTCATTATTAATGTGGGAGTTTAATTTTGTTCGGCCATTTTTGACGGGGTACCCCCAGAAGTTTTACAAAATGAGGTAAGTTGCATACATTGGTAGAAAAGACACGATGAAAGTCACATAATAAGTGCATAATAATGAAGAAAATAATGGAAGTGCAAAATATTCCACAAAATTCAAGAAATTGCGATTGAAATATTGGAAGAAAGAACTAAAAGGATGTATATTAAATTTCGAAAATTTAAAGATTACATTTTGAAATGTAGAAAACATATACATGATACTATACGTATATATTTTTTTCTTCTGATGTCCACGAAAGAATTATACAAACGGGATGATGAGAAATAACATTATTAGTCTTTCAGAAAGTAAGCTTCAGGTCACTCGTGAAATAGGACCAAAAATCATCTCTCATTGAAGAAATTAGCCTGATGAACAAATTATATGAAACAATTCAAAAAATGGCACTTCATATCTCAGAGGAGCCACGATAGGACAGCCGTAGGAAGTAATTTTGAGGATGCAATATAATTTACCTTCGGAGTTCTTTTTAATAAGCTGATTGATTGATTGATTCTATCGTGTTTCCGGGCGCGTCAACTGCTTCGGTCATTAGTCCCGTTAGTGTAGTGCATCTTTTTTTCGGGTGATCTTCCCCCGCTGGATGGCGAGATCCGGCGCCGACCTACCGTCGGCTAGTGGGGTTTCCCCCTAACCAGGACTCTCTCACCAGCGGGACACCGCCCCAGCCGGGACAAGCTCTAAGCTCCCAACCGGTCTCCCGGAATATGTGATAGTGTGGTGCATGTTAGTGTAAGTGTGTGTGTAAGAGGAGAGGATAGGACAAGAAAGAGGAAGGACAGATCGCGCGCGGTCCGTGGCCCGTTTGTTAGGGTACTGCTCCGGCATTCGCCTGGTGTTGATCGGAGAAACCACGGAAAACTACCGATCAGGGCAGAGAGCCGCTGGAATTCTCCTCCAGACAGAGACTGAATTCGACCTAGCTGAAAAGCTAGTGTCGAAAATCCTGCCGCAGTCAGGACTCGAACCTAGAACCTCCGGTCAGAGGCGCTGCAGTTACATCAGCTGATGCACTAAGCTACCGCTACCGGTTTTAATAAGATGAGAAGCCCAGTTCGTCGTGAATGGCAAAATCTGTAGAATTTGCAGTCACGATCATTCAGAACTGGGCAATTTGCTCCTCATAATGGGTAAAGGATGGAATGGAATGTGGTTGGTGGCCGGAGCGAGTGCGGACCCTCTCCACGCTTGCCAGCACTATACTTGAGTTTTCATAACGTGGCGTCTCAAGGTCACGCGCGAAGGAGGGAGAGGGAAGGTAGACTCCAATGGGGAGTAGTAACGTCACTACAGGCCCGATTTTTGCGGCTCTCTATTGGTGTCTGTCTTTCCTCTCCCTCCTTCGCGCGTGACTTCGAGTCGCCACGTTAAAAAAAAGTAAAATGAAGAGGCAACCGGTCGCAGAAAGCGCTCGAACGCCGTCTGCTGTGTGGCAGGTAGCAGGTTTGTCGCAGGTGGTTGCTTACATATAAAATGCAGACCTGTACTGCCAATTTTCCAGTTACCAACATTCAGACCTAACCAATGAGACGCTTTTACGCGCATCGTTTGGCCTCCTGACTACAAGCATTCTTACTTCGATCTCGTCACGATCCCATATGCACCCAACTCTCCTTCCACGCTCATCCATCTCGACCTCCGCCCGCCCCGCACCCCCTCTTACGTTCCGGGGACCCGCCGCCGCTCCCTCTCTATCTCCCACCCCTTTGCCGCCGCCTTTGGCGTCGGCCGTGAATTATTGAGGGGCCAACGAGCCCGACACGTGCTACCCCGCACCCCTCCGCGCGTCGGCCTCATCTGATATATTTGTAATGGCATTGGCACGGATGGGGTGCAAGCGATCGGAGCGGCGAACGCTCTTTCAGGCCGCCAGCCACACCACAAACCACCTCGCTCTCCCTGTGACCCTGACCCCGCGCCGCGCTGTGCAAGGCCTGCATTGTGCCCTTTGGCCTGCGATTCGCCCAGACTCTGTGGAACACTAGAGGATGTAAATGAAGTACCAGCAACATGCTGTCTAGCGCCCGGTGTACTACATGGCTGCACACTTCTGGATACGCGAACTAACAGTGACAGTCCGTGGTATTATATTAATGGAAAACCGGTAACATAAATTTTTCCATTACTTCACTCCCCTGCAGATTTCCACGACAGGCATGTCAAACCGCGTCCGTGCGAGCTATTTGCCCGCGTGGGAAGCCCGGCGGTTCTGCGAGAACGGGCAACTTCCTCGGACTCCGCTATCATCTTCCCTCCAAATCCAGAAAGGAAAAGTGTACGTGCCCAATCTATTTCAAGGAAGATAAACATAACGGGCGCTGAAAACATCAAATGTTAGAATCGTTGTTTCATACGAAAGTATGTTGTTACCGGATGTAAGCTGATGTTTTCTATCAAACAACAGACATTTGAATTATACTTTACTACTTATTACTTAGATACTTGGCGGTCCAGAAGACATCACGTCCTAGGCACGGTTGCCAAAGTTTCGGCCGTGATACTGCGACCTACCTCAGGGCAAAATACTTGGGAAGATCGCGATATGACCGCCGAAACATTGGTGAGTGTATCGTGAAAGCTAAAAATGCTTTTACGTATTATTACATTTAATGATTATTTTCTTTTTAAATTCTTCCTCGCATTAACATTTTTGCCAGAGGGAAGGAATACGTTTCAATAGAAAATTATTTGCCCTTTTTCTTTGGTGTTGTTTTATTAAATCATTCTGTTCTTTGTTGTGTATGTCAATAACGTAAAGTAAATTAACAGTAAGTATGACTCTTATTGGCCGAAAGGCATTTTAACAGTCAGAATAATATGCCTCCTACCCAGAACGTAGGAATTTAACGTAATTATTGCCCTCATAAATGTAATTGCAAAATCGAGAAACTTTCAGTTAAAAATGTTCAATTTTACTCTCATTTCATAAGTTCGAATATGATTGATGTAATTCTTTTCAATGGATAATTGATTTAGTAGATGAAATTGGAATTCATATTTCTAAATTTCGGCCTATAACTGTTAAGTGACTTCCCCAAAAGGCTGTCATGAGTTAGGTACCCAGTGACGTACCGCCATTCCCGAGAGATTTGTACAACCCTTAAATTAAATCTCGAACCAGTTTCTCTGGATGCAGTGTCCGCAAACACTAGTAAGCTAGTTACTTCGTCCGCCACCTTAGTATGTCTTGATTGATATTTATTGTGTTACGGACATCGACATTACATTTGTTTATCGTTTAGTAACAGTAAAAATGTTGGTGTAGACTGTGCAGACGTTTAAATTGCACATATACCACAAATGATTTCTTTATATTTGTTTTCACTCTAGCAAGGTTCGTCTATTATGGCATAAATTTAATTAATAAACTAGTGCTGCTAAAACAGCACGTACTTTCTCGCCCGTATTTTCACACAAAATTACGCGAAAAGTACTCAAATGTTCGAAAAATTGTTCATGACCTTATTTCAAAATCTATCCTTAAGGAACAGGTTTTTCTTAGGGAAAATCACTGTCTATAATATTTTAGTTGTAGGAAGACTCCAAAAAAAGTCTGAACTTTTGCAATTTTTGAAAAATCAGGGGTATCAACGATCATGAGACGTGCATCATTCTCTTAAACGTCCTTCACACGATCCAACAGCAACATTTAATCAAAATCGATGGAGCCATTTATTTAAAAAATTGGAAACTGTCCCAGGGTCTTTATGTAAAGTGTCCCCAAAATTAAAATATCAGATTCAAATTCAAAGTGCCACGACATCAGCTAGATTGATTCGGGAATACCAGTTTTGGAGAATATTGGCTGAACCGTTTAGCCGCTAGCGTTGTTCACAAACGGACAGACAGGAGACACGTTTTGCCGTCATTCGAGTTTTCAGTATCAAGGACACACAAAACGTGGATTATGGCTACACTACGTGTTAGAGGATGTTTTTAAAATTTATCAACTGAAGTTATGTACTCTTTCGTTACCAGGACTCTTGCTAAGACTAACTACTCAGACTATCTAGGACTCTCCCACCAGCTGGGAACCACCCCAGACGGGACAAGCTCGGATCTCCCGACCGGTCACCCGGAGGTAGTGTAGTGCATGTTAGAGTAAGTGTGAGTGTGTGTGTGTGTGTGTGTGTGTGTGTGTGTGTGTGTGTGTAAGGGAAAAGGATAGGACAAGGAAGAGAAAGAAAAGACCGCGCGCGGAGCGTGGCCTATTTGTTAGGGTACTGCTCCGGCATTTGACTGGTGTTGATCGGAAAACCCACGGAAAACTACCGATCAGAGCAGCCGGCCGCTAGAATTCTCCTCCAGACAGCCACTAAATTCGACCTAGCTGAAAAGCTAAAGTCGAAAACCCTGCCGCCGTCAGGATTCGAACGTAGGACCTAGGATCTCCCGGTCAGAGGCGCTGCAGTGACATCAGTTGATGCACTGAGCTACCGCTCACGGTAGGGAATTTAATATTCCGACTCAGAGCAGCGGCGTTTAAGTAGAGTTCTCGGTGCTAATAGAGAAGCAACACTGCGTGAAACCACCGCAGAAATCAATGTGGGACGTTCGATAATCGTATTCATTCGGATAATGCATCGAAAATTGTCTTTAATTGGAAATGACAACAGAAGACCGATTCAAGTCTCTTTGCTAACAGCACGACAGCCTGCAGTGCTTCTCCTGGGCTCATGACCATATCGATTGGGCGCTAGGCGAGTGGAAAACCGTCACTTGGTCAGATGAGTCCCTATTGCAGTGGTAAGAGCTGATGGTAGGATTCGAGTATGGCGCAAATCCCACCAAGCCTAGGACCCAAATAGTCAACAAGACACTGTGCAAGCTGGTGGTGGCTCCATAATGATGAGGACTGTTTTTACATGAAATGGGCTGGGTGTGCGCCATGTCACTGGGCCACAATCGTTCGTGATTTGAAGAAAATTATGGACAATTCCAGCGAATGTTTTGGCGACCCAGATCGCCCGATATGAGTCCCATCGAACATTTATGGGCATAATCGAGAGGTGAGTTTGCGCACAAAATCCTGCACTGGCAACAATTTGGCAATTCTTGACGGCTAAAGAGGTATGACTGAATATTTCTGCAGAGGACTTCCAACGACTTGAGTCCATGTCACGTCGAGTGGCTGCACTTTTTTGGGTAAAAGGATTGATTATTAGTGATTCCGGGCGCGTCAACTACTGAGGTCATTAGTCCCGCAAGTGTAGTGCATGTTTTTCATCGGGGATGTGGCGGTAATCTTCCCTCACTCGATAGCGAAATCTGGCGCCGACCTACCGTCGACTAGCGGGGTTTTACCCCACCAGATATCTCCTACCAACGGGGCACCGTCCCAGACGGGACAACTTCTCAGTCTCCGACCGGTGTGGTAGTGTAGTGCATGTGTAAGGGCGCAGATAGGACAAGGAAGAGGAAGGAAAGATCTCGCGCGCTCCGTTGCCCGTTTGTTAGGGTACTGCTCTGGCATTCGCCTGGTGTTGATCGGAGAAACCACGGAAAACACCATACCTCAGTGCATGCGTGTATAAGGCATGATTCTGACTACCTACGTGTCAAAGGACGTAAGCACCGTAATGGGAGTGCAGTCTGCTAGGTGAGCGCCACTTGGACGCCCCTAAACGTCTCTACCCGTGTCAAGGTTCAAGCGCCGCCGCGGGCTTACGAGCTACCAGCAGCGGCAGGATCTCTTCCCGGTCGCAATGGGCTTACGAGTCACCGCGCAGTTCTAGGAGTAGCGGCTGGGATCAAGGTTCTCTAGGGAGTAAAGTGGCACTGTAATGGTAAAACTGAGGAAAGGAAGCGCTAGCTGAAGAATAAGAGGTTAAAGCAGACGTTAAAATGTCTGATGATGATGATGATGATGATGATGATGATTCTGGGAGGCCCTAATAGGCGGGAACGTCAATCAGGAGCTTAGTATGCTCAGTTAATCAATCTGTCATTTGTTCCCCTTCAAGGAACTACCAGAAATTTTAACTCTTTAACTTTTTAATGGTATTATAACCACTTTGTATCCATAACACTGTTCGCAATTTTTGCTCAAATTTCTTTCAGTGTCGTGAAGCAAACGAGAACAAATTCATTACCATCATTTGCCAATTGGACTTCGCCAACCTAAAATAACTTTAATCGAATACTAATAACGATCATTTAATTCTCTCACGTTGTAGTAACATTTAATAACGTTGTAGCAACATTAAATAACATCTCATTAACTACATTCAACTAATTTCCCAAATACTCATCTTCGCAATTTTCCGAGCGAACCATATTTTTTGTTCCTATCACTTATATTTAAGCTTGTATCACATCATGTTTCAATCAATTAATTCACGATGACCAAAAATTGTTAATTTCTAACCTGTTTTTTATCAAAATTGCAACCGATCACGGCGGTCAGGATAATGATTACCTAAAATGTTCTCAAAGTGATCTACAAAATGACCCATTATAACGAATGTGATAACTCTTCATTAGAATGCAAATAGCGGCAAAAAGTGTGAGAAACTCTCCCTAATTTTGAAAAAATTATTTGATCAGTGTATTTGTACTTTTTAACACGCAATATAAACTACCGATATCGAGAGTATGTAGACGTCACCCAATGCCTCAATAAATGGAACGTTTAAGTACTTGGAATTGAGAAATAAATACCATACTGAAAAAGAACACAGGATAAAAACCTCAAAATGACATAGTAAACCAATATTTTATAAAAAATAAACTAAAACTTTAAAAAATCATGATTCGTATAGTATTATCTAAAAGTGAAGATCGCTATTTTAGTACAAATACAGTAGCACAGTGTCAGTATACTTACTAGGACATTTCTTCCGAATCCGGTTCTTGCTCTTTATTCTTCGAATTGACAATTTTCTCCAAGAAGAAGGATGAAAATTCTAGACACAGAGAGAGAGAGAGAGAGAGAGAGAGAGAGAGAGAGTGAGAGAGAGAGTGAGTGAGAGAGAGTGAGTGAGAGAGATGAATCTAGTAAAATAAGTACTACTATCTTTCCAAGGCGGAATAGTCTGAATAAAGCTTAAGAATGCTTTGGGGAAATATTTCTTTTTATTTTCCTTTGATTTGATCATTTTAAAATATGGAAATCATAAATGAGGCATCTCGATATGTATTATCCGTGTCCAACGCAGGGCCATTTTAGTATTTTTCCAGTAGGGAACATCAAGGGGGGGAACATCATGGAGGGGGGAATTTATTTAATTTGACTATCGTAAAAAACAGTAAACACTCTATATGACGTATGGGGCAAAAATATAATAAACTCCGCACGTTTCTTGAGCACCAGAAACCCTACCTCACTCTTTTCCTACACATTGAAGATAATTATGAATAAAGATATCAACAAAGCATTAGCACATTTGAAACTAGATATTTTCGTAAAAAATTGCATTGGTAAAGAAATACAGATTTTATTTTATGGAAGTGGTGACAAAATAACTATCCCTGCTCCACTCCTATCGTAACTATCAAAAGGAGAGCTCACGCTTAAGTGCATGAAGTAAAGCTGCATGTGTGTACAGAAGCAAAACTAGGAGCCCTTTCAGAGTTTGATGAATGGACGAAGGGAAACTGAGCGAAAACCCCGATCGAGACGGGGGTCATTGACCCAGAAGCTGAGCCAGGGACGATTCCCGCCATTGCCCCTCCCAGATAATTCGCCTCGTGGGCTGCGCTCTCACGACTGCTGTCGCCGACGCCAGGGCCACCGCTGCTGCCAGACAGGCCGTTCCCCTTTAAGGATACCTAACCTCCCTGCCTCAGGCCGCACCCGCACGGCCCAGTAATCCTCTGTGAGAGGCAGAGGCGTTATTTTCTCGTACACAAAGAGTAATTCGTTCCTGGATCCTCGGGTTGAAGATATGTTTTTCTATCAAATTACGTCACAGAGCGTTCCGGTTTCCCTGCTCCTCCTGAGTTTGTTTAATGGCTTATAACAAATGAAACTGCTCTTTCGTGGTTTTCTGTATGAATCATTGAGAGTACGGGTCGCCATGAGGCGGAGAAAGTAACTGCGATCTGCTAGTAATTACCACTGATTCGTTCATATTTCTCGCTGTTAGTGGGAATAACCTTGGGGTGGAGGATGACGATTTTTAATTATCATGTATAAGTTTTCAAAAACAAAGCCCAACAAGTAGAACAAACATTTTCTTTTCGATGTCATGCACTTAACAAAATTCATTTGTTGTTTCTTCCGCATTTCATAACGCAAATAATTTCTCTAGATGCTTCACTTGAACTAGGATTAATAGAATTTTCTCTTATTAATCACATGAGCCCTCATTTAAAACCCTGATAATACCTTCGCTCGATTAGGACCTTAGAAGTCTAAATTGGGGTTAACTACAACGACGGGCAGTTTGCGATTTCACGCCCTAACCACCGAAGCGTCTGACGCCGACCTGTATTGATCTAAGCTCCAAGCGCACTGGACGCTTTTGATTAGCTCCTGAGAATAGCCTGTATTCAGCAAAGTTTCTCAACAGAATGACAATTGTATTCTCTCGTTTCTTTTGGTTGTCTTACTGTAATTAGTATTTTCACCGAGTCAAAGATCAAAAGTGTAAACCTCCCCGAGGAAACAAAAGACGACACTGGAGTTCTGGAGTTTGAGTTTCCGCACAGGCTTCAGATAGGGTTGTTATTTCCAGATGGCGTGCTCTCTTTCTTTTTAATACTCCTTTCTCTTTCTGCCTTCGAGTCTTCCGCAACACCTGTCACTGCTCCAAACGTCTCTTTGCGTTCTCTGGAGGCTAGTTGAGAATGATAAGAACTGTTTCTGAAATTTACTTTCCAACCCCCATGCTGTTGTTCAATTACAAAAGATAATATTTGAACAATCATTTTGGGTTGGATGAATGTTTCTCTCCAATTATGAGCAATAATGAACAGAGATAAGCATTGCTTAAACAATCTAATTTAATGTGTGCGTGCAAGACAAACGTTTGTCTGTATTTGTCGTGTTTATCGCACATTGAAGTGAATAATTACATGCGGTAGTTTTGTACCTCCAATATTTTCCCGGGTTTCTCTGAGCACTAATGAAATTTTTTGAATAACATTTGTGTTAAAAAATAGCATAAAGTTTTTAAATGAACTGTTATTATTATTATTATTATTATTATTATTATTATTATTATTATTATTATTATTATTATTATTATTATTATTATTATTATTATTATTATTATTATTCCTATTTTATTAATTATTATTAATACAAATTCAATATTAATGTTAATAATATATTGTTGATATATTAATAATATTAATATATTAATAATAAGATTAATAATAACTTATTCTCTAAGGCAGAACGTAAGGACAAAGCACTTGTGGAAATGGTAAACCAAAATACTTTACGGAAAAATAAAGTTGGTGGATGGTATTACGATTTGATTTATAAAATTCTATGTTTTGAAAAACTATTTTAAAATTCTCTATTGGTAACCCCAAATCGTACATCTTTTGCGCTTATCAGTAGAGAGAAAAAAGTGGATTTTTATACATTGTGAAATATTGACATTTTAAGGAATGGTTATCTTGATTTTCAGAAAAGGTCTAATTTAGTAATCATTCTCAGTAATTTCCTGGAGACGGTTTACTTGCCAGAATATGTTTAGTGATTGACTTTTCAGTAGTAAATTTTTCGTTATTTATTATTGCTTTTTTCTAAATAAATTGGTTATGATTACTATTAATAAGTAACATATTGGCAAAACGTCAAGGCACATAACTGAAACAAATTAGTAGGCTTTTTTTAAATAGCTATATATAAATAATAAAATTATTTGTCTTTCTTGAAAGAAATATTTACTCTTTAGTAGACCAATATTGTGTGATAAAATTAATGACCTTTTTTTACATACATTCAAAGCATCTCTCAAAGATTTTGCATAATAGAAAAAGTTCTTATAATAATTATCAATAGTATCATAAAAATATATATTGGTTGTTTCCAAAATTTCCAAACATATTCTTTGAAATGGGTTGGTTGATAGAGGAAAGTCCAGGTTTCACAATCATGCAACATTAATTTGTCGTCACTGTTAAAATCTACAGAGTTTAATAAAGTTATTTTTGCCAGAACGTCAAATATTTGGCCTGTAGATGCAGTGCTCTATGGACAAGGTCCAATGTTTTTAAATCATTGTATTTCCTACTGTCGAATATATTTGTTGACGACCTTTTTGTGGTATTGTTTCATAGTAGTTGTGTCATGACTTTATATGAAAATATGATAGAGTACTAAACACCGAGATTAATGGTTTGAATTATTTTAACACAAAAGCAACAAATCGCCTACTTCGTATTGAAACGTGTATAGTATATGTATATATATATATATATATATATATATATATATATATATATATATATAATATAGTTAAATATAAAGACAGAAGTGTGTTGTCTTCCAGCGCGGTAATCTCTGAATTCTGAAACTTTTGTGCTAGCATCTTTTAAAGGCCTGGAGTACTATAGGCTATGATTTACAAACATAAGTGGTAATATATTTTCAAAATAATTACTTTTCTGGACATTTTTCGCCTAGCCTTACATCATAGATTCAAGAGTGCATCAGTGTCAATAGTTAAGCTGCGCGCCACCAGAGGATGACGTCTGAGATCTACTACTGATTTCATCAATGTCCTGAATTATTGCAAAATTCATAAGAGTTTGAATAAGGTTATGTAATGTCCCTGTGTGAATATTTGAAAGAAAGCCGTAACTGAAGTGGTAAAGAATGTCAATGTCCATGTATTGCTCTTTGTCCGTGTTATATACTAAGTGGCAAGAAATCATTGTGAGCTTGAAAGTGTTTAATAATTGAGGTAAGTTGAGAGAATAAAAAGTACAATAATATACAGTACAGAATATACAGTAATGTACAATGTACAATATACACATATCGTATACAATCTAAACGTCTTCTTTTACAGAAATTTGTGACAACTGAATTGTTTGACTAAACGACTGTCACAATTGTCAAAATATATTACAAATGCCAAGAGATGGGCAGTCTACTAAAATTTTGAATCGGTTACTCAGAGGGAAGATCGACTTGCTGAAGTACTTACTCGCCCCATTGAAAACAATACTGCAAGAAGGGGAGAAATGTGAATAATTCTCTAAGTAGTAGGGCAGCTGTTCATTAGGACTCTCAATTTGACTATTTACACAGTTCTTAGGTTCAAAATGGTAAAATGGAAAATGTGTAAATCTTTTTCTTCAATATGCGAAGGCAGTTTGAACAGTGGTGTGTAATTTAGGAATGATCATTTACATATTAAGACTAATCTGTACAGTTGTTTGTCATATTAATTGCAGTTGTACTTTTTTCTTCTACATGCGAAGAAATTTAGTGCAGTGGTTGGTAATTAAGCAATGGTCATTACAATATTAAGACTTAATATGTGCAGTTGTTTTGCATGTCACTGGCTCCTAATGAATGAATGAATGAATGAATGAATTCATATATATTTCAATAAATAATTGGAAAAAATTAATTTATCTAAAAATATTTTGTCTAAGCAAATCTGGGAGTCCTTTGTTTCTATTTTCCAGTATTCATGTTCATATTGGTAAAATGGAAAATGTTCGTGTGTTTTCAGCCCACCCAGTAAAAGTTTTTCTTCAATAACTTCATTTATATTAAGACTAATCTGCGCTATTGTTTTGCATATCAATGGCTGCCAATGAATGATTTCATCCATATTGTTCCATAAAATATAAGAAAAACTTAATTTATCTAAAAAAGTTTGTCTGAGCAAATATATAAATCTGGGAGCTCTTGGTTTCTATTATTCAGCTCTCACGTTAAAATTGGTACAATGGAAAATGTTTGTCTTCAGTCCACCCAGTAAAAGTTTTTCTTCAACATTTGAAGGAGTTTTGTGCAGTGGTATGTATTTTCGGAATGACCATTTACATATTAAGACTAATCTGTAGAGTTGTTTGCATATCAATTGCTGTTGTACTTTTTTCTTCTATATGTGAAGAAGTTTAGTGCAGTGGATGATAATTATAGAATGATCATTTATTTATTAAGACTAATATGTGCTTTAGTTTTGCATATCAATTGCTCCCAATAATTGAATTCATCCATACTTTTCTATAAAAAATAGGCAGAAATTAATTTATCCAACAAAAAGTTTGTCTGAGCAAATAAATAAATCTGGGAGTTCTTGGTTTCTATTATTCAGCTCTCCTGCACAAATTGGAAAAATGGAAAGTAATTTATGATTTTGTAAACCCAGTTAAACAGTTTTTCTTCAATATGGGATGATTTCTGTGCAGTGGTATGTAATTTAGGAATCATCATTTACATATTAAGACTAATCGGTAAAGTTGGTTTTCATATCAATTGCTCCCAATGAATGAGTTCATTCTTATATTTCTAAAAAAATAAGCAAAAATTAATTTGTGTAAAAATATTTTTGTCTAAGCAAATATTATCTGAGAGTCTTTGGTTTCTATTATTCATATTTCAGGATCCATAATCTCTATCATTTGAGATAAAATAATGATGCTAATATTGTTTTGTTATGTGACTCAGTGCATTGTCAATTTATTATTTACACATAATGTAATGTTGGTGGATCATTAGTTTTCTATTGTATCAGTCGTATGATGAATTGATTTACCTGAACAAATAAGTTTTATACTATGTGTTACTATCACACAGGACATTAAACATATATATTTTGTCATCTTTAGAATTATAAAGACTGGTAATTATGTTTCAGAATAGATACAGGTATTTTCATTTATTTAAATGATTATGAATCATCAATTACGTTATGACATCTATAACTATTACTCCGGATCTACCTACTACCGTACCCGTGCATGAATTTGCGCATGTTATACTAAGCTTAAAACAGTAAGTGCCTTCAAGGTCACGAGTTGACAGATCAATTTCAAAACGTTTTTATGAATACAATAGAAGAAAAAATATAAAAATAGGATAAGTTTTACAACTTGACAGTTTTGATAGTGTTGGAATATATAAAACTCCACAAAAATTTTATATGTGAGTACAAGTATTTTATTTTGTAGTTTCGATTTGTTTATTGCTTTTAGTTATAAAGTGAATGTTTATAAGCTGGAAATTCAAATAAGAAAAATGTAATTATTTGTGGAAAAGTGAGCGAGGTAATCCGGAAATTTCCAACTGGGGATCAAGAGAAGACAGCTATCGTGGCGTGGCCGGACAAAGCATGGCAGGGAGTAGGGCGGAGAAGGGATACAATGGAAGATAGATCCCGCCGCAGGGCATGAAAAGATTGAATTCCTCTTCCTGTATAATAATTTACTGTACTAAATGCCCGAGCAACGCCGGGTACTTCAGTTAGTATATATATATATATATATATATATATATATATATATATATATATATATATATATATATATATCACGTTGGGAATGGAAATTTAAAACATTTCTTATTTATGTTTGAATATATCTCGACTTTAATCAATTTAATTATTGTTATAATTGTTATGAATTTCCGACTTAAAATATTTTATGCTGTTGAACAATACGTGAGTTGATGATCCATCTCGTGCAGACTAGGTATTCTTTGAAAATTGATTCTGTATAAAATAATAAAATGATTGGTCAGCGAAATCTAGTTACTAAATAAATCAGCATTATTTTTCAATAAAAAATATTTACAGCATTTATTGAATTCAAGGTTCTTTCGTTCGAACGTGTTATCGTATTTACAAATTTGATCTTACTAAATTATGTTAGCATTCCATTTTGATCGAAATAATAATTCCTTTATTAAGGCCTTTTAAATGTATGTGATATTTTTATTTGCAGAGAATTATAAAATTTAATTGCCCGATATTTTCCGCGCTGCCTACAATTAATGGAGACTGTGATGTCACCGAAGGGAAGTCACCAGGAATCGCTTATTCTTTTCTCTTGATGGAGAAATTAAAACACGCGCCCTTGCAATACAGTTATCATTTACACGTAATACTAATGAAATTATTAAATAAAATAAAATTAATCTCATAAACCTAATTATATTAACATAGACTATTTACAATCAGCTACTTCCAGTAATGTCTCAGTTGGACATTTCTATTTCGACTGGTTTTCCACTCGCGTTAACTAAACGTCCTGTTTCCAAAAAAAACTTTTTATTACAAAAAACAGTAAATTTGTATTACAATATAAACTATTTGCACTCCTGAAAATTAGTTTATGTCCGGTATTTGAATTTCTCCTGCGATCGTCATCCTCTATATCAACAATATCGCCTGTTAGCGTTCGCTTCCGAATCTAAATTCCGTCTACGAGCGTTATCCACCGTATATGAACACGCTTTTACAAAATCATAGTCTCGAAAAACATGACACCTCCGTTTTCACTTGTCTTATAACTTTCTATAACTAATTTTTAATTGGTATTAATCCGTCTGCAGACTGTCACTTATTCTGTCCTGATGCTTACACCGGTATTAAATATGTTGCCAGTGTTTGTACATTTTTCCTTCACTTCATACGACGCGTTCTAATAAATTCGTGTTATATTTGCATTTTATTATCATCCAAAGTGGCTATCGTATGTCCTCTTTGTAAATACGTTATACAACTCGTATATCGTCAGTTTTGAGGTCCAATGTTCTAAAATAAGTTATTGTTCCACAAGATTTGTATCAAATTGTCTGTTGGATATATTTAAATACTATATTTACTTACTTAAATTAAAATCGACATCGACCGACAAAATGGAATAAAAGCATTGGCTACACAAGCGTTGTCTCCACACATCAATTTCAGACAATAGTTAACCAAGAGATGCTCCTTCAATAGGTGGAGAGTTTCCGTATTGGTTGCTCGATTTCAGTAGTACAAGTACGAAAATATTTCCCGTTACTTAAGAATAATCTGATATCATTTGAAAGATTACCTCACTTCAGGGATCTAGGTGAGCAGAATTACAAAATAAATTCATATTATGTATTTAAAAGCAAATGTTTTCACTTTAATAATCCAGTCATCCAAATTGCGTAAATAATGATGTATTAACTTGAGGCCATAAACAGTCCATCACATTCTGACTGCATAAATGTAGCTAAAAATAGAAAAGAAAGTGTATTTATGGTAATTTTAAAGTTGGCATTAAGAACATTAAAATACTACGAAAAATATTGTAACTCATGAACAAAATATAGATGACAACATACCTACACAAAAATGGAATGAGATAATGAAAACCTTATTGACAAAACATAAAACAGTAATAAACAAATGACGTAAAATGGATAAAGGCCAATAAAATATAGTAAATGGTAATTACACTGGTTGACAATTTTAAATTAAATTTAATCCCCAGAGATGAAGCAGGTGTTTGTATTTCAGTTTTTTGATTTCAATACGAATCTGATTTGGGTTTTTGCCTATTACATACCATTGTTGAAATAAACGTATTTTCGGAAAAACACGTATATTCACTTTTTGGGGCTATAAAAGACAACTTGACGCTTATTTATAGACAATTAAGAGATATCGTGATAACTAAATAGATTGAATGGTAAAGATAAGTCATAAGTTGAATAAAAACAGATTTTTCAATTAAAAATACACAGCTGTTGATTTCCTTTTGTAAATGTTTTGGTCTTCTCGACGAAGCATCAAAAAATAGTCTTCAAGCATCGATTGATTCCAAAAAATCTTGGTATCTCACCTCCATAACTTTAATGTCCTGCTGAAACTTTTGTCCAATCTCGTCACTAACATCACCTAGATTGGATGGGAAAAGTCTAAATGGGAATGCAGGAAATGAAGTTTTATATTGATATGGATCTAGTAATTCTTGCACACCTTTGTAATTAAAAGCCTTATTATTATCATCAAGAAAATTGTGCGAAAACCATTGAAAACTTTTTCATGTCCTCTTTTCTAAATCACTCAGTCGTATTTCAAATACTGAGTCCTTCAATAGCTTCACGATCTGCGATTCCACAAAGAAACCTTCTTTTAGTTTGCCAGGAGGTATTCTGCGATACTTTTCACTTAACTACAGGAAATCATTCGGATTTCTTTTGCCTAGCGTTTTTACAAGGGTTTCATTCAAGCCAAGCTTAGTATGCAATGGTGTCAGAAGAAAATTGTATGTAGCAAACAATGGGACATGGAAATTTCCTTTTCCTTGATTGAAAGATGTTCTTGGCATTCAGTCACGTTTGATATAATGTTGTACCGGACCTCGACTCTTCAACAGGCAAAGGAAGCAACAGAACTTGGTAAACCCTCCAACACACTGATCACTTTTAAATCTCCTCAGATGTTCCACTGATAACTATTGTACTGAATTGCTTCTAGTACAGCATTTAATTTTTCAGAATTGGCGCAAATACTTTGTATTTGACCATTGGAATACTTTCCACTTCGGGAAAGTTATCAATGAGTGCATGCCTTAAAGGAAGTAAAACTCGCGAAATGGGAAATATCTGAATTGAGAAGACGTTACTCGGGATACGATAAACCGCAGTGCTCACTCTCCTTTTGCGCCGAAAGAAATGCGCACCTCGCGGGAACATCGATGAACCACAGTGATATAACTTCTCGTAATGCATTCAGATCTTCATCCAGTAGCCGATGATTTCGGACGCCTTCGGAAAACCATTTCCATTTATGAGCTCGTGTTTGAATGAATCCTGCACCTCGGGCGAAAACATGCGACGTCGGTCAGCCGAAATTTCGCCCAAAATGACATCCACTGGGCCTGCCACCTCGGGCTACTGCTGCGATATTCGCCTAAAACTGATCAAAGAAACCCCGGAAAAGTACCAATAGGAGCATGCGTCCGCTCCTCCACGTAGTGATTGAATTCGTCCTAGCTCTGTAGCTAGCGTCGAAAATTCGCCGCCTTTGGGACTCAAACCCTAGGATCTCCTGGTGAGAGACCCTGCAGAGGCCACAGATTTTGACACCGAGCGCTGCAGATGGATAAAGTGCGTGGATTTTAGTTCTTGAATATACTACTGTGTTTAAAATTCTTCTCCCTCTCCCGTCACTTCCGCACTAGTCTTAGCAACCGAAGATGACGGCATTAGCAAATCTACTCTCACCCTCGGTGGCGGTGGCGATGAAGGCGGGAGGTCGATGGTGGCGGGGTTCAAGCTCCTCCAGGCGACCCCTGTGGAATGTGACAGTGGTTTCCCGCCGATTAGTGGTTTGTTAACTCTTGCGCCAAGTTTGCTGTCTAACGTAGATCAAAGCGACTCTCTTGACAGTCTGCCCCGTCACTGAGTAACGCGTGCCAGGTGCAGGAAGTATTTGTGCCTGTGAGAGTGGAAGCATGAATGAAGGTCGAATGGAACGGCCAGACCTGTAGAAAGTATTGCAGATATTTCCCCTTTAGCCGGAACAACTTCTGTTTCCTTTACTCCAGAAACAAATGTCTACTTACACTTTGGTATTAATTGATTGATTGATCCGGGCACACCAACAGTTTACTGCTCATTAGTCCCGTTGGAGTAGTGAATCTGTTAACTTTGGAATGGCATTGATTCTCCCCCGCTGGATGATGAAATCCGACGCCGACTTACGCTACGCTTTGCGGGGAATTTACACTCCAGGTATCTCCTCTTAGTGGGGCACCCTCCCAAAGGGGCACCGTCCCAGACAGGACAAGCTTTACGGTTCCGATTGTTCTCCCGACGTGTGGTAATGTAATGTTTGAAGTGTGTGAGTTTACGACTAGGACAAGGAAGAGGTTGGCAAGATCGCGCGCAGTCTGTGGTCAGCTTCAAAGGGTAATGGCCCTGCATTCCCCTGATATTGATCGGTGAAACCAGGATAAACTACCGACGAGAGCCCCCGATCGCTAGATTTCTCTTCCAGTCAGCAGCCGAACTTGACCTAGCTATGTAGTGTTGAAACTTCTGCCATTCGATCACTAGGGCCTTCCAGTGACTGTCGCTGTATAGAGCGGTATAATGCTTTGAAAATCGCCTGTGAATTTCTTGTCGCAATACCAAACATTCTAAATATTAGGCAAACAGGCTGTCTTCTGTTTTTTCTTGTTTCCTTTGAACGAAACGCACACTTTTCGTCTACATCATCACCAAATGTAGGTGTCACACTTTTTGTCTACCCCAAATGTAGCTAAATGTGATTAAATTTAACAAAATACAATAGACAAAATTAAATTTTGAAAAATTCAATGAAATTCAAATTCAATAAAAAACAAATGTGCGTCAATTAAATGGTATCCAATAATGTAGACTAAGAAAAATTAATTTTTTTGTCCTTTCATTTTAAAAGTTCGTGGCATTGTGCGGCGGCGAAGGAAGCTGTCGCCAGCGTGGGCTGAAGGCGCAGAGGCAGGGGCGCTTAAGGGGTCTCTGTTGGAATAAGATGAACCTAATCCCCGAGCTTGCCGTTAGGAAATGCTCTCTAATCTTAGAACCTGATTCACAAATGGAGTAATACCTATCACAACATGCAGGGGTAGGAAATGCGAATTACACACACATCGAAAGGAAGGATTGTCATTTAATCTGCTTACGCGCTCTGAGATTTTGATGCTGTAAACAAGATTAAAAGTGGAATTGACAATTTCACTCTTTTAAAAAGAAAAGGTAGAAGATAATTCAAATCGACGAGACAAATACAAAAAAAAAATATTTCAACAAAAGAAGTTCTCTTAAGAGAGTCAAGTCCTAATACGGAAATCACACTAGGTTTCTTGGACATTTCGAATTATCCAGAGAAAATATGAATGCCAATGAATTTCCTGTTGTCACAATGACATTGTTGATACAAAATTTCATGTATCATTGTTTCTAGCAACATTTCTATGAGTATATTTGGTGTATATTTGAAAAAAATTAATGCACATTTGAATGCTTTGTAAGAAAACTATTACATCGTGGTATTCTATTTATTTTTCGGGACATATCTAATTGTTTATTTGTTTTTCCTACATTACCCGTACTCCTCTCTGCATTACAAAATCTATCGTAGAGGAATAGATCATAAGAAGCATATTTGCTCACGGAAATGTCACGGGAGGTTAAAATATCATTGCCCACGAAGAATTTCAGCCTCGTGCGTTCCCAAGGCTATCCGCAAGAACGAAAAGCGAGGGTGAAGGAACGCGGGGAGTCGGGGTCGCCGTTAGGAAGGGTGTCGTCAGTTCTCGTTATTGCATCAACATCTCGGCTCGCTTTTAATCAGGACTCGTCGCCAGCCGCCGCGCAGCACCGTTTATAACAAAGTTAAGCGCGCGCGGCGGCGGGGCGGCAGGGATGGAAGCTGCGGTGGGGGCGGCGAGGATGGTGGCGGGGGAGGTTGGGCTGGGGAAGAAATACGGAAGGAAGAGGAGGTGGAAGTGGTAAGGGACGAGAATGACTGTGGGTAGAAGAAGCTGCTGGGCGCCAGGATCGTGAAGGGGAAGGGGGGCGAGAAATCGACAAGCAAGAATGTACTTGAGGTGGCCAGTTATGAGTCATTCGCTGGACAGACTCAAGAATCGGTGAGATTATGGAGGGCTGACAGCGTTGTAGCCTGCCGGGTGGTAGTTGCGGAATCGGTGACGGCGGGTGGGGGGGTGCGGAGGAGCTGGCAACGTAGGTGACAATGGAGCCATGGTGGTGGCAGTGAGGTCGGCGGAGGCGAAGGCGGAGGCGGCGGCAGAGAAGACGGCGACGATGGCTGCGGTAATTCCCTGCCAGAGTTGCCAGCGGTCGCTCATCGACTCTCTCGCTCTCTCTCCGCTGCTCGTCTGTATCCCTAAGCCACTTACCGTCTTCCACCTGCTTCGCGAATCCGCCTCTGGTAACTCAATGCGCTGCGAGCTGCGTGTTCGCAGCAGCAGGAGCAGCAAGATATTCGGTTATCTGAAGATAAATATAACCTCGAATACCGTATTTGTGAATACGAAGTTAAAACGACGTTTCGCTTCATTTAATCGTCTTCGTTTGAAGGGAACGGGAATTTTATGGGAAGATATTGACTTAAGTTCTGAGCAGCTGCCGCTCAAAAGCGCCTTACTGCAAATGGTTTCGGAAATTTCTCTCCCCGTCACTTTCGATGGCTTTACTTCATATATTAGTTATTTATTGGTAATCATTTAATGTCATTTACCAGGTGACATTCTGTAACATTATGTAGAAGAGAATCTATAAATGTGAGTACAAGATTTTTTCATTGTAGATGCTAGTTGAATCGAGAAAGTAAGACACTTTGTTGAAAATTTCTTGGTAGGAGTTTTGTATAAGATAGATCAAGCTCCATGCGTCAAGACGGAACACCCAATCCACCTGCACACATACTCTCCAATGCAGGTGTTTGTTGGAAGAAAAAATATGCTTAATTTATGAAACCTTATAGAAAAGTGTGAAGTATGACATGTTTATTTTGAAAAACTTTAAACCGGTAACGGTAGCTCAGTGCATCAACTGATGTCACTGCAGCGCCTCTAACCGGGAGGTCCTAGGTTCGAGTCCTGACGGCGGCAGGATTTTCGATACTAGCTTTTCAGCTAGGTCGAATTCAGTCGCTGTCTGGAGGAGAATTCTAGCGGCCGGCTGCTCTGATCGGTAGTTTTCCGTGGTTTCCCCGATCAACACCAGGCGAATGCCGGAGCAGTACCCTAACAAACGGGCCACGGACCGCGCGCGATCTGTCCTTCCTCTTCCTTGTCCTATCCTCTCCCCTTAAACACACACACACTTACACTAACATGCACTACACTACCACATATTCCGGGAGACCGGTCGGGAGCTTAGAGCTTGTCCCGGCTGGGGCGGTGCCCCGCTGGTGGGAGAGTCCTGGTTAGGGGGAAACCCCACTAGCCGACGGTAGGTCGGCGCCGGATCTCGCCATCCAGCGGGGGAAGATCACCGCCATCTCCCGAGAAAAAAACATGCACTACACTAACGGGACTAATGACCACAGTAGTTGACGCACCCGGAAACACGAAAAAATCAATCAATCAATTGAAGAACTTTAAAAATACCTTAAAATTGGAAGTCCATTGTTTATGTTTGCATGTGGATTTTGTCTTTCATTGTATTAGGATCTTTCCTTAAACTGTTTTTGAATTTTGGACTTTAAAATCGATTCACTTTTATTTTCTTACTTTCATTTTACCAATCATTACAACTTAAAAATGTTTTGAAAAATGTTGTAACGCTCTTAAGAAAACGGAGTTTCCTAAGGGTTATTACGCATGGGACAGTTTTGAATTTTTTTGTAAACATCCGATGAGAGATAAAAGACGGAACTATCGCTTATGGGTAAGAATGGTTCTACTAGTAGAAATCCTCAACGATGAAACAGTAACTCTTTTCCTAAACAAAGTTGGAGGAAATAAACTAAGCCCGAATCTGTCGACGGCCCCTTTGGTATGCGATTGATCACTTACAAAGTATAACATTCTCTTTAATAAATCAACAGAATGTTCAAAAATTCAAAATTTAAGTAGTATATGACTTAGTGTAGGGATCACAGAATTTTGAAAATGTGCACACAATTCACTTTTCCCCATAGCACGTCATGCGCAGTTTTTAACTGTTTTTTGACGTAAAATAAATAAATAAATAAATAAATAAATAAATAAATAAATAAATGTGAAAGGTATGTGAAAGTAAGAGTCTACATACTTCTAATTGCTACCGATTCAATGAAATAGCTGACTCGGTGTTTAGTTTAGGCAATTTTTGCATGGAAAATATTAACAAAATTTTATTTTCATTATATTATTGTTTATTTCTTTTGAAAGGCAATTTCAAACAAATGTTAAAATTATCGCGAGTTTTCACTCAATGAATTGAATTCCGTATTTCACTAACGTAATATAGATAAGTAATACAATCTAAGTCAGTAAATAATGTTTTTTCATACGTCGCTGAAATGAATGATTGATATACATTTCTATATTGGTATTTATAATTCGCGAAGCTAAAGGATATAATTACGAAGTGTTAAAAAGAATCAAAATTCGTCATATTTTACATAGTTTGTTAAACAGTGCAAATTTCATAGTTGGCATTCTTAGTTGGTATGGCGTTTAACATATTGTGCAGGTCTCTGTAATTTGAATTGGCATATGTGTTTCAATTTTATAAACTTATGAGAAAAATGCGTCTTCGCGACGCTGAGAATAAGTTGTTTTATGTGGTAAATAAAACGAAAATCAAAGGTAAACAAAGACTAGCGAAAGGTATTCATTAGTTTCAACTGTCGGCTATTTGACAAAACGTACTTTTCTTACTTGGCAACATATTTTTTAGGGAAAGCTATACCTTTTTTAATTTCTCTTCATACGCTTGTGGTTGGAATATACGCGTACGCTACAAAGCTAGCTGTTATGCGCTAATGAACAATTCACTGCTTCAGTTGCTCGGTGAAATCCGGGTTCTCTTCACACACAGAATATTAATTGAGCTCTTTGGAGTTGAAACAGAGTTGCCTTTGGAATCTCACAGCGAGGCCTGTGCTTTCTGAAAAACCTTGCCATAATCACGGAATCCCCCAGATACCGCTTTTCCATCCTCTTTCTCGAGTAAGTGTACAACCTGGTTTTAAAGAGGCTAATTCAGATGAAAGGAAAGTGCAATTAACTCCCAAAAACGTGTTGACCATTGATCTTGAATAATTAGCAATTATAAATTGCATGAATAGGAATATCAGATTCAGATGTTTTACTCCAATGTTAATTCTAGTTAGACTGTAATAGTAAAGTTAATAGTAATGTACACAGATGGTCTAGTAAAGAAACGAAGAAAATTAAATGTTATACGTCATTTTATCGTGAAATTAATTTAGTTAAACATTACATACACTTCGTACGTGGAAAATATCTGTTCAGGCAACTATTAGGCAACTGTTCAGGCTCTATTATTTTGTTTTTCCAAAAATTACAAAAATGTAATTTTTTTTGACTTGTCTCTCACGTCGGTAATATATGCATTGGAGGCGATTTATTCACGTTACTGTAATTATGATCCTGTCTTACTGATCTTTATGATCCCGTTACTGTCCTTTAAATAATGTCTGGCAAGGTTTCTCGAATACTCAATAGTCTTTTGTTAAAAGGAGCCCAAAATTCCGCATTATCAGAAACGCTCAAACGCCATTTTCACAAAAATGGCTGCAAATTTTTTCTTCAATTTTGTGGATGGATATAGAAAATTACACTGTTTAAGATTATAACAAATTCATTTTGAAGTATTCTTTTATTTTTTTTAAAAATTACACAAATGTAATATCTTTTCAATATCTCTAATATCGTTCATATGCACATTTCCATCGATTTGTATACGTTATTGCATTTGTGAGTGGAAGTGCTTCAAATGTCTTTAAATAAAGTTTTTCGAAAACTCAATAAATTCCTGCGAAAAAGAGCTTCAAATTTCGCATTTACAGAAATGCTTAATCGGCATCTTATTTTTCGATGAAAGTTTCTATTTAGGACGAGGTTTTACTCTTTTTTAATATTTTCGAAGTTATATATCGGTTCTTCTATTAGGAAACCGAAATGTTGAGAAAATGTAAAAAAAAATATACGTATATATTATTCGTACCAGACACAGCACAGAATCAGTACCAACAAACGTTGTCTATTTTCCGTGAATCCGGGAGATGCACTAATACTAACTTAGTTGCCGGCTCATTAGATGCCCGAGAAACAACGCATTAACTTAGCCCGGCAGAGAAATCCCAATTTCGTCACACAGTTCATCAACACTGTATATTTCAACTTTCCAATCGCATATCGGCTCCATCACTCTCCCTACAAGACACTTGCCTTTCTCGGCTGCGACGACTCTATTTCATTTCACCCTGTTGAGCGAGGGCTCTCTGGCCAGGGCGGTGTGGGCGGTGCCTCCGGCATTGGCCCTTGTTGACCGCGACAATTGCCTCAGGTGACAGGTCCGTGTCTTGCGCGCTCCTCTACCGACGCCGGCAGAAAGAGAACCCCGTCCCGAACTACCGCCTCAGCGTCCTTGCGGCGCGGCGCGGCGCGGCGGGTCGTTTAAATGGTCGTGTCTGACCAGCACCCTCTCCACTAAGGCCTGGGCGCTCTGTCGTGACGTCACCTCTAGAAGGCAAGCGCTGTTTTACCTAATAACGCAAGGTTACACGCCGAACGGCCTACATGCTAATCGTGCCTAGGTTTTAAATGTACTATTCCCAATATTAATAATTACCGTGGTTATAAAAGTAAATATTGAAGTTGTAATAATACAATCAGGTACGCGGAAGATGCGTAGGTACGAACATACAATTTAGCTGATTAATTTTCGGTAGTAGATCAGAGAGTATTTTCTAATAAAACAGAAAACACTAATTTACTACTGGGTTATCTAATTTCAGCATTTTATCTTTATTAATTGCTATATAATTTGTCAGAATACCCAGGGAATTGGAATATAAAACACACAATATAGGTATTCCCATGTATGCTTTTTGTAAATATTTAAATTTTATTATGACACTTGTTCTTAAATACGATACTGAATATTGCATAAAAAATTTAGAATTTGTTAATGATATTAAAGAAATTACTAGAGTGTATGAAGATTTCTCTCTATTCACATGTCTATATTAATATGGACATCTTACATTAGCCACCTTCAACACATTTTACTACCTATGAAACTAACATTGTAAATTTATAAGTAGCGAGAGTTTAAATATTTCAGTTCTTTACTATAGAGCTACGCGCACGACAGAACTATTTTCATTTGAGGAAATATTAAATGTACAAAAAATGTATCATATGAGTTTTAAGAAAGTTAATAAATTCATATTTATCGACTACAATTGTAGTCATTTCTAAAGTACACGAATCGGTTTCTCATTTCGCAACACTAATTCCTGTAACAAACTACACACTTAACCTCACTTTTAGTACTTGAGACAAATGTGTATAAAACGTGCATCTATCACAAATATAACGTCAAAAGAAATATTTGAATGTACATAATAATTCTATAAAATGTTTAATAACACTAAAAGATGCTTACCTCTGTATAATTGGAAGGTGTAAAATCACGTGGCACGGCGCTGAGCCATTTCCTTCTCATTTCTGCATTCTTAATTTTACACGGAAGCGAAAACACTTGCACTTTCGGTCCCGTTGGATAATTTCCCTTACAATTTGGAACACAACACGAAAAAACCATTTTCGAAACTCTGTTTCACACAGAAACACGGTCTCGCGAACCTTAGTACCAGTAAAGCACAACGAAACTAACGAACACCACGATACTGAGAGTGAGAATCAGTTTTGCGAGAATATCCAAAGCCCCTACAGAAAATGTTCAATATACCTACTCGTAGTGACGTAGTCAGTTCGGAAATGACGTAGCACCGAGGCCTGTGTGGAGAGGGTGCTGGTCTGACCACGACACCGTTTTTTTATTTCTTGCGTCATTGTTGATGCAACGCATCTCTCAACCCTTGTTGGGCGTTGAGCGCTTTCTTCGGGAGTAATCCTCCGTTACTGAGTAATTACTATACTGAATAATTACTATATTTGTCAAGTCTCGTCAAGTCGCAGTCAGTTAGTGCCTTTTATCCCTTCGGCCAGAGGCTCGAGGCTGTTAGATCCCGGGGTACCTGGCCGGTCACCCAACCAGGAACCCGCGAGTCTCGAATTCGCTTAACCTTCGTGACTTCACGGAGCGTAGTTAACGAATTCGACCAATACCGCCGGCTTGCCGTGAAAGTTATCGCTTTTACTAGTGCCTGTCTGAAAGGTATTTTTTAAGAATTGTATGTTTCATTGCAAAATTAGCATAAATCGTCATTTAATGAATCAACTCGTAACTATTCGGACTGCGTAGTAAATCCCAGCTTTTCCTTACTTAGATACCTTGAAACTCGCACAAAAACGTCTTTTTTTAGAAAGATTCTAGAAAGATCCGACTAAATAAAGGCTCATCAATTCGAAAAGTCGAGAATAATCGGATACAGTATTCAACATCTCTGTAGAGACTGCCTTCTTCTTCTTCCTCTAAAAGAGGAAGTGCTATACACTGATTAGTGCGTAGGCTAGTCTCCAAACGTACGTGGCGCCTTCTTGTAAGACTTATCCTGAGCAAGTATATCTAAGGTAGTTTGCAATTGCTTTCCCTAGAAGAGCTAGTGCGCCAATTTTGACGTTTGATTTGAATACCACATAGCGCAGGTCACGGTACAATATACGTAATCTTACCCAATACTTCAAATCGAAACTATGATTGGAGCTAAATTGCTAGAGAACTTAACTTTGCCAGGATCGGCCAAGTGCTTTTCCTGGGATCTGTTTTACATGTCCACAAGCGTCCGCATGCATGCCGTCGATTTTTGTCTCCTCAAAAATCCCCCAACTTTGATCGGGTTTGAACCCTCGAACTTGGATCAGTATCCCGGCATGATAACGCTTATATCATCAAAGCAGGTGTAGAGACTGTATGAGTCTTAAAACCTTCCAAATCATGTTTAAGGTACTGAAAACCATCCAAAAGCAATTTAAACAATTATCTTTCAGTGTCCTCAAAAGATTCTGGAAAAATGGATAGAACTCCACCGAAAACCGGTTCGTGTCGAATGTCACTTGCTTCGATTGGTGGGCCGGAAGGTTTGTATATCTTACTACGGTTACGTTCCCTCTAGTCTTTTTAAACTCTCTAATTTTTCTGGTTTGGATAACACCATTCTTGTCTGTAGAACTTAAGACGGTACGTCGCATTCGTCTGCTGAAGGAAGTAGGTTATTTTAGAAGTGTTATAATGAATCTCTAATACGCTTAATTATCTCGAACTCTAAGCAGTTGCTACAAATAAAAGAACAGATTTCACGTCGATATCTCACCCATGGGTTAATTCGTTCCAACTCGGGAGTCGACTGTGAACTTGGCGGTAATAGTTGGCGAAGTAGGGAGCCGGGGCGCGCGAGGGTGAAGCTCCGCGCGGCGCCGGGGACGATGATAAGGCGCTACGGAAGGCGAGGTTCGTTTTCTCTCGTAATACGCGCAGTTAAATGGAGCGAAATGGATTAGAGGCCCCGTGCGTCGAGGGAGCGCGCGCGCCCGCCACTCGGAGAGTGGGGGCAGTGGCCCCGCCCCCGCCTCGCCCCCGCCCCCGCCTCGCCCCGCCCACGCGCGCCGGCGTCCACGCCGACCGCCACGCCGGCGGCGGCCCAGTGCGGGGGCGGGCTTGGAAAATAGGAGCCACTGCTGTGGCGAGGGTGGCGGCGCGGTGGGCGGTTAGCGCGGGTCGGTGATGTCGCTAAGGGGCTGCTGTGGTAGCGATGGCGGTGGGAGATGACGGTGCCGCTGCGGTCATGAATACAACAGGCCAGTGGAAATGGTAGTGAACGGCTGTCCGGTTTGGGGGGATGTTGGCGTTGGCGTTGAGGTCTGCTGCTGTGGTGATGGAGGTGGTGATGATGTGGGTGGTTGTGGTGATCGTTGTGATTTAGGGATGATAATGGGAGAGGACAGCAACATCGCGGCAATGTGGATAGGAAGGATCGTTGTACAAATGATGGCTACGACTGGAGTACGGCGGCAGCGAAGTGGGTGAGGTTCACTAGGGCGGAGCTGACGGCCAGTGGGAGAGAAATGCCTCGGTGATTAGGATCGCGAGGGCGTGATATGTGTAGGGTGTTGCGCGGAGGTTGGACAATAGCGACAGCGGCAATGGCACTTACGGAGGTGAAGGTGATGACCGATACGATGAAGGGTAGATGTCTATAAAGTTGCGAAGAAGTTCTGTTCATCGAAGTGATGGTACAATGTTTAAGCAAACGACACGATGACGTCGTTTGCAAGCATGTCGGTGTCATCAGTGTAGTAGAGATGGTGCTGACGGTAGAATAGTGGAAATCATTTTGTATCTATCGTTGACAGTGATGATGGTGGATAGCAAATGTTATACCAGTAAAAATCTAATGTTCCAATTTACCAATCAAAATGCAGTATGGCGAAAGTTACACTAGATAGTTAAGCGTATGCGAAGGTGTTGTCAAGTCCGCTAGCAGTTGTGACGGTGCCGGCGAATGCGCGATTGTGGCCTCGTGTAGCAATGACAGTTCTATGTCTTTCAGTGTCCTCCAAAACTCAACATTCATCCGCACGAAACTACCTTCTTTGTGAACTCTTTTCGACTATGTAAATAGTGACTGTACCAATCGTGAAAACGTGTGACGACGTTGATAGTAATGGAGCAGTGAAATCAAAGAAGGTTAAGACTGAATATACCTGCAACGCCTATAGAGACGCCTACGGTCTACGCAAGTCTTGCAGTGAAGTCCAGCAGCACGGAGCTTCGGGTGGGTGCGCCGGCCGCAGGGCGGTGGAGGAGGCGGCGAGGGGGCGTCTGAGCGAGAGGCGGTGCGCGCGGCGGAAGACGCGTTTTGTCGGGAAAGTTGGCGTAACTGGATTGGGCGCGGGCAGACCGCCGGACGCGGGTCCCGTGGCACCCGGGCGACGTGACGTCACGGCTGACCGGCCCGCGCCGGCCCTCCGCCGCCCTCCAACGCCCTCCGCCCTCCACCCTCCGCCCTCCGCCCACCGCCCACCGCCCTCCGCCCACGGCCGCTCCCGGCCGGTGCGAGACGCTCGCGCCGAGTGGCGACAGCGAAAATGTCACGTTTGGGAGAATTTTACGGAGGATTAAGAGAGGGAGAGAAAGTTTACGGCGGCGGCGGCGCCGAAATAAAAATATATTTTTAAAATGCTTAAGTATTCTTATACTAACGGGAAATAATATACGCACGTCAATGGCTGTATAAATAAGATAGTGTCCTATTCCTTTTGTAAGTAGAGTAAATTTTAGAATTAGAATATTTCTAATAAAAACTACTGATTTGTTTAATAGAATGTACGACCTCGGGGCAGTAACTATTATACGTAAGATTTGAGAAAATGGAAAGTGAAGGTTTAGACATTGAATTCTACAGTTTGGAATAAAGAAAATAAATTTATGGATTACAGTGTCATCTTGCGGTGAATCTATAAAATAACAACCCAACATCTAGATACATCTATCGAAATACACTAATATCTCAATCTCTCTCTTCATCAGAAATGTGGCATAGCATGTTATTGCCGCAAGGTCTTCAATTTATCACAGAATTAATCATAGATTTACATCCTAATGTATACTTACTATAGGCCTCTCATTTGCTTCAATAGCAAAGAATACCGTTGAATGTCATTCAGATTATTAATAGATCCGGACCTGAAAAGCACATTAACGGCCATGTGTCCAACAAAAAGTCAGTTTTACTTATGAGTGTTTGAAGGTACAGTCCTGAAAAAAGTGAAGGTATTAACAGAGAATCTAGAAATTGCCTTCATCCCAAACGCCATAGAAGATTATTTTTAATTTAGAAGTAGAATATTACATTGATATACCGTTATGCACTGTCCCAACAAAAATTAAATTTTTTTCTCCTTCAAAAGTAGCAAAAATCATTTAACTCTTCAAGACTAGAAAGAGACTTGTGTACGGTAACATACAAATATTTAAAGAACTTTCGTGACAAACAATTGCAAGTAAAAGTGTAAGTTAATGATAGTTAAGAATGGGGTATACCTAAACGAACTGTTATACTTCCATCCTGCAAACGCGATAAAAAATCAAAACACCAAACCGAGATCCATCAGTCAACAACAACAACAACAACAACAAATTGAAAAACTTGTTTTATTTCCTAGTATATTTGATAATTATATTGATGTAAAAAGTGACCTGCAGAAATAAATTACTGCTGAACAAAACCAGACACAATTGCAAAATGTAACACACACACTGCTCAACAGCAACTAATAAAACACGTATAAAACTGCAATAAATTAAATATTCTCACACGTCTTCCGGAATACTGCAACAACCTAAAATGGTATATAAGGATACACATTACAATAGTTCTTTAATTATCAAAAACATAAAACAAATTGCTGTTCCATAATGCAGCAAGTGAACAGCGAATATTGTACGGCAGGCGCCTCTTCCTTACAGCCTTGCTGTCGTTTGACGTTAGCTGCATCGAAAGAAGAGACGCACTGGGTATGAGAATTCAGATGGATCGCGCAATACTAGAAGAGACAGAATAAGCCAACAAAATATTTGCATTTTTCAGTCCAATTCGACATTGTTCCATTGTTTTTCAGTGCGCATTGAAAAGTATTAATGTAGATGTTTTTGTGTTTTTCCCGAGTTCCTGGGTATCTGACGAAACCATATCCCTTTTCACATAGCTGAAGGCAGAAGGCACATAGCTGAAGGCAGTATAGCTCCATTCCTATGCGCATTGGAAATCGGTAATAAAGATGCAATTCCCATAACCCAATTCAGTTTCAGACTTAATGGGAGTACTCATCAACCGCTACGACTAGTCGAGCATATAGTAAACAGTTTTAACGATAAAAAATATTCAGAAGCTCTTTTTTTGATTTTTTATAAGCTTTGACCCAGCTTGACACCATGAACAAACCACGGGAAATTGGTACGCCATACTATCAACAAAAATAATTCGGAGCTTTTCCAAGGTCAGTTCTTTGCAAGTAAAGTCACCGCTTTACTCAATTAATGCAGAAGTCTCTGGCTGGGTTCTTCCACCAGCACAATTTTTACATCAGACCATTCAACGCCACACGAAGCAAGTATTGCTCTATATGCTACTGAAACCTCTATTTTCACTTCACAGACTATGATTAGTCCATTCAAGTTTATATTTACACGTATATGTACTAAATAATTAAATACATCTATAATTTATAATCATCCTCCCTTCCTTTATCGTTACGAATATCTCCGGTTCGATATATCTTGGCTTGCTCGTTCTTCTCCAGCCTAACAAACAAAAGTGATGTCTCACTGAACAAGCGGTTAACATTGCAACCCCACATTCAATCAACATCCCATAAAACACGTTCAAAAATGTTTACGTTACATCATTTCAGTAGAAATCTCCTCGCTTATGACAGAAGCTGCGCTATTTATCTGCATAATAATAATAATAATAATAATAATAATAATAATAATAATAATAATAATAATAATAATAATAATAAGAATAAGAATAAGAATAAGAATAAGAATAAGAATAAGAATAAGAATAAGAATAAGAATAAGAATAAGAATAAGAATAAGAATAAGAATAAGAATAAGAATAAGAATAAGAATAAGAATAATAAGAGCCACTACGATATACCCATGCCTAACAGGGAACAACACAGCACCGACTATCCATATTGCAGGCCATTCGAAACCAATATTAGGAAGGCTGAAAACTTCAGATTACCACTCCTACCTCAATTATTCTCAAAAGATTAAGAAATTCTATGTTTTCCTCCCGGTATGTCTCAGTACTCCAATCTTCAATTATGGTCGAACTCGACATCATCTTTTGCGTATTAGACGAGATTCCCCTAAGGATTTCTTTCGCCCATCACACATTATGAAATCACGTATATCCTTTCTCACCTCATTCCATTCGTAACAATAAATAATACTTTGAAGTAATCAAGGTAAAATTGATAATTTTCAAAAATGATGAAGGTATGTACCTGCTTTTGCGTCAGGATGAGACCAAATAAATTATTTGTACATAAATAAATTTTTCAAAACCCTCGAAAGGCGAATGACAAAAGAGAAGAAAATAATTTAAAAAAATAGTAGATAATAGATATGATGTGCTATGTTTCATGCATTTTGATGAAGAGATATTTGCACAAGATAATAAAAATATTAGAAGTTCATCATCTGTAATGTAATTATTATCACTTTACACTACCGTTACAAATAATTTCAGAGTGTGAGTTACGGTGAAGCATTACTATTTCAATTTCTGATGAACTCAAATTAACATTGGTGACTCTTTTGTAAATTACGAACAATTTTTGTTGAGATAATGTAACAATATTAAGTTACCAATTTAATTTAAGCCTTTAAATATTTATTTAAATTCACTAATTAAAGATACGTAGTGAATGTTCTCGAAATGTAGGTCGCTGTCTTCGATTCGAAAACAACTGGCATATAGGCGATTTCATCAGCATATAAAAAAAGTCATACCCTTCCCTGGAGAAAACATTATGAAAAAAATATGAAGGGAAATAACGCAATTCGTCGAAAACGAATGTGATTGAAATCGATTTGAAAAGACATTAAATTGGGATTTGTATTTCACAAAGTTAGGAAAAAATAAAATTTTGAATGAACCTCGGGTATTATTAGATTTTAATACCCTCAGGTGACAAACAGCAGTCGGCTAAATGACCCCCCGAAAAATCCCTAACACCCTTGAGCACAACTATCTATATATTACCTTTGCAGAGTTGAAAAGAAACATGTCTTCAAATATTTGTAGGTCAATTAGTCTCATTCCAGGAAAACTGGTTTTTAGAACCATTGATGCCAGTGTACCTAATATTTGACAAATTAATATTACTGCCTCTTTTAAGCATGCATTTAATTCTGGATGTAATTTCTCTTATTTGGGGTAAACACACATTTGCTGGGACAATTGAGTTAAGACTAAAATTTCTTATTCAGTTGTATAACCAAAGAATACATTAAAAATAGCATTTCAAACTAATTAAAATTAACATAAAATTCATTATTCGCATGTGAGCTACCTAACTTGAAAAGGCTCACAAAATTAAAGCAGCATCCATTCTTCAGAGTCAAGTACATTCATTTTGAGTTTTGCATTCAGAACATTGTTTTACTCTTCTATAACATGCTTAAAACTGCATTGAAGTTATACTATTAAGAGACTGAAAATATTTTTAAAAATATGACATATGACTTTCAGGCGCTGATAGCAGCTGGGAAGAGGTCGGGGCAACACCGCAAATCCGGCATAGACTAAAGAGATTAGAAAACTAACTAGTGCGAAAAAGTCTGTATCAATCTATAGCATCACTAGTTTAAATTTACTTTTACGGGCTTCAATGGATGAATTCTGCAGATTTGGTCGGTTCTGCATTTCTTTAATAAGCAACTCATTGTCAATTGTTTCCATGCTTTGATTCCTTCTTGTGTAGTACGTGCTGGAAAGATAAGGTCTATCGTCACACAGACCGTGACCCAACAACCAAATATTTTTTATTGAAGCTACAACGTGCGTCAGATGCTAGTGAACGTGCGTTGCGACGCATCTGACTTCCACTGCCCGCTAGGTAATTTCAACACACTTCACACAGCGTGCTCGTGTGCCAGGTACGCTTGTATTTCGTCATGAAGGGCGCACTTCAACATCCGGCATTTTATGCTCGTGTGCCATTAGCTAAAGTATTTTTCGTCTGAAGTTTGAAAATGAGACTAGTGAACCAATATTTAATGCGATATTCGTAACAAGGAGCACAGAAATAATTAGAAATCGCTGATTTCATGACCGAAACAATTTGACAGTGCGTCAGTGTAATCTGTGAAAGTAACGCAAAAAAGTGAGAGGAAGGACTCACTTCGGGGGCTAGGCAGAAGCGTGAGGCAATGGAACCGCTGGCTGGTGGGCTGCGTGGAACGTCGATTCGATTCAGGCGCTGCGTCGCGAGGGCAGATCCACCTCAAGAGCAGGGTGGGGACAAGATGTTTGGGCAGGCGCACGAGAGGCCCCGTGAAAGCCAGGATAAGAGCGAGCGTGGGATGCGAGAGATGGGAAAGGTAGGAGAGGGAAGCTGCGATAGGAATCATGAGTGTGAAAGTCGAAGTGGTGACGGATGATGGTGTACGAGAGTGACTGTCAGGTGAAGAAGACAGGGAAGTGATCGCAGAAAGAAAAAAGATCGCAGAAATGAGATGAAGTGAGTGCAGATAGGTGACAGATAATAGTAAACAGAAATAACTTTCTGGAAGTGATGTAGATGTACGTTGAAGTGAAGAAACAAAAACACCTCAATGAGGTTAGGGACGGTAGAAAAGGAGAACAGTTGGAAGAGACACTCGAACAATAAATCTAGCTGTCAACAATGAAACAGAGACGGAAAAGAAGTACGTAATAGAGAATCATAGAAACTGTAGAAGGATGAGGTGCAAGATAATACTGTCAGAGACGAAGGCATCGAGCTGTCAGAAACGTGACAAAGGTGCGTAGAGACATGAACAGGAATACAATGAACTGCACTAACAGTGAGATTTCCAGACCAACGGTGGAAAGGTAACAAGCAGAAGGAAGAAGGGTAACAGGTGGATGAGAGACAGGTGGAATGACAACTCGGTGTGCACGCGACGGCACCCGACAATCGGGAAGGGAAATGACATTCACGTATTCCGTAGGATTTGGCAGGTTGAGTTGCCCGGGGAAGCGTCAGAACAGAGGAATGGTGGTGACGGCACAGCGGTGCGGTGGCGGCTTGAGTTCGGTTGCAGAGAGTTTACAGAGAGGCGGAACGGCACGGACAGCTCGTGCAGGGGAGGCAACTGTGGAGGGATGCAGGGCAGCGCTGACGGCGGTGGATCCGGCTGCAGTGGCGGATAGGGGCAGGGGAGAGGCGTCCGCCGAAACAGGACGGTGGAGGCCGCGAAGGCTGCGGGGCGGTGGGGGTGACGTGGACAGTGTTGGGGTCGGTGGCGATGGTAAGGGTGGAAGCGGCCAGATGGAGGGGGCGTGGGCGCTGTCGATGAGGAGGGCGGGACGATGGAGCGGCGGGGCGGCGGGGGCGGTGGAGGCCGCGGGGGCGGAGGAGGCTGCGTGGGCTGCATGGGTGGCATGAGCGGTGAGGGCGGTGGAGGCGGCGGGTGGGGCGAGCGGGCTGGCTGGAGTGGCCGCGTCGCCACGGTGCCCGCGCCGCCGCTGCCTCCGCGCGCGCTCAAGGACCTCGAGAGCAGCGGATGTTCCAGTTACGTGAACACGGCGCGTGGAGGGCCGCTTGTCCGTGCAACCGCGCGGCGCCGCCGCCGTCGCCGCGTGATTACGGCCCTTCCGCGCGAGCCTCGCCCCCCGCGCCACTCTGTCGCCTCCGCCGCGCTCGTCCATCCGCCTCCACGAGCGCCGTGCTTCACAGGCATACTTTGAGGTGTCCAGGAGTATTTAATCTTCAATTGAGTTCACGGTAATGAATTAATTTTTATTTAATGATGAAGCGATGTGGTTTTCCATGTATCGACAAGATTTGAAAAGAATGTATCGCAAAACCTTTAGGTGGATTTTACATAAAATTTAGCTCATTTTAACTTCAGATATTCCCACGAACTCAAATTAACAGCTTTGTTGTTTCCATTTTCTTTTTAAGGGATATTAAATTTAACCTTGGTTATCGCTGTACTGAACGCATTCCCTTTAATATCAACGATTATTGATATAACAAAGTAAAGAAAAAGGAAAAATGCCATTTTTTAAAGCATTGAACACGCGTAATATAAATAGTTCCCTAAATGATCAGTTACTATAAGAGTCACATCAATGTCGTAGTGTATTCACTTATACCGATGGCACTGTGGGATAGTATTAACTACATACACATATAACATACTTCGATTTTCATTAATTCTACTACACTAAATTCCGATTGTTGTCTCTGCCGTTTCCGTCATCCTACGTTTCCATCTACTACGTCTTATGTTGTGCAATTAGATTTCTAATATTTTAGAGATATTTGTTTTCTATTCGAATTGACGTCCAAATATTCTAGCTGTTGAGCATAAGGTAGAGTAAACTTCATTCCACGGTACATGACCATTTCATTTCAGCATTCCTGCTCACCGCTACCGTCAAAACCCCTTCTGCTCCATAGCCAATTCTCAAAGTCATCCCTTTTTTCTCCCGTTCACCGCTCCCTCCCTCATCTCTTCAGTCTCTGTTTTTCTTTCGAGAGGTTCGTCAGCTCAGCAGTGCCCCTCTTCCCTCCGCAACAATCCGCATCACAATCCGATGCCATCTCACGCGACACACGTTAGCTCTTGAAGCCGCCTCCGCCTCCCTTTGGAAGGAATATCAGTTGTCCCCCGCCGACGTCATCAACTCCGGAGCCTCTCCGCGCCCTTTGATTGTCGCTGCTGTCGTCCTCGTCGATCTCGGCGCGCCCGCCGTCTCGGCCGCGCTCTCAGCCCCGGATGGCTGCCCGCCGCCCCGCACCACAGTGGGCCTGGTCGGCAGCGATTTGGAAGTAAAGAACCAGCCATGTAAATAATTAAATATGTAACGTATACTTATATTATGCCTATAAATGGGCCCACATTTTTTCTTTAATGTAGCTAAGTACTAAAAGTAGCGTTTGCTAATAATTTTATAGTGTTACAATTGAAACGTCGTATTGTAAAATGTTTTTAATTTGTTTTATTAAAATATGTGGTATTGACAACATTACGTGGTTCGATTCCTCCCATCATCCGTAAGAAGCTACAGACACATTTAGTATCTCAGGCACTGCCATAACCTAGACATGGGAAATGCTTACAACGTTTGGGAGTTTAGCACATAACCTTCCTGAAAGGCTGGAAAATGTGTGATAAGGATGGAGAATTATTGAGCCGGGTGAGAGACCCGCCGCTTAGTGTACCGCTCCGGTATCGGCAAGAAATTTATCGGCGGCAAATACGGAGATGACGAATAAGAGCACACAATTGCGTCGCCTGCTCGAGCGATGCAAAGTATATGTATTCGAAAAAAAACTAGTATTTTCTGTGTATCATAAACATTTTTCGAAGTCTCCTGCATTTAATGTGTATATTCAATTGACTAAATGACTAATAACAGTGTGACCTTTGATCAGCAGAATGAAATATTTCATGGATAGTTTTCATTTTATAGTTTTCCTTTACTCATTTGGTTTTAAAAAGATATTTACTTTGTCTTTTCGAATGTATCGTACTTGTATCAAATGTATCATTTCTTCAGTGAAGTCAATGACTATAGCAGAACACTGAACGATTCTACCAGCTGCATCATCTCGCAAAGCAGTCATTGTGCCACATTATTGTCAACAATTAGCTCATTGAGGTGCAGACATATTTTTCCAGCATCTAGACAAAGAAAAGACATTCTTTCCGTACGTATTGCTTTCTACAGGTTAGAAGAAAGCCTTCTAGAGCCTTTTGCATGGCTACAACTACGAATCTGTACCCCAAAGATAAAGTACACTTTTGGTGGAATGATTATGAATGATGAAGATGCTCAGAAGCTAACTATTCAAAGCTTACCAAAGGTGAGACTGGAATCCACAACCCTTTCATTCAAGCATTCTATAAAATAGGAATTATATTTCAATTGTAATTAAGTATTGAATTTAATCTATTAGTGTAAGTGAAACCATTTATATATATATATATATATATATATATATATATATATATATGGTATGTAGTATGTACGGATGTGTATATATAAGGTGGGTATGTATTTTTAAAGCACGGATGTATGCCATCAATGTGTGCTGCAAAATAGAAAACATTGTCATAGATGCGTATAGAGAGAATTCTAGTGTCATTACAATTGAAATTTTATATTATTTTAATATACACTATGTAGTGACTCTGTGACATATCTGAGTTCACTAATAATCGAAGGAAATTGACCCGACTCAAAATAGATCTAAACTTTGAGTCAAGAAAACGTGAGAGCCTCGGCATGCGCCAAACTTTCTAGCCAGACATCGCACATGGATGCGTCTCTACGTGCGAAATCCGGTCCATTTGGGAGCAGTGTGCGCCGCCCGCGCAGTCCCCCTCCCTTGCGCCCGCGCCGCCCACGCCGCCCGCGCCGTTCGTCGGCTGAAGAGCTCCGCGCGTTGAGGGGAGACGCACGCACTAATGAATGCGACCCTCGCCGGTCTTCTCCTTTCGTTACGTTCGAGGACAGCACCGCTGGCTCTATAGGCGCAGATAGTTTGTTTTTTTGGTTTGTTTGCGTTTTTTGTACTTCTGTACGCTAGTCTCGAAAAAAAATTATTATACATTTTGATACCCAGCAAGTCGGTGCTAGTTAATTTGTGAACACTAATCCATGCAAAAGAGTAAGTTGTTGCAAACAAGAGATGTCACGAAGAAGCTACGTTATGGATTGAAAGTTGTCAACTCACAGGATTTAATTTTTAATTAATATATCTTAAGATTAAGCATTTTGATATAACATATCAAAATGCCAGTCTCGGTCACAGTCTGGTCATTCGTACGCCAATGTATCACTTTCTGTACTAGTTTTGTAAATAACTATTTGTGTACAAAAACACATTTAATTTAATTTGTAAATGTCATTAAAACAACACAAGAATGGAATAACTCAAAGCGTTACTCTTTCAACTATGTTCACCGAATAAGCAAGAAATAATGATACTTTCTCTCAGAAATTCTCTCGAGACAGAAGCAATCCGTGTTCAACGTTTCGAAGCAAATGAAGTTGTTTTGTTGTTTAATTAAATCGAATGTAGTTATGAAATTATTGGAATTTGTATATGGATGCATGGAGAGATTGAAGAGATTTAATATTTTAAACAAAAAATTAAAATACAAGAAAATACTGAAAATTAATTTTATTTCATTAACTAGTAACTCTTTTAAAAGTGTTGTATGGAACCTTACTCTCCGATTAACCTGTAACATAGCACTTCATATTTTCTGGCTATCGAGGTGATAACATGACTCTACATTAGTTTGGAAAGACTAATCTAAAGTAATTTTCTCTATTGAAATAGTTTTAACTGCAACTCATCAAAAGCTGTGATAAATATTTTTTTGCCAACAATACTCATTTTCTCAATACTAAATTTGCAAACAATACTCACTTCAGTAAAAAAAATCAAACAGCTCAGCGGTTAAAAATTATTTGGATATTCCACACAGTAGGTCCTGCATGATGTAGTGTTTTACGATCGCCCTCTTCCGTACTGGCAAAATGAAATGGCACATTAAGGACTTGAATATCAAATAGTATACGTTGTTCAATTAATACATTGCAGCAAGAGGTACTACCGTCATTTCACCGGATTGGCCTTAATACACTCAATACTTTCAATTCTTTCACGAATCGAAGGCAAGAAGCAGATTCCAACGGGAAAGTGTCCAATTGCCACCGTTGATCCCGGAACAACTGCTACACTAACTGCTTCACTCTGCATAGAATATTCTGTCACAAGTCGCAACTCCCTGCTCAAAAACACCGATCTCCACATTCCCTGAGACTCTTGTTATTCACAATCTTGCTTTCATTACCATCGGGAGTTACTTCTTCCCGAGATCTTCGTGTCGCCTCGGACTCTGAATGTTCATTCCCTTTCAGTTATATTATTTTCTCTTCTTTCGCCCCCACCCGCACCCCCTCCCGTTGCGGAAGACCCTCGACTCCCCCTAACTCGAACTCGGCGCCGTCTCTGCGGAGGTCGTATCGTTCCTTACCCCAGTGAATTTTATTACCTCATTGTGCAAGGCCTGACCTGGTTTTCTTCAGCAAATTCAGTTAATAATAAGTTAGTGAGGCGGAGCGAGCGCGGCGCGAGCGCGACGTTGCCGCCTGGTCCCGCCCGCCGGGCCCACCCCGCCCCGCCCCGCCTGTCCCCTCCCCGCCCCGTCCCGCCCCGTCCCGCCACGCCCCGCCAAGCCACGCCCCACCCCACCCCACCCTCCGCACCGCCACGCACCGCCCCTCCCCCCTCACCGCCCCGCCCCGCACCGCCGCACCGCGCCGCAGTGCATGCCAGTGGAGAGGTTTGGCGGGGATTTGGCGCGCGGGGGGCGTTTGGCCACGGTGCGAGCGGACGGGGTGCGACGGGTGTTGTGTCCCCTGCAGAGTGTGATATTACCTGATGGAAAAGACTGGATTTGATTTACATTTTAGCCGCCTCGCCTAATTTTCGTACATTACATCGATATTTATTAACTTTCCATTTTCACAAATGTTATAGTTTTTTTCTTTTTAATTTCTTTAATTTCTAACCGTAAGTATTGTACCGTAGTATTGTTGTACAGTAATCATAATGGGGTTCAATACAGATTTATTTATATCAAATATCTTATATGACCATTTATATACAATCCAATTCTCATTAAAATATTAACATTTTTCAGTATTCTTAACTATTTACTATTTAAAATTTAATTTACTATTGATAATTACTCTCAAATATATCATTTTTACACTTATTGTATTTCCTCTTAGTCACTGGCGAATAATTTAATTTCTTTTACTTCTGCATTTCTTTCCCTACGTAAAAAACTAAATTTAGTTTTTAAACTTTCATTAAGAATTCATTCAACACTATTCAATTTGTTTACCCAAATAAATTAATTTCATGTAAAATAACAGTATTTTCTTCATTTTTTTTCTATTCCAAAGATATGAAACAGAGCTCTTTCTTACATCTCCTTTGATTTCGTATTTATACATTTTATCATTAAGATTTGCCTGATCAATAGTTTCGAATACGCTTCAGATCCAAGAACATAACCCTTGCTTTTCTCCAGCCTCAATATTAATCTTCCTATCGTTTAAAACTGCTGCTATCACAGTTTCACATGAAATTGAAAAGTAGTGTTTTTTCTGTGAGGGGCACTTAATTGATGATACGTGAGTTATTATTTCCACTCTGAAATGATTAAATCTAGGGAATTTAATCTAGGACATTGGAAAAGGAAACATTCCAAGTAAGTTTTTTGTATTTATTCACACTTTGCTACATCAGCGAAAATGGTCATTGTATGTTGTCAATTCTCCCTCCCAGGAATTATGAATGTCCCTCCTCTGGAGAAAATTTCCAATTCACTCCCTGGTTTAGACAAAAATTGCCGGGACATTCCGCGCTGGATACTTCTCAACTGTGAAGAGTTGTTTACATGCAGGAGATCAAAGTAAGAAGAATCAACATTCGGAGTCAATACGGCAGAAGTAAGAAAGTAATAGTAACGTTTCATCGTGGGTAGTGATGCGAACGAGACCATTGATTCATGTTGTTTACGCGTATGGGAATCTCTGCGGACCAATTACCATTTCAATTTTGTCCTATTCTGTGATATGCAAATTTTATTAAATTATAGTTTTTCTGCTTCAAATGCGTCAAAATTTCATAAGTGATACTCACTGTCAGTGTTCTGGTGTCACACGTTTCTGCTGACAATATTTCAAACCAGAAGCAATTAGGTTCAGATTCCGGATTTGAAGCCCCACAGGAACTACTAATGTTTCTGAAATTACTAGGGCAGCACGACAGCTAATAAACTAGTTTCAAGAGCCAAAACTGAAGTAAAATTGATTTAATTACGTGAAGTGTAGAAAAGTGACTGGGGAATTTATGAGTTTTGACAGTGGTAGATTTCAGAAACCTAAAGACCATGAAATCTAATAAGTCATCTGGCCTGGGAGATATATCGACAGAACTGTTGAAATATGGTCTTTATAAACTGCACCAAATGCTCAAGCACATGTTTTCAAGGTGCGTGAATGGAGAATATCTCCATCAGGAGTGGTGAACGTTTTACCTTACACCGATCCATAAGAAAGAATCTGGAGACAATGAAACAAACTACAGAGGAATAGCAGTTATTGGATCTATAGGAATACTGTATATCAAAATAAAACTAAATAAAATAGAAGAGTTAAAAATAAAAATAAAATAGAAGCATGTGATTTTACTGCCGGTAGATCGATTATAGTCAATATATTTAGATTAAAACACCTTATAGAAAAGAGAACAAGGAGAGGTAGGGAAGCTCATCTGGGTTTCATTGATCTTCAGAAGACATATGACAATGTACCAGTCTCTAGAGTATGGAAAGAAATAGATGAACGTAAAAACAGTGAGAAGCCATATCCAAAGAGCCAGAATTGGAGCCACACAGAATCTATATAAGAAAACTCCTCTCTGATTATGATCTACAGCAGGCTCTCAAATCCATTCGCAGTCAGTAAGGTAAAAGTCAGTAAGGTCATAAAGGTCTTTATCAGGGTTGCTGTCTTTTCCCAATACTATTTAAAATATATCTGCACCACATTTGACAACAGTAGAAGAAACAATGCAGAATAATGAGAATGACGATAGGAGAGGATAAATTATATACACAATATTTTGCCGATGACCAGGTGGTAATTCCAGAAGATGCAGACGATTTGAATTTCATGATCCGTAAACTCAATGAACACTTTTTAAAAGCAGAACTTACTATTATTATGGACAAATCTGAATATCCGGTAGTTTGGAACAATGAGATAGAAGATCTTCTTCTGGAAAGTGGAGAAAAATTAAAGGTGTAAACAAATATAAATATTTGAGTCTACTTTTTAACAAAAAGGGAAATAGTCAACAAGTCGAATAAGAAGAATAAACTTTGTTTTATGGAACAAAACCATCACTAACACTACTAAAAGATGTCTCTACTCCACACTAGTCAAGAGTGTTACAACGTACGGGTCAGAAGTTTGGGAGGTTGATAAAAGAACACGAGAGAAATTGCTGGCCCTTGAAATGGACTACTGGTGTACAAGTTGCTGTTACACCAGACGAGACAGAATCAGGAACGATGACATAAGAAAAAAAAGGATATAAAGAAAACTATTCTTGACGAAATAGAGAAAAAAATCATTTTGTACTGTCATGTTATGCTAATGACAGACGAAAGATGACCAAAACGAGTCCTGCAATTGCTGCCGACAGAAAGACAAGAGAGGAAGTCATGTCAGCAGGGAGTGCGAGGGGCTATGTCGCCAAAAGAAATGCAAAATGATCTTTGACCAGATAGAGAGACACGGAGACTGAGAGTGGAAAAACGGCGACAGCTGTAGAGGAACTCCGTATAGAGAGTCAATTTGGAAAATATAACTCTTCAAGATAAACCAGACGATGACTGTGGCGAGACAATGTGTTAGAAAGAGGTATGATTGATTGATTTTTTTGTGTTTCCGGGAACGTCAACTGCTTTGGTCATTAGTCCCGTAAGTGTAGTGCATATTTTTATCTCGGGAGATGGCGGTGATCTTCTCCCGCTGGATGGCGAGATCCGGCGCCGACCTACCGTCGGCTAGTGGGGTTTCCCCCTAACCAGGACTCTCCCACCAACGGGGCACCGCTCCAGTCGGGACAAGCTCTAAGCTCCCAACCAGTCTCCCGGAATATGTGGTAGTGTAGTGCATGTTAGTGTAAGTGTGTGTGTGTTTAAGGGGAGAGGATAGGACAAGGAAGAGGAAGGACAGAACGCGCGCGGTCCGTGGCCCGCTTGGTAGGGTACTGCTCCGGCATTCGCCTGGTGTTGATCGGAGAAACCACGGAAAACTACCGATAAGAGCACCCGGCCGCTAGAATTCTCCTCCAGACAGCGATTGAATTCTACCTAGCTGAAGAGCTAGTGTCGAAAATCTTGCTGGCGTTAGGACTCGAACCTAGGACCTGCCGGTCAGAGGCGCTGCAGTGACATCAGTTGATGTACTGAGCTACCGTTCCCGGTAAAGAGGTATGATTTTACTTGCTAAGATACGGGAAAGTGAGACAAAAGTCAGTGCGTTTGAGAATTAACGACAAACGCAGAACGAGCAGAGTGGAGTGAACAAAATAAAAACATTAAATGGCTAACTTAGCAGGGTTCAGCAGGGTGACTACATCGAAGTAAAGGTGTATACTGATCCGCGAAATGGAAGATGCGCCGTTAAACGCGTAAACAGATGCGGCGGAGAGTGTGGGAAGAGAGGGGGCGTGCCTCCCTGTTGCGCATGCACAGGTTCTCTGAGGTGGTGTTATGAGCGGGGGTGTGCTTAGCGCCGCGACCGAAAGAAAAAACCTGCGATGCTCGCGAAAACGAGACGCCTGATAAGCTCCTGCTGCGCCCAAGTGCCGGCGCCGCGCCCGCCGCCCCCGCCGCCTCCACCGCCCCCGCAACCTGTCGCCCCTAGCTGCCCCTGTCACCCCTGCCGCCTCAGCCCCCACCTGCCGCCCCCGCCTTCCCGCCACCCTCGCTACCCCTCCACCCGCCACCTCGCTGCCCCCGTCCCCGTCCCCATCCCGCCCGACGCTCCGCGTCTGCTGCGCGTGCTGATAAAAGCCCTTCAGCCCACGCCAGGTTGCAGCCAGGTAAAGTGTCTGCGGGGATGAAAACGCTGGCGGTGACGGTATAGGAGATGGTGGAAGTTGTGACAGTCTGGACGACAACGGAAGCACTGACCACGAAATCTTCAGCAATTGCGGCGGTGGGGTGGAGACGGCGGTGGTTTCGATGGAGACGGCGGTGGCGGCGGCGGTAGCACTGCCGTCGATGTGATGGAGGCGATGACGGCTTATGAAGGTTGAGGTGGCAGCTAAAATGGCTAAGATGACACCGGTTGTGGGAGAAGCTACGATTAATACGAAGGTTCGGGCATAAGTCGTGGAAACAACTGTTTTGTGAGAGCCCAGGCACGGGTGGAAAATGAGAAATATACACATGAAATAGCAAGATATGAACAAAGTGCATGGCCATTTAACGAATTGAAAACCCAAATTGGGTTTCTCGTCTTTTTTAAATAATTGAAATGACAATTCTTTGTTTCATGATCCAAAGCATTATAGCGTATACGACGTATACGTCGCAACATTCTAGAAGCATTACATACCCGTTCTACGGAGTAGAGATCCGATTAGGCAAATGCTCGATTACCGCACTGCCACATCGGTCCGCACACTCACAGGTCGTCACGTGCGTTGCTACGCGACCTCGCAATAACTCTCCTGCCCATTTCCTGAGTGTCTGGTATTGAATGGCATTATTCCCAATTGCTTCCATTGATTGATTGATTTTTTCGTGTTTCCGGGCGCGTCAACTGCTTCGGTCATTAGTCCCGTTAGTGTAGTGCGTGCTTTTTCTCGGGAGATGGCGGTGATCTTTTCCCGCTGGATGGTGAGATCCGGCGCCGACCTACCGTCGGCTAGTGGGGTTTCCCCCTAACTAGGACTCTCCCACCAGCGGGGCACCGCGCCAGCTGGGACAAGCTCTCAGCTCCCCAACAGTCTCCCGGAATATGTGGTTGTGTAGGGCATGTTAGTGTAAGTGTGTGTGTGTAAGGGGAGAGGATAAGACAAGGAAGAGAAAGGACAGATCGCGCGCGGTCCGTGGCCCGTTTGGTAGGGTACTGCTCCGGCATTCGCCTGGTGTTGATCGGAGAAACCACGGGAAACTACCGATCAGAGCAGCCGGCCGCTAGAATTCTCCTCCAGACAGCGACTGAATTCGAGTTCGAGTCCTGCCGTCGTCAGGACTCGACCCTAGGACCTCCCGGTCAGAGGCGCTGCAGTGACATCAGTTGATGCACTGAGCTACCACTCTCGGTCCCAATTGCTTCCACATTGCTGTGACATTCTCAGGCATTTTCCCTAGGGACAACGGCTGTCTTGGAGTGTGAGCACTGCTCGAAACGGCTTACATTCATCTGGCACGGCGGTAGTCAGACAACTGATTTCACATTGCTCTCGGTGCTAATAGATGAACACACATTAGAACAGCGTTTTATTCACAAAAGAAATATTATTGAATGTTCAATAACACATCTTTTAGAAAAAAATATTTGCCATGACTTCTGCCCCAACCCTCCTAAAACTACAGGCGTTGACATATGAGGCGTTGCCTATATTTTCATTGCTCCTAGTTCTAGTCTACACTTGTCTATTGCCAAACTTGTTACACGACTCCACTTAAATTTTCCGTTTCATTACATCTTCATTCTCATTTCCTACACTATTTGTGAGTACTTAATTTTGTCTCTCAAACTTTTCATATTTATTATCTTACATTCGTGTATTATCTTACTCGATTCGTGTATTATCGACTCTATTCGTGCATTATCGTACTTTATCTTATTATCTTACTTTCCTCATGTATCTGAAGAAAGTTCGCGCTTCACCTTATAGTCTAGGAATTTCACATTGTGACACTGTCTTAAAACTTTGTTCGATACCTATCTTGTAACTGTTGGCGCCATGCATTTCCTCTGCACTCATCTACGCTAATTCGACATTCAATTTTCCTTGTTTTTACATCTGCATGCCTCCCCGACCCTCACTTGGGACATTATTTATGAGCTATTTGGAGCTACCGACAGAATCACCGCCGCTGTTATTCGAGAATTATATTATAAAACGAAAGTTCATACGTTGTGAATACTTTTGGTACGTTTTATGTATCTTTATTGAGAGCATGTAAATTAAAAATTAAAATATCGACCCAAATTATACAACTTGCCTCCCTCATATGCAAGAAAAATCTCGCCATTCCATCTGGATTTGAATTACGATAGTGACATGAACTAATTATTGGCGTTCAGTTTTCTCAATGCACATGTACACTTTTCATTAAATATTTTCAGCCCACACTTCGTTTCAAATTATTCAGCTTGACCGCTCTTCATTAAAGTTCAGAGAGGAGGGTGAAATCAAGAATATACAATGGAATGGAACAAAGGGTTTTCGATAATTTAGTGAGCTATTATTTGCGAAACAACAAGTACCGTAATTAAATGCGCACTTTACGGGCGCAAATTACCAATTTTAATTCCCTGTGGATTTTTTTGAGTAGTGTTGATAATGTAGATTACAAGCGAGAGTAATTTTTCCTGTAACGCTAATTTTCACGTAAACGCACTTTGAGAGTAAATAAAAAAGATATAATTATATTTTTTCTTTGTTCCTTTTTAATATCCTAAAATCTCATGAACATAATCCATAAAATATACACAATAAGAAATGTAATTTTATTTAATTTGTGTTCATTTAAAATCTAAATAGTAAGATTTTATGTAAGTTAAAGGGATAAATAGAGTACAAATCTAAGCATTATCTTCTTAGTTATTAACGTCGTAAGGCGGATAGAAAATAAAATAACAAACCCCCTTTGTAACTAAGTCCCTTATAATGTAATAAAATACTCATTCTTGTTCGTTTCTTTGTTGTGTTTAGTGTAAAATATACAAATCAAAAAATGCTTTTGAAGAAACAGTTGAGGTTCACATTTTTTTTATTTTGAAGAATATCTTTCATTCTTTTTATTTGGCAATTATTCGACGTAGTTAGTTTATTCAACAATTATTTATTTCGAAAATATTATGTATGATTCTATAACGAAATTTAATTTTCAGGCACTAGATTAGGAATAGAAGATGTACACAGACCAGTGAACATTAATGTGACCATCTCCTGAGGTCGACGTAAACGGAGAATAACCCCTCAGAGTTGACAGTGGAGGGTATACAGCGTGACGGGTGGAAACGGAAGGCAGTGCAGTAGTTGTCTCAATGCAGAAACGGAGCGATCTATCACATGTCCGAAAGGGTATGATCATTGTTTTTCAGGCCAAGGGCAAATGCATTTCCGAAACGGCTTAGTTTGTAAGGTGTAGGCGTTGCGCTATACCGTGCATGACAAAATGGCGCTATCCAAAACCGGCGCCGTGTCAACTGTGGCGACGCCATGGACCAAAGGTTACAGCGGAGTATGTACGGGCGGATAAATATGCAATTGAAGAGCAACTGGCCGCCCAAATGAATGAAGGGGTTACCAACAGTCTCGACAACCGTTCACCGAAAGTGGTTGTGTATGGGCCTCTGCAGCAGGCGTCTGGTTCATGCATCCTCCCTGACTGTCGTTCATCGGCGACGAAGGCTGGAATTTGCACCCCAATACCGCAACTCACCGTCCACTGAGTGGCGACAGGTGGCCTTTCCAAATGAATCACGTTGTCTGCTCCATTGGACATATGTGCATTGGCGTATACGGCGTGAAACGTCTGAACGCAAACACCCTGCAATAATTGGCGGACCAGGCCGGAGCGTGATGGGTGTAGAATGTTTTCGTGATATTCCCTGTGTGATTTCTTCATTCTGGAAGGCACAATGTAGCAATAGAAATATGCAGCCAACGCTGGAGACCTTTCCGATCCCTACACGCAGAAAATGTTTCCGTAGCATGTCGGCATCTACTAACGGACAAAGCAACGTGTCATACAGCTCGCAAGGTACGTGCGTGGTTTGAAGGGCACCAGTACGCCCCTTGCCACCAATCTCTCCCGATTTAAACCCAATGGAGAATCTGTGGAACCAGGTTGTTCATCGCACCATGGATCCGCAACCGAGGAACCGAGCGCAGTTGGCCACAGCACTGAAGACGGCATGGCTCCACATCCCTGTCGCTACCAATCACAACCAAATTGACTATCTTCCTGTACGTCTCGTAGCTGTCAACGCTGCAAAAGGTGGATAATAAGAATTTTGATCACATCATCACATCAATGGGTGATCACATTAGTGTGACTGAACTGTATTTGGAAAGTGACGTTATCTTTTTGGAATTATCACAAAATATCTACCCTGATAGTTTATAGGACTCTAGACTACTCCAAAAGGGGGAATACAATGAAATGATATCAGCTGGAGTAACTTAATACGATGGATTTTACGGAATTGGGTATTTTTCCTCGTTTGTAGTTGCGAATTGACACTTTTTTTCGGAAGTGCTTCGAGAACTATTCTTAGATATAGGAACGCCTAAATATTTGCTTACAAAGTAAACAATATATATCTAAATAATTTATTGATGTCCGAACGTTATATCTGTCTTGAAATGAAATTTTCATTAATTTTAATCCATAGTAGAAAGAGGGTGAGCCTAGCAATCGCTTTCAAATTTCGGTAGTAATTCCTCTTCGGTAAAGTGTTCTATCAGTTTGTGGTTCCTTCTAGCTCGGTTGGGTCATTGAAAGGATAATAATGAAGGATTTCGATTGTTGGTCTGACTGAAACTCACAATGTAAGATAGTCTGGCAAATGTCAACGTACGGAAGAAATGAAGCGTGGCGATCACCATCGACCTACGGCGTAAGTATTCTTTTTGTTACGAAATTCTATAAAAACCGAGAATTTAGCACTGTAATATAAAATTGATCAACGGATGAAAGAGAAAACTGATGAAAAATTGCAGCTTTGATTAGAGTTTTATATTATCTTTTATGAAATAAACTTGGATCATTTGAAACTTGCAAGATCATTTCTGTGTGTTTTTGTCTAGATGAAGTGGAAGGGATTTTTTTGCATGTCCTGATCACAAGAGCAGTTTCGAGATTACGCCCTTATTCTTTCTTTTCTTTACCTCGAAAAACACAACATAAAAATATCGGGAAAGCCCTAAAAGCAATTTCCCGTCAATCAGTGTAATTCCTATAATAAATAATATATTATTGTTTATAATGTGACAACCTTTAAATAAATAATAAATAATATATTATTGTTTATAATGTGACAACCTTTATACTTTACACACTCACGTTTTCTCGATCTGTAAGGTTTTCTTTTAAAAAATATAACGAAAATATCATTAAGTAAAAACGTATATAGTAAAAATGATGATAATAATAGTAATAATAATAAAAATAATAAACATTTAACTTCGTAATAATAAACACATACAATACTTAAAGAATAACATAACTGCACTTCACAAATTGTATAATAAAAAAATTGAACTCAATGGTTATTTCGTTCTTTAATAGGCATAGTAAAGTGAGCGCCGCGCTCACTGTCAATCTATGGTGTGATGCCAGTAGGATTGACCTACGGAGGGTTAATATTTCGTAATGTCCGTTTATAATATCACACATAATTAACAACATTGCTAATATACTCTGGTGGTCTCACGTTTTCTAAAAAGAAATTCATTTAGTAAACCAGTTTTAGGGCGCAATTTTTCGTTATGCTTTAATCACCAACAACTTTTAAATCAGAGCACAAATATCATGAAATGGTTTTTAAAATAGTAAAGTTTTGAAAATCTGCACGTTTACACTGATAAAAATATTGTCCTTTCTATTTGATATGAGCATGAACGTGTTCGAGGACAGTGATTTTAACTATGCAAGGAAGGTAAACAATACGATTCCTATTTTTCGAATTATGAGAGTTGAGAATGATCTTCATCACTCGAACATTCGGATAATTTAATTTGTCAATAAAATATACAATTTTTAACAATAGGTAAAAAGGATATACTTGTATTCAGTACCAAAGTCGGTTCAAAAATAAAAATAAATGTGTTAAGAAAATGTGTTGTCCCTCATGGCCACAACCATGATGACGCCTCTTCAAGGAATCAACACTTACTCCAAATAATTTGAAAAAGCGACAAAAATAGACGAGGATAATTGCTACATTCTAGTAATCCCTTTTAAATATGAAATGAAAGATTTCGTATTATATTTAGAGTATGGGGCAAGCTTTCTCCCAGGGTGTTAAAGAAGTCACCTCTCAGATACATAAAAGTACTGATGTCCTTTTCCCCATCTTGAGATATTTGCATTTCTTTCTTCAAAATTTAATTGAGTAACAATGATGAAATTAAACTTCAGTCACTTTTTGTAAGTGTGAAAGAAAATAACGATTATCTTGACGCAGTCCAAAGTAGTATTGATTCGGTGCGTAAAAGTCTTTCAGAATATTAGTTCACTTTCCACGCTGCATATCTAAATTCCTTGTACGTCTGCATATTTTCCACCCGACGACAAAGCGCTTTTACATATTCAGACAAACACATACATATAAGGCAATTTCGCACGTCAGGCCGCAACAGAGGAGACTTTCCTACTGCATTCCGATACGGGGCCGCGTCTGGTCGAATTCTCTTCATTTCCACGCAGTTTGAGATGCAGCGGTCGTTTCTACAATTGCACTGTAGGCAGGGCGTTCCGAAGTGGAATCGAACCGACCCATTTGGCTAGAGGCCCAAGTTCCAAAATTTGGTGTGAACCAATAATTTATAAAATGTGATTTGTCCTAAACAAAATTTAATGAAAATACATCATCTTATTATTTACTTAAAATTTTATTACCTTTATTCCAATAGTTTTAGTCAAATATGTTCATTTTAAGTAGATTGATATTATAGGATAATATCACTTCCTACTTGCTCTCACACAGTCAGAATTGATGAAAGATGGTTTATCACTGCATTGCTAGAAGGAGCAAGGAGAATGTATTACAAGGATGACATTCTTATTTGTTAATGAAGAGAATATTTATTTTTTAATAGTTTGAATCGTTTTAATGCATAAGCTAGAAAGGGGAAACTTCACATGATAAATAATCACGTCATATAAATAATTCTCATTATATAAGAATTATATTATTGTTGTTAATATTCTTATTCTCTTCCTCTCCCCCCCCTCGGTGGATGGTGACATCCGGCGCCGACCTACTCGTCGGCTTATGAGAAATTTTTCTCCATATTTTTTTCTCCCTCAGAGGGTCATCGCCCAGGTGGGGCAAGCTCTAAACTCCCGACTGCTCTCCCTACACATGTAATAATGTAAGGATGAGTGTGGGTAGGAAAAGGGGATAGAACGAGGAAGAAGGAAATATAACTCGCAGCCCGTAGCTCGTTTGTTCGGGTATTGCTCCCGTATTCACCTGGTATTAATAGAAGAAACCACGAGAAACTACCAGTAAGAGCAACTGAACACTAGAATTTTCCTCCAGACGACTAAATTCGATCAAGCTAGTAACAAAATCGCCTCCGTCGGGACTCGAAACCTAGGATTTTCTGTGATCTTATGAACTCTACATCAAGGAACAATTTATTAGTAAAATAAAAGAAAGAATTTGTAAAATCGTTTCATTTTGTGCACAGTAAAACAAAAGCGCATGACTTAACTCTCAGTGGACGTTGTCTTGGACTGTTTTTATTTTTTTATTTTATTAAGGTACTAAAAGCACCTGCGGTCACCAACGAGCTTTTGGAACTACTAATTTGGGAACCGTATTTTCCTGTAACTAACTTGTCTACTTTAACTAATCCATAACTTAAATTAAAATTAATAACATTTAACAATACATTGGAAGGTATTGATGGCGATTTTTTTGAATATCGAAATTCTTAACCGATTTTTCTTCCAATTTCTTTCAACTGTAGTTTGATGAGATATATTGATCAATCATGTGTATCAAGACTGATTTTAAGATTAAGATATATGAAACATAACGAGCAATTCTTATATCGGCACAAAAATATGATTTTAACACTCTAGAACGCATTGTTTCCGAATTATACCGAATGAGTTTCGCATGTGCGGTTGGAAATCCAAATATGCCATAATCTGAAAACTATTGTTTTTCGCCTTAATTTCTTTGATACATCCCTGAGGGGCAATTCTCATCAGTATTACACTTACGGTTTTTTTTGTGATTTCTTATAAAAAAGAAGAATAAGTCCATATTTTCTCACATATTGAAGGAATTTGTTAGTGCGATACGTATATTGTTAGTGGTGTGTAGTAGCAAAACTGCTGCTGTCGACTGTGTGGAAAATGAGGTCCTGGATCAGGAAACATTCACTTTTCTGAAACGTCACACCTGAGTACTGAAGTTTCTTTCTTCTTCATCGCGTGATGTCAGATGAGTCGAAAGCAGTGACGCATTGAGTGTAAGAATATAGTCGAAACATCGGGTTTGAGATATTGCAGATTGGGTAATCAAATATTTGCATTTTTAATCAAAAACGATTCATTGGTTTTGTATTTTTCTAGTCCTTCAGGTTATCTAACAAAAGCATTCACACTTCTCACCTACGCAGAGGCTCCTTAGTTTTTCGTTGATTTATGCTTTTATTTAAGATTAATAATATACATATTCTTTTCTGAGTTGGAAAACTCTAATTTTCTCAGTCTATTGCCAAATCTAAACTTCATTATTTTTATTGCCGTAACTTAATTTAGTATGATAGATACTGTTGATTATTGTTGGTTATTGTATTTTCTAAAGATATTCTTGAAGTAGAAAACAGTCCCTTGCAATAGAAGTGAAATGATCCTGAATCATTTAAAAGTGCAAGAACATCTGTTGGTCTGAATGTGTCTAATGGACCTATCAATTCCGCAAGCTCAAAAATCTGAAAAAAAGCTGCTAAATCCATGATGGAATAATCCTGTCCCATGAAAAGGCCAAGGAAAGCCAATAATGCGTCGTCGAAGGCTATAATACACGTCCTTGCGCAAACTAAAAACGAGCTATTAACGCCATTGATTTTACTTTCAAATGGATTGTGCGAGTCGAGCGTCACGACAAGGGAGCGAGGTCGCAACGCTCTTGCTGGTCGTCAGATAAAGAGATGATGAATAGCTTTTCTGACGAGCGTGCAGGGGAGTTTACATACAAATTTTGTCAACATTTCAATTCACCTGTTGTCAATACATAACATGTTGAATTTCATTGGATAACATCTCTACCCATTTAAGATATCAAACGTGACGAAACACAAAATAAAACTGTTATCGGGGAAATGGAAATCCTATATATGTACATTAAAGTGCTAGTAGGTAAAAAAATATAAACGATTCTACTATCCAACTATTGAGTTTCTTTATACCTGTTTCAGTTTTTCTATTTGTATTTCGATGTTAACGACACAATGAAATAAGTGCATTATAATGCCTCAATACAAACAAAATATTATGTTTTACATTGTTGGCTATTTTGTAATATAACATGTTCTTTAGCAGTATTATTACTATAATATTTGCCAAAAAAAGTTATTCATCATCAAATGTTGCATTTAACAGAAGTATTATTATTTAAACTAAATGTTTTGAATTATTCATTATTACTTTGAATGTTTCTTGTAACGGGTGGATGGATAGATATATGGAAGCGAAATACTGTAACGACAAAAAAAGTATTTTTATTGTATTTACAAGGCTAAAGACGGTTCTTAGTGGCGAATAATATGCTGCTGCAGAACCCAGTTATCACCTATGAGTGATCATTTTTATTTTACTTCTTAAGAAGAGAAAGCATTGTAATTCTCCGTCAAAGAACCACTATGTTCTGACAGAAAAGCTCTTATTGTCGATCCCTGGTAACGAAAATGTGGATAACTCTTGTTCTTTTATGTTGTTTTTTTCTTTTTTTCCATTTATTGGTTTTGATGGTAGGTACATAGATTAGTTGTTAACAACTTTACATATGTATTGATTTCTTATTAACTAACTTCAAATTAACTTATAATTAATTTACAATTAACTTACAACTATTACAATGGGAGAGAAATCCCTAGTGGTTCCTCTAATTAGGTTCCAATTCGGCGAATGTGATGAGAAATGAATGATAGGGGTATTTATTTGTAATTCTGGTTTGTTGGATGGGATTTTTACCGAGTCTGAAAGGCACCAGGAAGGGGATTTGATTTAAGCTGGAGTAAAAGTTAGTGGAAATATAAGATATATGCTGTGCTAACGGTTCCTTATGAAGTTGGAGGTTGGAAACAATCCATGGGGCGTTGGCTATTGTTCTAAGGAACTGATTCTGTATTACTTGAATTCTGTTAATGTTGGTTTTGGAGGCGTTGATCCATATTGGGCAGGCGTACAGTAGTAGAGGTCATATGACTGTTTTGAATATTAATATGGAGGAATTGAATGGTACCGAGCTACTTCTGTGAATTAGTGGTTTTAGCTGCAGTAATTTTATTTTGACTTGAATTATTTTGTTATCTACGTGTTGCTTCTTGTTTAGTTTGGTTTCTAGTTCAAGTCCGAGATATTTAACCAGTTTTTTTGGGGGGTAGCCATTCTATTGTGTTATTGTTCAGTGTCATAGGAGTGGATGGAGTGTAAGGTCTTCGTGTGAATATTTTGGCGGAAGTTTTACTTGGATTTAACTGTATCTTGAGGTTGGAAGCCCAGCTATCCAACATGTGAAGGTATAATTGCATTCTGTTTCTAATTAGATTCATGGATGTGTCTGAAGAGAATATGGCCGTATCATCCGCAAATTGAGCTGTTTGAATATTATTTAGTTTAGGAAGATCAGCGACATACAAGTTGAATAAGGTCGGAGAAAGTGGGGAACCTTGAAGGAGGCCAGCGTTTATTAAACTCGGATTTGAAAGGTGGTTGTTAACATTTACCGAAAAAAATTTATTGTCAAGAAAACTATTTATTATTGAGAGTATGTAGTGTGAAGTACCAGTTTTGATTAGTTTGTAGTTCAGGACTTGATGCCAAGTTACGTCAAATGCTTTTGTAATGTCTATGAAAATCGCTATGGTGAAAATCGCTATTTTCTTTGAAAGTCTGTGTATATATGTTTTGTAATACGGAGTAACTGACGTTGTGTGGATATTTTCTCTGTGAATCCAAATTGTTCTATTGTTATAGCTTTTGTTAGGTGGAGATGTTTGTTTAGTCTTTTTAGGATGTTTTCGAAAATTTTTGAAAGATTTGGTAACAAGCTTCTAGGGCGGTAACTGTCGGTGAAGGCAGCGTTTTTGTTTGGTTTGAGGATGGGAATGATAATTGCATGCTTCCAAGTCAGAGGGAAATAGCCGATTCTGAAGCATGAGTTGAAAATGTTTTTTAAAAATGCTATTGCTGGGGGTGACAAATACTTTAGAGCTGTGTTATTAATGCAATCGTGACCTGGGAATTTTTTAGTTGGAAGGTTTTGTTTTGATTTTATTGATTTCGATCGGAGATGTGTATTGGAATTTGTGGTGAGGTCCATGAATACTTCCTCTGTCTGTTTTTATTGTGGTGTTGTGTTCGGGGTGAAATTGTGTATTATTTAAGGTGAATATCGATGCTAAATTGTCATCAAGTTCTTCAGCTTTATGATATGATGAATAAGCTTTACCTGTCGTGGTCTTTAAGGGAGGGATTGTGTTTTTCTTTTTTAGTATTTTCTTGGTGAATTTCTAGAGCGAGTTGTTGTTGTTGTTGTTTAGTGAATTTAGTAGATTATGAAATTGTTGATTTTTGTGATTTTTATGAATTTTTTGACAATTTTAGTGATTAGATTAATTTCCTTCTTAAGTTCTCTAGTTTTAAGTCGGATCCATAGTCTTCTGGTTTTATTTTTTGTGATTATTGCATTTTGAATACGTTGAAGTAATTTGTTGTATGTGTTTTTTTTAGCGTTTGGTAGTATGGTGAGTTGAGATTTTTTAATAGTGGAGATAATTAGTTCGTTCATATAGTTTATTGATTGATCTATTTCAATTGGAGTTTTCAGGATCTTTATTCTAGGAATTGCATTTATGATTGTTTGATACTTTACCCAGTTTATTTTTAAAGTATTTATTTTAGGGGTAGGGGCGTGTTGAGGGGTTAATTGTTGGGTAGTTATTAAAACCGGACTGTGATCTGAGTCTAATTCAAAAATTGTTGAAATGTGAAATTTTATTTTTGTGTTGGTTATGGCTAAATCAAGGATATCCGGTTTGCGCAGACGGTCGAATGGATAATATGTTGGTTCGGGAGGAGATAAAACTTTTAAGTTAAATTGACTAATTATATTGGCTAAGATTTTGCCATCGTGATTATTGGTTTGGCAGCCCCAGCTTGTATGTTTGGCGTTGAGGTCACCTAGCAATAGGACATTTCCCGTGGGCTGCAAGAAATTTTGAAGGTTTGCGTTTTGGATTTTAGTACTTGGTGGCTTGTGTACAGATATTATTTTCCATAATTGATTGTTTCTGTTTATGTTAATTGCGATGGCTTCAATGCCGGGGGAGTCGGGAAGATTAGATTGGTAGTGATTATAGCATGATTTTACTGCTATTAGTACGCCTCCACCTTTGGTTTCAGATCTATCTACAGATCTGTAAAGAGTGTAATATGGGATGAATAGATTGTATTTTTGATCGATGTGCGTTTCAACTATGCATGTAATGTCAACGTCGTATTGGCGCAGAAAGTGAATTAATTCTACCTTTTTATTGTTGATGCCATTGGAGTTCCAATTTAAGCAGGTTAAATTATTGTTGGGTTTATCTGCCATTGCTATTGGTTAAATAAGCGGTTACAGAGTTTTGTATGGTGCTGATTATAGATTGTATTAAAGAATTGATGAAATTTATAATGCATGAGGTGATGGCATTTATTATTGTGTTGATTATCGGGTGGCTGGCGTGACGGTCTGAGAATTGATTGAGAATTGATTGAGAATTTGGTGGGGAGGTGTTAAGAGAGTTTTGGGCGGTTTTGGGTTGATTTTGGGAGTTCGAAATATGATTGAAGTTCGAGATTGTGTTGGTTCGAGGCAATGGTGGGAATTGTTGATTAAGGTTGATTTGCGAGGATTGACCAGATAAGGATTGGTGTACATTACTATTATTATTGGACGGGGTTTTGGTTTTTCTTTCAAAAATCTCTTTAAAGTATAAACAGTTCTGGTTCCTAGTGTCCGCCCTGTGGTTTCCTTTACAGAGAGCACACGCCGGAGTTTCGTTCTTCTTGGGACACTTTACTGAATAATGATTGCCCGCACAGAACGCGCAGTTGATGACGTGATTACAGTTATTTTTTGTGTGTCCGAAATCCAAACATCTTTGGCATTGCAAGGGGCCTTTCGGTTTCTTACGTCTTTCTACCTTCACTCGATGGTTACATATTTGATCTATTGATAAAATGATATCAATTGGTTCGGTTCCGTTACATTTGGCGGCCACTACAGGAATGGGGTTGCCGTCCTTTTGGAACCTAGTCACTTTCAGAATTGAAGGGTACCGCTATTTTAAGTCTAATGCTATTTTGGATACTGTTATTGATTGGTGCAGGTTCTGAACCTCTGACATTTTTTTATTTGAATGATCTTTGAATGAATGAAAGCTCCTTTGTGTTTGTATTAGGTATTTAATAATATTACGGAAGTCTGTTGGTGTTTTGGCACTGATCTTGACTTTGTCATGTTTAACATCTGATATGAAATGACTTGGAAACTTTATGCCTAAGTTCCTTAGTGAAATTATTAATGTTCGTTATATTAGACACATATATTGGAGGAGTTTTACCTGTTTGAGACAAATTATCGTTTGGGAGATTGTTTAGGTAAGCAAATCTCGTGTTCTCGATTTCATCATTGATTTTTCCTAATTCACTAAATGTTATCGGTAGGCACATTATATTCAAGTTCACTTGAGAATTCAGATGGATCACGAGATTTGTTGGGATCTACGCTCAATTTTTTGTTTTCGTGAGAGTTTGAGGTATCACCGACTGACTTTTTTCTGGTGAAAGAGGTTGCCGTTGAAGGGTAGGTTTGACCGTTGGTCGCGTTTACTGTTGAGTTACCAACCTCGAAATTCACTTCGGGGTTGTGCTGCATCAGGGCTGCGTCTGTGATGAAATCCATATCTTCACTAGATAGTAACATTTCCGGGTTTTGAAGAACTTCGTCTGTGAAGGGGGTGTCGAATCCACCGTTGTTTAGGGTTAAAAGAGCACTGCTTATCGCATGCCCTGTTGATGAGTTCACATCGAATGACATTCACTTATCACACGATATTATTTAAGTTGTTACTGCAACTTCGAAGTTCACTCACTACTGGATACTAGTTAACTGACGAACTGCGGGAGCTCCGTTTACTAGGTCCGCACGACTCTGAGTCGAGCACTAGAATGAGTTCTTTTATGTAGTAAATTACTTCCTGTAATACATTGTGTACTCAGAATCCATGTTTTGTAGGTCCTTAACACCTCGAATGACGGCAAAACGTAGGTCTGCCTGTCCGTCGGTGTTCGAAGCTAGCACCTAAACCGTTCAGATGATTTTCTCCAAAGCTGATATTCTCTGATCGATCCGAACGAACTCAAAGCTCTGCGAACTGGAACGGATATTTTTATTTTGGGGAGTACTTTACATTAAGCCTCAACATTTTCGAAATTTTCTCAAATATGGCTCCAAATTTTTAATTAAACATTCTTGGATAGTATATAGATCTCTTTTAAAAAATTCGTTGAAACTTAACTTTTCGACATTTCCAAAAGTTCAAATTGTTTTCGTCGTCTTCCGACAACTACATTATTGAAAATGGAAATTTTGTTATTAATAAAATCTGTTGTTTAAAGACATAAGGAAATAAATTTAAATACAATGTTTCGTAAATCTGAGTAGTTTTCGGGTTATTTTGCATGAAATATAGGACATTTTTAATTTTTAAAAACAATTTTTTCTCCAAATCTTTATTCTAAATTGTAGCACCAATTTTTGTATATATTTTGACCACGGGTAGCATAAAAGACGCTTAAGAGAATGATGCAGGTCCCAGTTTCGTTTCAATTTCGAATTTTTCGAAAATTGCAAAAATTCATAATTTTTTCGTCTTCTTCCTACATCTACAATTATGAAGATTTTTTTTCTTAGTGAAATTTATTAATCAGAAACATACCTTCAAAGAAGGTCATGTTCAATTTTTCGAAAACATTAATATTTTTACCATTACAATTTATTTTATGTTTTTTTTATTACAATTACAATTTATTACTCTCCCGTGCGCTCGGGCGGTAACGCACGCGCTCCTGGCGACGGCGTAGCAACTAATTGTTCTAGTGTAACTTGACATATTATTTTATTTTATTTTACTAAAAATTGGAATAAAATGAAATAGAATTTTACACATGACTGTAAATATACTTATCGTCTTGTGTAATCATTTGCTAATATTTCATTATTTGAAATGAATTTGATGGTTTATTCAAAACAACTTTACAACGCACTGTTTCTTGTGTTGCATCGTACGTTTTAATGATTGATGTATTAGATTTTGTCATTGTTTATATCATTTCTAGCAGCAACAATCGTACTTCTCAGCTTACATGTGAGAAGTGTCATGACAGGCGAGCTACCAACCCCTATTAATAAACCTACTTGCAAATCGACATTTTTCTCCTTTCTGTTAAATAGATACAAAATATAAAGACAAACACTGAAGTAACTCAATTAAACGAGAAACTTCTTCCAATTGTAGCTGAGATTTTTATTTAATTTAAAGGTCACATGTCAGAACATTACCTTTATCGTACCATTTGCATGATATCTCGTAACCATTCATTGACCCATTATTGTAATCTCTTTACTCGTAATAAGGACAATGATGCTCAATGCATTGGACTTAAGGATTTATTCACCGCATTACGTTGCCATACTGCGTAGACGATGTATATGCAAACGCACTGCAATAGGCGTTAGATTAAGTAATCAATAGGAAATACCACTTTCAGAGTGTTGGGTATCTGTTATTCTGTGTACAATTCAAAGATAAAGACAACGAGGTAACACTCTGAAGAAATGAAGCCCATGTGTCCGGTTGTGTTCTGTTTCGTTTTTTCAAGCCACGTTGTTCGAGAAGCTCATGCTACAATATCAATATAGATTCTGTAAAACCGACATTTTCTGAACTTGAAATATTTCCGATCGGAAAAAATTATACTATTTATGAAACTAAAATATTGATTGAAAAGTGATCAAAGATAAGGGTAAACACATCAAAAATAACTTTAAAAACAACCAAAATATATATGATAAAACTAGTGGTGCTGCAGAATCGCGTAAACTTTCTCGTATAAGTTAGTTTTCTAATTTCTTTGGTCTGGGCCAGATTTTTCGTCTTGTCCCATCCTCTTACCAGTAGGCGGACGTTTTGAAAAAACCTTTTTTCGGTATTAGAAGAGCCCAAAACGTGAAATTACGTTGAAATCTCGAAAGCTATTAAGAAATAATTTGGAACCTTTTTTACTTGCTACCACTGCCGCGGCAGAGAGGAAGTTATGTATTGCTGCTCGAAAAAACGGCAAATTTTCAACAGAAAAACTCGTTTTACAGGGCCCTGAGAACGAAAAAAGGGATAAATTCAGATGCTAAATTTAGAAAAAAACACGTGGTGTTGCCGGAATCCATATTTTGTGGGTCCTTGATACCGAAAAATCAATTGTCACAAAACATCTCTCCGTCCGTCCGTCTGTCTGAACAACGCTAGCGACTAAACCGTTCAGCGGATTTTCTCCAAAATGTATATTCCCTAATCGACCTGGCTGATGTCACGGTCCCTTGAATTTGAAACCGATATGTTAATTTTGGGGGTATTTTACATGAAGCCCCTAGGGCATTTAATTAAATAGCTCTATCGTTTTTAATTAAATTTTGTTGTTGGATAGTGTAAAGGACGTTTAAGAGAATGGTGCAGGTCTCATTTTCGTTGAAAACTCTAATTCTTCGAAAATTGCAAAAATTCAAAAAACATTTCGGCGTCTTTCTACAACTAAAATATTAACGAAAGAGATATTTTCACTTAATAAAATCTGTTCCGTAAAGATAGATTTTGAAGTGAGGTCATGTGCAAGTTTTCGAAAAGTTGAGTATTTTTCTTGTAATGTTTAGTGAAATGTAGACAATTTTTAATTTTATTTAAACAATTTTTTCTAGGCTCCATCGTTTTTGATGAAATTATTGTTTTTGGATGTTCTGAAGAACGTTTATGAAACTGGTGCAGGTCTCATGTTGGATAAAAACCCTGATTTTTCAAAAATTGAAAAAAAATCAAACTTTTTCGGCGTCTTTCTAAAACTACAACTATGAAGAAAAACATTTTATTCTTAGTGAAATGTGTTCATCAAAAACACATCTTCAAATAAGGTCATGTTCAATTTTTGAAAAACATGAGTATTTTTTTGAGGAATTTTGTGTCAAACATACGCAATTTTTTCTTTAAACCATTTTTTCTTGAAAACTCCACATTTTTTAATTAAATTGGGAACTTGATAGCATAAAAGACGCTTAAGAGGATGGTGCAGGTCTCATGTTTGTTGAAATGCCTGATTTTGTGAAAATTTAAAAAATTTAAACTGTTTCTCCATCTTCTTACAACTACAGTTGTGAAGATATTTTTTTATTAATGAAATGTGATCAAAGGAAACAGGTCTTCAAGTAAGGTCACGTTGAAGTTTTTGAAAATATGAGTGTATTTGGTGTAATTTCGCGACAAAAGGTAATAGCCCGCTTCGAATTGACAAAAAAAGACGACTGAGATGTTTTAATTCGGAGAGAAATTGTGGTAAAAATAGTACAACATAACCATTACTAAAGGCGAGAAAATACGTGCTGTTTGAGCACTACTAGTTTAAACTTGTTTTCAAAGAATATAGCCAAATAAGGTGGTGAAAACTGCCTCCAAACCAAATCGATAATTGCGATGCTCATATGAAAGAGAATAAAAAATGCCGTAGATTCCCCAAAAATCAGCCTTCTCGGGCAATCTGTTTCAGAGATACAAAGAGAAACATGGTTTTCATGTTTTATTTTTCCCAGCTTCTATTGCCTGTATCAGACTGAAAACAATTGGAGAGACGGGGGAAAATAGTTGAATTTTAAAGAATTTTTGTCAACCAATTCCGACGCCAAATTCAAATAGAAATAAATAGATAAATTTTTGTAATGGATTTTCGACGTGATAACGTTGGAATACTGTCTTAATTTTTACCCTAGAATGTGTCTTATAACATTCTATAGCATATATTTTTCAGATTTTTAATGAATGTGGACGATAGTGAAAAAATTAAAACCAATTTTATCAGTTCAAATATTTGAAATTCGCGCCAAAATATGATTGAAAAAAAACGCTTTTACCAATATTTAAACATAGATTAAATCATGACATATGAACTTGAAATCTTATGTGTGTTACATCATTTATAATCTAAGCATTTTATTCTCTTGACCATCGCAATATCGATTAGGTTTGGAGGCAGTTTTCACCACCTTATTCGACTATACCTTTTGTTTGTACTGCAAACAAAAGAACTCGAAACTACTTTTATTTGCAAAAAAATGTACGTGATCCTTTTAAAAGATCTAGTATGAAAGAAACGATTTTATTACGAAAAAAATTTCTTCGATATTGTAATTGTAGGAAGACGCCGAAACAATTTTAAACTTTTGTAATTTGGTAAAATCTAAAGAATTCGATAAAAATCATGTGTGCGCAATTTTATGGACTTTCTTTGCTCTATTTAAGGAGAAAAATTAAAGAAAAATGTTGAGTTATTTTTGAGAAAAAAATTGATTTTTTTAAAAGGCACCGCGGGACACATTGCGGTTAGTTGCGGTCACTTGTTGGGGCTCGTGAAAGGTAAAAGTGTGGGTCAAGAGTGAAAGTCCCTTTTATCCATCCAGGTCGGGCAATAACATTGTGCCCTGCCGGGATCAACACCCCCTCAAAGTAAAAAAACGTTAAGTTTAGATTTACGGATTTTTTCTAATAAATTCACGAATTCAAAATCATACCAATGTGTTGACTGCGTTATGCATGGTACGGCCTGATATCACACATGATTGCATCACCCCACCCAACCCCGTTTCAGAGCAGATAGGCAAAATGCCGAGATCAACAAGACGGGATCTCGGGTGGATCGCCCGAGTAATGTAAATATGACCCGCTACCATTACGGATTTTAGTTGTGGCCTTTGAAGCCTTGCAAGTTGAACACCCCTGGTTTAGTCGCTAATGTTGTTCACTGACAGAAGGATGGACGGACGGACCGGCCATAAACCAGTTTTTCGATAACAAGGACCTGCAAAATTTGGATTCTTACGACAGTTATTATACACACACACACACACACGTGTGTGTGCGTGCGTGCGCGTGTGTGTGCGTGTGTGTATGTGCGTGCGTGCGCGCGCGTAATGATAACTTATTTGTCAGGATCAGGGACTCCCAAAAATTCCTGCTGAAAAATTACCAATTTCCGCTGTTGGATTAAAATACGTTATGAACACTAAGTAAGTGGTATGCGAGAATGTAAGAATTTGAGAAACGTTTAGATTGTAAAGTTAAGAGAATTCTATGAGAGTTAAATATGACCAATCCGTCCGACTAATAATTATCTGTACAGTGTTTGTTCCATGAACTCGGTGTAAGTAGGGGAGAATGGGGCTGGTTGGCACATTGCCCATTCGACATCGTAGCATCTACATCTAGAATTTGTAGGGTCTAGCGTTGCTCATGTGTCCTTCACGACTGAAGAAATTTCCCACAGACCCCTCATATTATTGTCAGTATTACTCATGTTCAGTGCAACGGTGGTGAAACCGTGTTCTTAAATGTTTTTTATAGTTTGGAGAGTAATATTTTCTCACATTATATAATTTCTTCTGTAATATTGGGAAGGAAAGATTTTGCTTCTGACTCTTTTTAAGTTGAAACCTGCAAATCACCCTCTGGATATTCCTGTATCAGTTTTACATTCTCGACTTTACTTCGTAAGAAGAGAAATTTCTCTAATCGTGCGCCGGAAAACGGCGAATTTTCGACACAAAAACTCTTATTGCCGGGCCCTGGTAATAAAAAAGTGGATAAATCTTGTTCTTATTTGAAATAAATTATTTCCCCTTAGACGTTGTGTAGTCTGAATCCATGTTTTGCAGGCCCTTGTTACTGAAAAATCCATTAACGACAAAACTCTGTCTGTCTGTTCGTCTGTAGGTGATCAACGCTACCGACAAAACGTTATGCCGATTTTCTCCCAAATCGATATTCCTTGATCGGTTTAAAGGAACTTGATGCAGTGCGGGTTTAAAACAGATCTTTTGATTTTTTGAGGGGGGTTCTTTACATGAAACATCAATTAAATTTTCAAAATTTTCTCAAAAATGGCTCCAAATGTTTTGAATAAATTATCATCGGATAGTCTAAAAGACTTAAAATAGAATGGCGCAGGTCTCATTTTCGGTGAAATCTCTGTTTTTTTCGGAAATTGCAAAAGTTCAAAATATTTTTCGGCGACTTCCTACAACTACAATACTCAAGGTATAGATTTTTTTCTTTATAAAATCTGTTGTTGAAAGATAGATCATAAAAGGTCATGAACAATTTATCAAAATGTGAGTAATTGTCGTGTAATTTTGCGTGAAATTATGCAATTTTTAAACAATTATTTTCTTGATAAGGACTCCAAAAGTTTCGTTAAACTTTCTCCTCGTATGCATTAAAAACGGTAAAAAATGGCGCTAGTGCCATTTCCAACGAGATCTGCATAATTCCGAAAATTGCAGAAAGGTAACTTACCAAACTGCAAATTTGAAGATGGAGATTTTTTGTCTTAAATAAAATCTGTTATTAAAAATTATGACGTTAAAAAGGTCATGTAAATTTAAAAAGCGTGTAGTTTTCGCTGAATTTATGAATGAAATGTATGGAAATTACAAAAAACACTTTTGTCAAAACCGTTATATTTCTTTTCGTCAATTTTTTTCACGGATGGGGCAAGGGACGTATGTCTATTTTTTGTTGAACCCTGAGTTTTTTTAAATTGCAAAATGTAGAAATAATGAGAGAAGATATTTGATTTTGCATCACCACTCGTTTAAGAGGCGGATCGTCGAGAACTTTTCCCACACCCTCGTCCATTGCAGCGTGCACAGTGGCCTGGCAATGCGAGCGGGCGCGGGTGGGGGGGGGCGAAGACCCCGTGGGTTCGCGACCAGCAGCGAAGCGCGCCCGCGCGGCACAGTCAACAGAGAGCCTCCAGCTCCTATCGATTACATCATACGCTCCAACGGCAAGGTGCAAGTACATTTACATGATTGCATGGCTGGCCCCTCGCGTCCCCCGCAGCCCCGGCGTGAGAACGGGCCCTGGCCCACGCGGGTACCCCTCGCCACAGCACTGCTTCTGCTCTCTGCTTTGCTGCTTTCCCACACTGCTGCTCGCAGGTTGTGGGTTCAGAATGTGCCATTTTAAAAGAATCATATTGACAACATTCATTTGATTTCTAGGCGGAGATGATTCATATTTTTTTAATTGTAAAATTGTATAATCGTAAACAGTAGGTTCAAAGAAAAGCAAGAGCTGTGTCGTGAAACAAATAGTTGATTCCAAAACCTCAATAGTTTAATAACAAATCGTTAAATATTTCTGGAAAAGCTGAATATGAAGTAAAAATTTAAACATTGTTTAAAATTTTATTAAAATATTTTTCAACACATGACATTTAAACGGATGAATAAAAGTTCTAATATTGTAATTCTGTATATTTTCTGTTTTCTGTCCTGTTGGAGACGTACCTGCGCCCTATTCAGCGGCGGCAGATCACCGTTACCTCCCGCGATAAAAACATGCCTTGCACTTACGAGACTAATCATCTTAGCCGTTGCTGCGCCCGAGAACACTAATCAATGAATCAACAAGCCAAGCTAGGCAAAGGCTGATTGTTACACCGCTTGGTTGTCGCAGGCGGTGGCGGCAGCTCAGGAGGAACTCGCGGCGACGGACTGGGGCTGCGCGGAGGCTGCGAGCAGCAGAGCGAGGGAGAGTCCACCATCCTCCCACTCACTTAACAGAGTGGCTGACCCGCCAGAGAGTCTATCATCAAAGAGTGCGTGTGAGGCAGTACCTGAGTACTTGGGGTGATGAGTGAATGAGTCGAGACCGCGTCCTTTACAATTCGGTCTGGGCGACCAACCGGTCCCAGAACATTGTACATAAATCAAGAAAGATGTGACGAGTGTGGAAGTTCCAGTCGCAATAAAATATATTAATGGTTTATGAGTGCAGCATTCATTCATTCCGTAGGTTTCCTAGGCGTGAGGAACATGAAAATTATATTTTTAAATTATTTATTTAACTGAATAAAACAATTCGTCGGCTTGTGAAATGTTCCCCAACCAGCAATCTCCCACCAGCATGGCACCGCCCCTCAGGTCTCCCGACATGTGTGGTAGTGTAGTGCATGAAATTGTAAGTGTACGTGTGTGTATGTAAGGGCTGAAGATAGGGCAAGAAACAAGAAGGAAAGATCACGCGCGGGCCTGGGCCAGTTTGTTAGGGTTCTGCTCCGGCATTTGCTTAGTGTTGATCGGAGAATCCACTGGCATCCGTGGCAATTTCATGGACATAAGTCTAGTTCGTATAAATGAAATTTCTAAAATATTTGTTCCAAAGTTGTCAATAATATTCGTAGTATTGAATACTCTTTGTACTTACACTTTATAAATAATTCACAGTGCGTATACATGCGGCACTTGTGTGAGGAGACATCTTTCACGTCATCGATTCATCGCTCCCGCGTATTCAGATTTTCTCTTTCGCCTCACCGCCCTCTTTGTTTTTTTCATTTTTTCGTGTTTTCTTAATTCAATATTAGACAAATGCCGGAGCACTATCTCAACAAACGAGCCGCGGACAGTATGCGATCTTCTTTCCTGTTTCCTTGCCTTCTCTTCCAATTCTTCTCCTCATCAAATCATTCCTCCTCCAATACACATAAAATTTACACTCACTTTAACTACTACTCTACAACACTTGTTTGGGAGACCAAAAGGGATCTTAGAGGTTTTCTCGACTTGGGGGGGGGGTACTGCTGGAGTATAAACAAGGAGGGAGAAAAAATTCACTTGCTGGCGTGTAGGTCTACGCCGGATCTCACTTTGCAAGAACATCTCCCGGGATTTTATTTGATTGATTAGTGATTCCGGGTGCGTCAGTAACTAAGGTCTGTCAAGTCACTTAGTGCCGTTAGTGTATTGAAAGTTTTTACTCGGGAGGTGGCGATGATTTTCCCCCGCTGAATTGTGATATTCGGCGGCGACCTGGCGACAGCTAGTGGGATTTTCTCCAACCAGGTATCTCCCACCAGCGGGGCATCGCCCCAGCCGAGGCAAGCTCTAACCTCCCGTCTTCCGGATTATGTGGTTGTGTAGTGCATGTGAGTGTAAGTAAGAGGTAGGATAGGATAAGGAATAGGAAGGAATGATCGCGCGGTCCGTGGTCCGTTTATTAGAGTATTGCTCCGGCATTCGCCTGGTGTTGATCAGAGAATGCACGGAAAAAAGGTTGAGAGCGGCCGGCCTACAGAATTCTCCTCCAGGCAGCGTCTGAATGCGACTTATCTATGTGATTAGTGTCGAAAATCCTGCCTCCGTCGGGACTCGACTGATGCCATGAGCCATCTTAGCCTGTGTATCTTGGCTTGTGCCAGGGTGGGGTGGGGGTGGGGGCTTCAACCCCCCACAGCAGACTGGGACGCACTGACGCTGGATGCCGCCTGCAGCGCCTTTTATCTCTCGCTGCGGTGACGAGAACCAGCTACTTGACCGCGCCCTGCGGCGAAGACCGGCGACTCTCGGATGTCTGTGGGATCGGTATTGGTGCGATTCGGCAGCTTCACTGTGGATGGCGGACACACCAGCGGCAGGCATAGTATTATTGACGTTATGCTGTGAATATAATGGAATGAAAAAAAAATAAGCCAAGAAATATTATACTGATTTTCTGATTCGTTAACAGCACACAAAAATGTTGGAAAATATGACGTACAAGACAATACGAGTATACAATTATTGTAAGACTCCTCACTTAATTCATTGTAAAATTTTAAATACGTATTTATGACTTGTTTTGTGTATATGTATTTCATATTTTGTTCATGTAATACTTTCATTTAAATAATGTAATAGTGCTAATCAACTTTCTATACATTATATAGTACGCAGAATGACTCTTGTTAGTGCACCTATAGCAGCTGCCATACACTTGCCGTACGGTACATTCGCTAATAATTCAGGTATGTTGTATACAAGAATAATACCATTTTAGTCTGGATTTCAAAATGTACAAAATAATTTATGTTGGGATGCACAGTGAAATAAAAGTTTACGAATATATCAACCTAAGATTACATAATACTGGTTTAATTTTAACATATCAACTATAAATAACATTTTTGAAAACAATGGAATTGGAGAGCAAAACTCTATAATGAAATCCTGATAATTTTCGTTTAAAGAAAGTAGTTTTGGAGTTCTATCTACTTTTCAAAGAATCTTGCAATCTGTATGATTAACAACAAATAGATTCACCAACAACTTCGTAAAATGGATAGTTCTTTCATGTAAATTTTCAATATGTGCACATATGCATGAATAAACTTTAAAAGTAGCAATTATTATATAAAAATATTTACGAATTGTTAAGTAATTATTAGGCTCAAATTAACACCATATTTATACAATAATTATATAATTATTTCACATATTCACGTTTATATATGTGCGAGTGTGCAAATACAGATATTTTAATATAAATACTTAGCAATAACATTATTGAATGCAATTCAGTATTAATAATTAATTATGATTTCCAAAAATTATACACACAGTTTTCACAATTTCATTTTTGATGCAGTAGGTATAACACCAATAAATATTTTTGTTTTAAAAAATCACTTCAATGTAATTAATTTACGAGGAATCCTATAGCCGCAGTTCGAAGTATGCGGCAACAGTTGAAGTCTACAGTGGCAATTCAATACGGCAGTTGTGTCAGTAAAGTTTCTCATGAAATGTGGCAATTATGTTTCATCCATCTTTGACTAAAACGTTTATAAGACGTTAATAAAATGAAGATTCGGTAAGATTAGTAAAAAAATGTGCCTCGCGATCCATTATAATAGAATTTCTTTTCTATTCAAACAAATGACAGCAATGGCAAACCATTACAGTGTATCAAATGTATATTTTCAACCGTGATCTAAACAAACGATAGAAAAAATATTCGAAAACCAGATGCCTCGCTTCGTCAAAATACAAGCAGAAAGAAAAGGTTTCTTGTGTTTGTTCAAAATGTTTCAATCACCCAAATGGATTTTTTGTGTTCTTTCCAAGGTAGTCCTAAGAATGGCATTTTTGAAGAGATACAATTGTGATATTACTGAATATATATTCCTGAAGTTCATTTTCACATCCTGTTTCGAACATCCTTGTTTTCTATTTTGCAACACCAAAATCTTATTTATTAAAATATACTACAACTTTGTTGATACCTGAATTTTGAAATTACCAGAATCTAGAAGTATACTTGATTGTTACCGCACAAATCTTGTGGAAATCCATTTTTCATCCATTAATTTTACTTAACCAGAATCTAGTAGATTCCAATCCAAACGGATATTTGGAATTCTGCCAAATTCACACACAACTTAGATTCGATAGGATAACATTTTTTACAGCGGTAGACCACTTCAATACTTTTTTGTTTCAGAAATCACAAGTTGTTACAAATTTTCCGTATATTTGTTACTACAAAATACTTTATTTCTGTCCTTTTATAAATGATCAAATCTAATTAATTTTTTAATTTTTGAAGTATGTTAGTTTGCGATTATTTTTTATCTTCTCAAATTCATTTTCTACTTTTTATAAAACGTAAACTTTTTAAATTTTCTTATTTTATCCTTATGCCATTCAGGACGCTGCAGTGCCCCTTTAAAGAAACTTTTCATGTACTAGTAAAAATAAAATGGTCTTTTTCATTTTTATTCAAGCGATTCTATTACCGTTCATTACTTTATCAACCTATTATCGCTCCTCCATAATATGAGAAATATTTCTCAACCATCTTGAACATGATTCAATCACGTCTAAGTTGTTAATGAATAGAGTATTCTAAAACTCTCTTCTACAGGAAAACAAACAAAAGGAATATATATATATATATATATATATAAAATATTACAGTTTACGTTACAAATATGTATTTTTATCCGCGGTCTTTTATGGATTGATCATCACCATCTTCAGATTATTGTCTGAAATCTCCTGAATAAAAATGTTGGTAAAGGCGACGCCGTCCATTTTTACTCGTATTCAGTTGCCAACAAACTCCTCATCAGTAGATTCACACACAGAAGATGGTCGCAACGCTGCCGAATAGACTTCCCGAGTTCACACCATGCGATAATCCTATGCTTAACAAAAAATTCAATGGTGCTATCTACGGAGGGGTCGAATTCAACGAGTGTCTGCAGAATTCTACAAGAACTACCATTTTGATCTGACCGGTAATTTTTCCGCAGTTTCTCAGATAAATGCTAGGAGAATGCTAGAGTAGTACCCTCAGAAACGGGGCATGGACCGCGCGCCGTATTGTATTATTATCTTTTACACATTCTCTCCCTTTCCAAACACACACAATTATGTGCGCAACACTACCGCACATGCCAGAAGACCAGCCGGGAGCTTAGAACTTGTCCCGGGTGGAGCGGAGTTCTAGAGGCGTTACCTGAGGGAGGAAACCGACGGGCAGGTCGGCGCCAGAACTCACTTTCCAGTTGGGAGGAACACGGCCACCTACTGGGATGCAATACACTTACAGACTAATGCATGACTTAAATAATTGAAGCGCCCGGAATCAATATTCTCTCATTCAACACAAGGTTGCCAGAAGGATAAGAATGGAATCCAGGACATACGAAATATATTTCAGTGCAAATTGCTAATCTTTATACAACAAAATAGTATATCAAGTAAACAACTAAATAGTAGATAAAGATAAATTACATTGCAACACTTTCAAGAATAATAGGATGACCACTCATTTTCTAGGACGAAATTCTCTTACTTTACCAGGTTCCCCAGGACTTTTTCTTATTTTCCCGTGACGAAATTTGTTAGGTATTTCTGAATATTTAAATAAAATACTTAATGAAGTATGACTTCGTTCGATATTAAAACACTCTTATTGACTCAGTCCTGTTCCCTTTTGCATTCCATATTCTCTTGCACTAACATATTGTGAGAGAGACAGATGCACTTCGATTTTTCAAACACACCGTGCCTTTCCATATTCCAACTCTCAGATTGCACCGTAAAAAGACAAAAATAAAATATTTGCTTAACAAAAAATTAGCCGCTTGCGTTCTCTTATGTAGTGCATAGTACTGTTCTGTAGTTCACCAAAACGGATTTTTTGTTGTTATACTTTGCGGAATTATAACAGAGTATAACAATTCAGGACATTCGGCAGAAACAAAGAAAAATCTGGCAGCACAGAGGGACACATGTCGATACTCAGGATATATCCCGCTTTTTCAGGACCTACGGCAACCGTAACTCAACAGCGCCCAGATGAGTTGGTCTCGTTCTACCCAGCTCCGCATCTGCCACGCAGCGTGCCTGCGACCGCGCGCACGCGTCGCGCACGCGTCGCGCGCGTCGGCGCCGCCACGCGCGCGCAAACAACTGCCAGCGAGGAAATCGTCTTCCGCCGATCGCTCGCGCGCGCGCCCGCGAAGGCCCCGCCCCGCCCCGCGCCACGCCGCGCGTTTGCGTGCTTGCCGCCGCCGCCGCCAGGCTGCGGTGCCGCTTCATTACGCGAGTCGCGCGCCCAATTTGCGCGGACAATTTACGTAATTGTGTCCGGCGGGGGCCGTTGCCCGCACGGCCGCCCCGCGCGGGTTCCGACGCACGCCCCGCCGCCTTTGCAGACAGAGGACGCGAAGGGCCCTGCGGGGAGAGGCGCTTCCAACGGTCGATGGCGGGGAACTTCTTTGAGAATTACTCCATGTCTATACGGCGCACGGGGCGTGCCTGATCGAAAGAAACAAGATGGCTTCTACTCCTGGGTATGATCAACAAAGGTTTTTTACGAGTTCCAGTTACTCACTCTTAAAAGGTTATTGCCGAGCGTTTAGTTTCTGTTTGTGGAACTTACTGTCTTGTTATGACGCTTTATTGGAGTAAACGTTATCTTTTTCAGATTTTAGAATGTTTAACTACATCTAGATTATTTTATTTTAATAAAAAAATAATTAACCACATTTCTTCCCTTTTTTATCACAAGATCACAATTTATTCTTAAATTATAACATTTTCTTTAGTGATAAACTACATGCACCAATTCCTGCATCTTTGAAAATAAATTATTTTGAAAAATACTTATCATAAAAGTGAATTATAGTTGCTAGAGACACACCGTTGTTTTTTGGATATGCTTACTGACTTGTGTACTATTTTGTAAAAGATCCTAATGAATTCTGGATCTGTTTACTGAAATAAGTGAAGCGGAAATTTTGCAAATGGAAAAAAGTTGTTTTATAACTTTTGCAATAGTCTATATTTTCTGCTTCTAATGAAATGTATGGTTTTAGGTATTTCTTTGTTTTAACAAAGGATTCATAGGTTTTGTAACCCTTACTTCTCATTCAATAGGATAAAATGTGTTTTCAAAAATGCTTTGCGCCCATATATTTAAAGTTCTTATATCTCAAGGAAAGTGAGGCGCCATATCATTTTGAAAGAATAGGGAATGCTTTTATTCACTTAACTTAAGACAGTGGTGAAGAGAAAATATACGCGGCAAAAATACGTATAATTTTTTTATTTCGATTTGATTTGTTCTAATTGTAACTGTGAACAACAATGCTTACATTGAATTCATGAAAAAACTCTAATTTAATGTTAATGAAGTAAACAGATATTATTAAGAAAGCAAATTCCGTAATATGAAAATGACGGATTCTTTTGTCTAAAATGTTTTGTTTAAAATATGTAATGAAATTTGTTAAGTGAATTCCTGTTTTTGACTTTTTCCAATACATATAAAAGTATTTTAAATGGCAAATATTAGACCACAATTCAAATAGGCTCTCCATTTTGTCATGTTTTATGGTAATGTGTATACTATCTCCTGGCATTCTCCCAGAAAGTTCCGATACATCTCATTTTTAACCGCTATTATTTTGCACAGAAGACATTGTTTCAAGGAGAGGATTGTTTGAGGGCACAACACATTTTCTTCGCCATTAACCTGAGTTACACGAGAGCTTATTATCGCTTGAATATTCCACACCTGCAACAGAGTACATAAACAAGCGAAACAAAGGCTTCTGTTGCACTCCCTCTCCAATGACAATGAGCTGAATGATGAGAGCGGTGATGGGGGCGATAGCTGCACCGCGGCGCCAACGACCCCTGCATTCGTCTCTCCTCCCGCCCCCGACGGTTTAATTCTGTTTTTTATGTTGTGGCAACTTGCACGGAGGTTGCTGCAAACCGGAAGGTAAATTACGGAACTTCCACTTCTGGTATCGCCGTTCAGAGTTTTATTTATCGGGAATCGATACCGGTGTCCTCCTCCCGTTGAGAATGGCCTTTATGCTCCGGGAGCTCATTTCCGAGGGTATGCCGAGCAAGACCTGTGTGAACTGCCCTGATTGTTTGGCGTATCTCTCGTCTTCTGAATTATTAGCTGGGACTAGACTCGCTTTGCCGCCCCCGCTCTCGGGAACAAACAGCGGCCCGTGGGGAGGAGGTTCGGGGGACCGGGGGTCGGGGGGGAGGCAGGGGAATAGCGGGAGGGCGGAGTGGGAATCTCGTATTCGCAGTTGGGCAACTTCCGTGAAAGGAAGGGAAACTTTTTTATATTAAAACCGCGGGCGGGCGGGCGGCCGACGAAGAATCTCGAAACTACTTGCAAAGCACTGGGAGCGCTCCGTGGTTGCGGCAGATACAGAACAGAATGCGTTGAAACCGTAGACAGCATCCATTCAAGGAAGAAAAAAAAGCAGAAAAGGTCGAGCTTTATTCTGTTAAGGGTTGGCATGTCGTAATCGCGGGCGGTTTGGAAACATTACGATTGTTAGACGACGACACAAAGTGCTTGTTAAGTTGGTAATGTTCCGTGTGATGCTGTAAATGGGGTACCCTCTTCTACTGAGCAAGCGACTCTTCTGGATAAGGGCATAATCCCACATGATCATTATTACTTTCAACCAAGACCCAAGATCTTAACAACGCACTGAATCCTTTTGTTCATAATGAAATAAGAAAATATAAAAGAAATCTCGTATGTTTTGGCTTCGCGAAATAACACAAAAATATGGTGTATAAAAAGTTGGAGAATGACATTAAGGAACTACACTCAATTGTTACATTGAGAAAATGTTTTTAATTCAAAATTTTTTGAACAGATGATACTTGTGAGTTTCTTACTTCAAAATTACGAAAGACTCGTCAGAAGTAGACATAAAATGGTGACATTTTATATTAATAGTAAAATTTTAAAAATGTGCAAACAAATAGGTGAATCGATTTTCCACTGTAACCTGGAATCTGTACAGGTTAGCTTTCACGATTGTAGACCGTGAAGTTGACTCTGGTCATTCAGGGTTGTGAAACATTCTGAGGAAATAAAGACATAAAACTTCTGCAAGATATCTTTTTGTTTTCCTTGAAGATTCCATGTAGATTGATTGTATCACAAAGAACCAAGTTGTACTAGATAAGTCGAAAAAAATAATGAGATGAGTTTCTATTCTCAACAGTTGCAATAATTTTGAGAGAAAATTAAAATTTCATTATTTCAAATTCACTGTTATATATTTTTCAAAAGTTCTAAAGAATTAAAAATCGACATTTGGTAATCAATCACAATTAATTTATATGGTAATTTGTTCACCAAAGAATTCTTCTGAAATTATTAAAACCTGGACCAAAACGTTCACTGCTACATAGTCATATGGCCATACAAGTAACTGTTGAAACAAGCATCCTCCGATGATGTGGAGATAGGGAGTGACTTCTCAAGATGAACTTGAATCACATATGAAATTATATCAATATTGATAACATATGTCAGTGTTAGTAAATTGCTCGTATTGTAAGCAATTTAAATTGAAAAAAATGATTAGTTGAATTTCGTAAAAACATCATTAATAATTAATAATGTTTAAAGAATAAATGATGGTAAAATTCAAAGATGGAACCAAAACTTTATATTACGTAAGTAGGGAGTTAGAAGACCAAGACTTTCTCGTGTTATTTTTAACGGTAATGTTAAATATCATAAATACAATTATATTTCCGTACTTTTAATATTTCAGATATCTGGTTCAAATCTCTCTGCATCAAAACTTCATGAAACGCAAAACACTATTTTAACTGCTTAGATAAGAGATACGAAAACCCAATTTTTAGTAAATATTACTTTTTGTTGTAAACATGAGCAATAATATTCATAACAATGCTAAATCTATTTATTAGAATGAAATTTAATAACATTCATTCTTATAGAAACTATGCCCGGAAGTTTATTATCTTTAAAAGCTTTTTCACTCTTATTAATGAAACAATCCCAATTAATTTTGCAGACAATGTTGTAGAAGGTGATATTTAAAGATTTTCTCAATTTACATCTTGAATTAGTTTTCTTTCCGGTAATATTTTTATGTAAAAATTGTGTTTTATGAAAAGCTCGTTCAGTTTTGTAAATGTTCTTTTTTTTTCGGCCCAAGAAAGTTTTAATTAAAATGACCATCCAAACTAGCGTAGATGTAAAGGAAGTAGCCGATATCCCGAGAACGAGGGTTCGAGCAAAATGGCTGGGTGTTGTGAAATGGTACCCATTTCATTGGTCCATGAATCACATCTCCAACGACCATACATTCATCGTCAAGGGCTGTGTACTGAAGTCATTGGGTACCCCGTTCCGGAAGAAAATAGGAAAACTTTCTCGCCGGTTCTATGTGTTGTCTGGGGTGCTCAGTTCAATTTTGAGATTTGTCACATCGAGAAATATCGCTTTCACAAAGAAAATAGCAAAGTAATTAAAACTTACAAACATTTTTAATTTTTTATTTATAACTCGAAAATGATGCGCTCTTTCGAAATTATCTTCAGACAAAATAGAAAGTAAACACAGTACACTACAAAATGCATGTATTAATTTTATTTTCCGACAATTATTTAAGTGCTAGAGCGCGAAAAAAACATGGACATTTGGCCGTCTGGCAAAAACGGTAGAATTCTAGCAGTCAGCTGCTCTGATAGGTAGTTTTCCATGAATTCTCTGATCAACAACAAATTGTGCGGACCGCGCGCCATCTTTCCTTCCTCTTTGTTGTCCTATCATCACACCCTTACTTGGACACACACTTACAAGCACTACAAGCTACAATACTTGGGAGACCAGTCGGGAGCTTGGAGCTACACACCAGCGTGGCTGCGGCTGGGCCGATACCACGCTGGTGAGAGATACCTGTTGAGGAAATTCCCCGCTAGCCGACGTAGGTCGACGCTGGATTTCGCCAGTTAGCGGGAAAAAGGTCACAGCCACTTCTCGCAATGAAAACATGCACTACACTTACGGAGATAATGACCTTAGCAGTTGACGCGTCTGGAATCACTAATCAATCAACACTGTTCGGCTTCAATGGGCTCATGTCCTTAGCAATTTATGTGACAAGTTATCAAACAATCATTCAATCAATCTAAAACGTAAGAAAACCCCTCTCCTCCCCTATTATCTCACGGCAGCACTATTGTTTCATTACATCGTGCTTGAAAACGATTATGACGAATTTATTTGCATTTTTTAAATTATTAACACTCCATTACTCCCGCGAGTCAGTAGGAATGCGTTTACTCGCGCAATGTATTTGAATATCCCAACCTTACATAATCAAAATATTACGGAAACGAGAGAGAAAGATAATTAGTTCAGTACAATGTAATATGTTAATACAAAATTTTCACCAAGAATTTTGTCTCTCGTGTGCCAAATTAGTACGTAAAAAAGCAATAAAACTAAAAAGGAAATTTTAGGCGTGAAACAAAAATATAAGATCACATAAGTTCATTAATATTTCGAAAAGTAAGTTGTAGAATTAAAAAAATAGAGCGTCACTACAGAATAATATGACAGTAAGGAATCGCTGGACATTGCCAAATAGAACCTTCTGTTTTTTTGAAATAATATGATTTTCCATTGAATGGCCATAAACAATTAAGGCCCTATTAGTTAATTGATGTACCGAATGTAGCGTCGCCTGGTCCGGCGCCGGTGCGTCGGGCCGCTTCGGGGAAACCCGCGTTAAGCCGGATGTGGGTGGAGGGGGGCGGCGCCACGCCGCGCCGGTTGGAAAAGCCCTCAGGAATCCCGGCTGGAATTTCCTTCAAAGGGACGCGCGCGGATGCGAGTCTAAGAGGTGTCGGTTGTAGCTCTGGAAAGGCTGGCCAGCGAGCCGTGTGTCGCCCGCTGCTTGTAGGGTGGGGGCGAGCCGGCGGATATTTAAGGCCGCGCCGACACGAGCCTCGCGGGATACGCTGGGTGTCGAAAGACGAGAGGTATCTCCAGTGCAATCCTTGCACGTGATCTTCGGGTCGAAGATCGGTTTGGCGACAAGCCATGTAACTGGTGTAGTTACGGGACTCTATGTCCGACAGCTTCGCACTTCGCGTCGCTTTTTGCTGTTTCCGAAGCAGTGGTTCTGGGCGAGGCCTAGGGGACGGTCGCGGGGTTTTGCGGCTAAGAGAATTGAAAGGTTGCCAAGGGGCTAGATTTTTGTATCATAATCATTGTACATTAATTGTAAAAATTCTGTAAATATATTGTATATATCAATCAGAACAGTCGTCTGTGTTTTTCACTCTAGTACGTCACAGACTCGGAACCTTTCTTTTCTAAAACTGGTGGCAGCGGTTATCGAAAACTCACGTCGGGGCGCTCGCAGCAAATTCTGCCACTTTTCTTTTCTAAAACTGGTGGCAGCGGTTACTGTAAACTCACGTCGGTGTGCCCGCACCAATTCTGCCATTTTTCTTGTCTAAAATTGGTAGCAGCGGTTATTGTAAATTCACGCCGGAGTGCCTGCGCCAATTGTTGCAATTGTAGTTCAAAATTGGTTGCAGTGGTGCTTAGAACTCACACCGGGTGGTTGTGCCAATTGCAGTTAATAATTGGTTACAACAGATTAAAGACTCACGTCTATCATTCAGCTTTGTGGAAGCAGTCACTACGTTCGCAACGAACGGGGAACGCGGAAGTCTGCAGCAGCATCCGCGGGGACATCAGTGCGGCATCAGAGCCATCGGTGCGCGCTGATTAATCAGAACAGCACGCGTAAAGACAGTGTACGCAGTTAAACGTGCATACGCGTCGTAAATACGTGGCGCCGGCAGTGTCGCGCACGCCACGAGAAACCGAAAAGTGCGGTGTTTCGGTACGGTAGTTTCGGGGCGGTACAATCCGACTCGGAACCTTTCTTTTCTAAAACTTGGTACTGGTACTGGAACGAGCTGATATTGGCACTGGAACTTGATCTGCTAATATTTGCATCACCGGAAGAACACATCACGGACCGACCTGAACGAGAGGAAGGAAGGAGGCCACAAACCGGATCCAGAAGGCGCTCACGCGACACCGAGGTCAACTGAACGTAAGTGTGTTTTTTGTTCTGGCCGGGGATCAATTCAGGCAAAATGGCTTTCTTAGCGGGTTATAGGAAAGAGGTGCTTGTTAGGGTCGCGATGGAGATGGGGGAAACATTAGAAGGGAACGAAACCGTTGTTAAACTTAAATCAATCATTACGGAAAGCGAGCAGTACGAGGAATCATTCGTGAAACAACTCGCTGACCAAGAAAAAGAACAGGTTGCAGAAATACGAGAGCAGGAAAGATTACGCGAAGAGAGAGAGCAGGAAAGAATACGCGAAGAGAGAGAGCAGGAAAGATTACGCGAAGAGAGAGAGCAGGAAAGAATACGCGAAGAGAGAGAGCAGGAAAGAATACGCGAAGAGAGAGAGCAGGAAAGAATACGCGAAGAACGCGAACGGCAATTTGAACTTGAAAAGTTAAAACTAACGAATCAGGCTCCCACGCGTGTTTCCATAGGTAGTAGCGACACGGGAAATCGAACTAATATTCGTATCAGCCAAGTCATGGACAAATTCAAAGGCGAAGGCGACGATATTACGTTGTTTTTAAGTGTTTTCGAGGCGCATGCTCGCCAGCTTGGCATTGCGCCGGTCGAATGGGTAAGCCATTTAATGGGTTTACTTCCTAATGAGGTGAACAACTGGCTCGTAGTAGGATCCGATTCACCGGATCAAGATTATGACCTAATTAAGGAACAATTATTAGATATGTACAAGTTCACGGCAGAAAAGTGCCGGCAGATGTTTTGTAGTCACGTAAAAGGTGCAAAGACCACTTGGAACGTCTATGCACGTGAATTAGCTAGTTATTGTAAAAAATGGGTCTCAGGTTTAAAGATAGAAACATTTGAGCAATTGCTAGATCTCATTGTAACGGACCAGATGAAGCGAAAGGTGCCGGCGGTTATGCGTGACCATTTCATTGATGTGTGGGGTGAGGTTTCTGCGTCCCAAGATTTGGCACGAAGGCTGGACACCTACGAAAACAACCGGGCTAGCGGATATAAGAAGGATTTCTCGCGGTTCGGCAATAAAGAGCAGGCAGGCGAACGGAAATGGCCGAAGGCGACGGAAAGCGCGCCGACCACTTCCAAAACGGCAGTGCCGAAGGTAGCTAGTAACGCGGAGTTCGAGAAGCCGCAAGAACGGACGTGTTACTTATGTAAAAAACCAGGTCACATAAAAGG
>BLKR01001813.1:0-246633 GCA_011170035.1 Teleogryllus occipitalis | reverse complement strand
ACCAATCACAAGAGTGCAAATCATTTCACAAGACAATGCAGGATGCACTAGGGGATACGTGCGTCGTGCGCAATCTGACGCCACGAGCACGCGTAGAGATACGAGATTTGGACTGCCTAACCACAGAGGAAGAGGTAAGGTTAGCAATCCAGAGAGAAACAAATGCTGACCTGAGCGACGTGAAGGTGGCAGTGCTGCAACCTAACAAGCGTGAGCAAAGGCTGGCCATTGTGGAGATGGAGGAAGCGGTAGCCATTCTCCTACTGCACAAACAGCGCATTAAGATAGGCTGGATCAACTTTCCAGTAGAAAGAAGAATTACTGTTCCCCGCTGTTATAAGTGTCTTTGCTACGGCCACGTGCAAAAAGACTGCAAAGGACCAGATAGGAGCAACCTGTGCTGGAGATGTGGTAAAACCGGGCACAAACGTACCGAATGCCAAAACAGCCCGTCGTGCGTACTATGCGCGACCCCGAGTCGACGCAAGAGGGACAGACCACATACCTGGAACACGAAACTGCATTGTATACAGAGATGCACTGAAACAGAGGAGAATAGCAAACGCAAGGAAATGAAGAGAATACAACAGGGAAATTTAAATCGTAGTAGAATTGCCTCGGAGCTTCTCGAACAGCTAATTAATGAGTTGAAGGTTGACGTATTGATCTGCGAGCCGTACAGGGCTAAAAGTTCGACAGAATGGTTCTCTGATGACTCAAGCACTGCGGCCATATGGATTCCCGACACAAGTCGAATCCGAGTAGAGCGCCATGGAGCAGGCTCACACTATGTATGGACGAGGATAGATAGAATAACATACGTGAGCTGCTATCTGTCCCCAAATGACACCGTCAGGGAATTCCGACAGAAACTTGAGGACCTCGAAGACTGCTTAACAGGCATTCAAACTGAGGTCGTATTGGCCGGGGACTTTAACGCGAGGGCAGTAGAATGGGACATGCCTCAAACAGACACAAGAGGAATGTTAATTCTGGAAATGGCCGCACGATTGAATTTGATAGTTATAAACAAGGGCTCCACCCCTACATATAGAAGACCTGGATTCGGAAACACTATTCCAGACATCACGCTCATGTCGGAGAGATTAGCGACTAAGGAACGAGGTTGGCGAGTCATCGAGGATTACACTGGTAGTGACCACCAACACCTATTATACCAGATATGTAATAATGAAAGACGAGAGAGACTTTCGCCTCACCAAAAGCTACAAACAATGGAACACCGCGAAAATGGACAAAGGAAGGCTTCAAAGTGGGATCCAGAGCGGACTGGAGTCTATCCCTAAACCGCCAGCAGGGTCGCCGGATAGGGCACAAACAGACCCTCGTAGAGGCAACCATGAACCTCATCACTAAAGCATGCGACGCCTCTATGCCCACTAAAAAGCGAGGAAACGGAAAACATCCGGCCTATTGGTGGACGGAAGAAATAGCTGAATTAAGAAAACAGTGCCTCAGACTACGCAGAAAAGCACAGCGAGCGCATAAAAGAATAAATCCTGCAGAGTTTTTAGAGCTCTCAGCGGAGCACAAGGCTGCGCGGAAGATACTCCAGAACGCTATCAAGAACAACAAAATTCAATGTTGGAAAAAACTATGCGCGGAGGTCGATACCGACCCCTGGGGATTGGGGTACAAAATTGTCAACCAGAAATTAAGGGTTCTTGGACCTACAGGCATCCTCAACTCAGAAGATATGAAGAGCATAGTGGAGGTTCTCTTCCCAACACACCCAGTGAGAAGCGAAACCAAAGATGAACCGAGGAATATTGAAGTACATATCTTCACCAAGGAGGAGCTGGTAGTGGCGGTATCCTCTCTGAAGAATAAAAAGGCACCAGGACCAGACGGCTTACAGGCGGAAGTTTTCAAAGCAATTGTGGAAACATCTCCACAATTGCTATTGAATATGTACAATACCTGCCTCAAAGCAGGGGTCTTCAGCAGTCGCTGGAAAATTGCACGACTGGCCCTTGTAAGCAAGGGAAAAGGCGATACGAACACGCCATCGGCGTACAGACCTCTCTGCATGCTAAACGTAGCGGGAAAAATCCTGGAGAGACTCTTAAAGCCACGATTACTTGCAGCAATCGAAGCTGCAGGAGATCTCTCTGATCAACAGCATGGATTCAGAAGAGGGCGCTCTACGATAGGAGCCATACGGGAAGTAATCAGAGCCGTCGACAGAGCGAACGAGGCATGCCACGCGGCCCGCCCAATCGTTCTTCTTGTGACTCGACGTCAAAAATGCCTTTAACTCGGCAAGGTGGGTCGATATTCTAGAGGCACTAGATAGCACGTTTGCAGTCCCCAAATATCTTACCCGTATGGCAAGGGACTATTTCAAGGACCGTTTCCTCTTATACGAGACAAGTGGGCAGAAATCCACGCGCGTTACCGCTGGTGTTGCACAGGGATCAATTTTAGGCCCATATTTCTGGAACTCGGTGTATGACAGCCTTTTAAGGACACAGATGCCAGAAGGTACCATCCTGGTCGGATATGCTGATGACACAGCAGCCATTGTAGAAGCCCGTAGCGTTGAGCTGGCCCAGCTCAGGCTAAACCAGGTGATGAGGCTTGTCAGTGACTGGATGGAAGGCCACGGTCTACAACTGGTACTTGCTAAAACGGAGATCGTGGTCCTTACCAGAAAAAGAATCCCTACCATCTTACCCATGCAAGTGGGTAAAGAAAGATTAATGACAAAGCCGTCTCCAAAGTATCTGGGGGTAACTCTGGATACAAAGCTGACCTACTGGTCACACATACAGAAGACTGTTGACAAAGCCGCAACTACAACTGCAGCACTGAGCAGGCTAATGGCTAACGTAGACGGCCCACGACCGAATAAAAGGAGACTCCTGATGTCGACAGTACAGTCAATGCTTTTGTATGGAGCCGAATTATGGGCTGAAGCACTGACTAAAGAAATACAGAACACGAATCACAGCGGTGCAGCGTAGGGGAGCGCTGAGAGTGTCTCTGAAGACGCTATCCTGGTGATCGCTGGAGTTATACCTATTGACCTGCTCGTGCTGGAGCGCAAGCGGATATATGATAGGAGCGGAGTCGAAGGAAGAGCGAAAGTGACACGAGAGGAACGATGTAGGACAATGGAGCACTGGCAAGAATGCTGGAACTGTGGGACCAAAGGAAGGTGGACGCACCGGCTCATCAAGCAACTGTCACCATGGATGCAACGGGATTATGGTGAAGTAAATTTCTTTCTCTCACAGTTCCTGACAGGCCACGGCTACTTCAGAGACTATCTCTACCGCATGGGGAAGGTTACATCACCCCATTGTAATTACTGCATAAATGAATTAGACACCGCTGAGCACACCATTTTCCAGTGCACGAACTAGGAAAGAGAACGCGATAGGCTGGAGGAAAAGACAGGTAGCCTCACGCCAGAAAACACGGTGGAAGTCATGATGAAAGATGAGAAGTCCTGGAGCGCAATCTCCCACTTTATAGAGAGCGTCCGGCGAACAAAGAAGAACGAAGGCTGTATAGACAGTAGTGTATAAGAGGGAACAAACGCAGTGACACCCATGAAGAAAGGCCCCAACCCGAAGTAATGCGAAAGCGGTTCCAGGTTGGGGTCAGAAGAAGAAACAGGTGGTTGTTTTTAGTGCGGTCGCCTATCATGAGGTAATCCCACACTGTTGAGCAACCGGTTTTGCTCTTCGCCTTTTGAAGGTTTTTTCCACCTGCGCAAAAAATAATAATAATAATAATAATAATAATAATAATAATAATAATAGTAACAGTAATAATAATAACAATAGTAATAATAATAACAATAGTAATAATAATAACAATAGCAATAATAATAACAATAGTAATAATAATAACAATAATAATAACAATAATAATAACAATAATAATAACAATAATAATAATAATAATAATAATAATAATAATAATAATAATAGTAATAATTTTTTTTTTGGCCTGGGGATGGTGTGAAAAATCTCTACCAGACACCTAGAGAGCCGTGTGGCCATTTCCCTAGGTAGTGTGAGGCTCGCACCCACTAAAAAACAAACCCCGTTTCTTCTTGGCCTTGTCCACTCCGGTATCGCTTCTTCAGCATTTCATCAGAGTGGGGCCGTATTCTTGGCCTATAGGCTTCTCTGTCTTTTGTAGTTTGTCAAGCGTATTTTGTCTTGTGTTGTCGGTTTTGTTTGGTGGGTCTAGTTTGTTCTACGGTTAGTCGTGTTGTGTACTGTTTTCTCGTCGTTTTTCTTCTGTCTCAAGATTCGTGTCACGTAGTCTGCGATCGTGACCCAATTTTCGCGGCTGTTTAACATCTTGTCCACCACGTTGTCTGGATTGATGTCTCCTAGCTTTGTTTGTACCTCGTGCTTTAGTACGTGCCATCTCTCGCATTCGAAGAATGTGTGCTGGGCATCGTCATTAGCGTAATAATAATAATAATAATAATAATAATAATAATAATAATAATAATAATAATAATAATAATAATAATAATAATAATATCAAGGCTGGAGGTAAACCTATCAGACCTATCCCCTAAACAGTATGGCTTCCGGAAGGTGCGGACGACAACTGACGCCATTCTCGAAGTGGTCAGGATTGCGGAACAGGCCAAAAGGGGTGACGGGAAGAAGAAAGGATTCTGTGCTCTGGTGGCCATAGACATCAGGAACGCGTTCAATAGCGCCAGATGGAAGGACATCATGGAGGCTCTGATAAGAAAGTCCCTGAATACCTCCTGAGAATGGTTGAAGACTATCTTCACGAGAGGAGTATAGTCTATACGGACCTCTTCGCAATGCGGGAAGACGTGACGTGTGGCGTGCCCCAAGGTTCGAGATTGGGACCATTCCTATGGAATGTAATGTATGATAAGCTGCTACACATAGACACCCCGCCAGATACCCACCTTATTGGGTACGCAGACGACACTCTGATCATCTGCACGAGCAACAAAGTCGACCTGTTTTTATACCAATTTTTATACCATCCTTTGATACATATGAGAACATTTTAAGACAAAACTTGGAGCAGTTTTTGAGAAAAAAATTGTTTAAAAATTCAATATAAAAAATAACTACTACCACCAATGCATTTTGCATATGTTTCATGACACAAAAGACCCGCACTGTAGTGACAGTAAAACCTAACCTAGATTTATCAATTTTTTTTTTCAATTGCTCTGTACTTTGCAGGATGAAAACGAAAAAAAACTTGCATTTTTAAAAATTTTTGATTAAGGGTAATTGCATTTTTATCAATACAAGAAAAGGCAACATTTAGGCATTCAAACACCAAATAGGCATTTATTAGTGAAATAGCCATTCATAGGGTCTATAAAATTCACATATAATACTCCTAATGCCTCAAAATGAATAACTAAAATATTGCATTTCTCATTGAAGGAAAAAATAATAAAAGGCAAATATATAAGTAAAAATTCACAGCTTAGTGATAAATTTTTAATAAATGCCATAAAAAATATTTAGTTTCTAATCTATTTCTGATTTATTCTGAAAGAGTACATTTTAAAATTGCTCTCATGTAAAATAAGGAAAATGTACATATCAGCTTTTGCCATAACTCCACAGAATTATTTGCCTATTTTCAAATTATTATTAGCCTTCTCTAAAGGATTCTAACTTTGATTATTGCAGAATTCAGTGTTATCACTAGACATCGGATTTTCAAGGAAATGCCTATTTTATTCTAGTGGACTTATTTAAAGGCTGATAATATATGCACATGAATCATGACAAATGATGACGTATGATGAAGTTTTATAATGCTTAGCTTTATTTTTGCTTAGCATAAATGTCTCTTATGCATAAATACCTTCTTTAGGACTTTTTTGCCTTTAGTGTATTATTTTAATGCTAAAATATTAGAAAATCAGTCATGGTCCAACATGGTCATTCATTACAAAATCAATTCATGTCATGGAATTTTAAAATACAAGAGAATTCCAGAGCATACCAATTCATTTTTCTCCATTTCCCTATTTCATAAATACCAGCCATATTCTGAGAACATGATCAATTGACAATACATCAACAGCACCAAAATTGTATGTGGAAATAAATTTAAATTCTCAGAAGGTTTCAGTGTTGCTAGTGTTGTGGTTCTAAAATATATGCCAGTCACATCAGAAGATGTTGGCAGATCCTTCTCCGCATCCAAACCGATTTTGTCTCCCAATTCTCGCAAATTTGAAATTGTGACCCTTGAAAAGTTACTGGTAATATGCAAATATTACTGGTTAATGCAAAATATTATGAATAAAATGTAGAAGAGTTGTAAATATGTAAATCCAGTTTTACATTAAAATAAACAAACTTGTTTTTTGCTTTCAAATTTACGAAATAATATAGACAAGAATTACACAATAAAATAAAAAAATTGTTTGTATGTAACTTATGACAGTGCCTTTTTATCCTTATTCTTGACATTTTCAGTGCCTTTTTGGGTGCATAAAAGACTATTTTTAGGGCCTCAACATTGGATGTCTAGTTTTTACATTTTTATTATTACTAAGTTCACAATACTTAATTTTAACTAATGACATTAATTGTAGAAATATGTATGTGTTATTAAAAATACATCAAAATCTTATGGCAATTTACACATTTACTCTCATCCAAGATATTATTTAATTTGATTTAATAATACTGGAATAATTTATTTTCAAAATTATCTACATATTTGTATTTATTCAGGATATTTTTTAATAAACAAGTCCATTGATGCATCTCACATGACTACATTATTTATTGTACAATCTTAAATTGAACTTTTACATTTTTTGTACAAGATTTTTTTTCTACATTTGAAGTGAATGTGATTATATTCTACAGGTTTTGGTATTATTTACCCTAAAAATTGATTTAATACCTCTTCAAATTCTGGTATTTGATAGTAAACTACTTCCATTTTACGCCTAGCAATTTCAATATCATGCTTTAGTGAATTTCCAGATATTCCCAAATCATTTTGATGAGTCTTGTAAAACTCTTCAATCTGTAATGAAAATTAATTGAAGGGCAGTTGGAAACATTTTCATATACATTTTACTATTTATAAAGATTTTGCCAAAAGGTCGTAGTTGTGATAAATAGAAAAAATAAATTCAATAAAATAATATTCTTACTCTTTCAACACCATCAGGAGTTTTGCATTTTGTGGCTGCCTGTTCCAAAATATACTGCCACATATTTGGCTCACTTGCGTACCTGTAATAAAATATTCATTAATTCATTCACAATTTTGTAGAAAAACATAGCATTTTGTAGAAAAGCCTAGCATAGAGGAGTAGCACACAAAATAAACCCAAATAAATCTTAGTATGTTAGAAAAGCAAGTAGAAAAATAAATAAGGAATAGAAATGGTTTTGGAAGTACTGTAACTTGGATTAATCTGTACATTGGAAAGAAATTATTAAAAATTATATGGTTATATAGATTGTCATTTAAGCATATCAACTCATTGAATTTGACAAACCAGTAGCGTAATGAAAAATTTTATATGAGCTCCCTTTATAAAAGTGTATAGAAAACACAAGTAGTGTTAGTATCTTAAATAATAAAAATATCCCCTAAAAATAGGCCCTCTTATACCTGGGTTCGTTCACATTGTGAGCCATACGGGCCTCAACATTATGCCACAGTGACAAATGTTGAAGAGCTTTTGAATAAACTAAAAAAAAAATTATCAATCAAGGAATAATATTAAAAGACTTCATATTTCTTTTAGTAAAATTACAGAAAAAATAAAATATAACAAAGAAATATTTTTTATTAATATATTTATTCCTCTTCTACAGTTACCATTTACAAAAAATAATTGTAACAAAGATACTACAAATTAAAGAAAAGAACTACAGCTTACTTACTCTAAAGCTCTCTGGGTTTGCAGACCTTCTAACAAATCATGGTCATGGACAAACATGTTATTCATCCATGTCACTTTCAACAGAGCAGTAGCAGATGCTTACAAAACGCGGACAACACCCGTGAATGAAAATAAGTGGGGATTTGACAACAGCTTAGTTTGTTGGCATGAGAACAAACACTGGCAGAAACTAATGTGAGGCAATATTTTCATGATCACTGCTCAAAGAAAAAACATGCTCTCGAAGAAATGATACTTTACAATCTATTCATTTAGAAAATAATGTGAAACAAAAAGAATAAAAGTGGGTGTAACACCACTGAGCTAGAAGGTGCATGAGCTATAACATAAATGAAAATTGAAAAACCAGGTGGCAACACTTATTTATATATTTTATAGTACCTCTCTTTGATTGCTTCCCATTCTGATGTTAGGAACTCAAGGAAAGTTCTGCAGCTGGACACAGCTGGAAGTACGTTCATAATTTCTGCTTTTGAAAATACACGATTGGGGTCAGTCAAGAGAACTGATAGTAACCTAGAAAGACATTATTTCAAAACATTTTATTCCAATGAAAGTATTACACTTAAATCTATTATTTCTTTCTTGTATTTTAGTTGAATGGAAATTATTTACAGAGAAGTATTTTCAACATGGCAATTTGTAAGGTTTGTAAACCCTGGTAAACATATATGAGACTGCAGAGTTCTGAAACCTTTATAATAATGAACAAATGTATATACTAATTTATAAAATACAAAACATTATTTGACAATATATTTATGAAACATTAAGATCACAAGAAGAAGCATCTAAAGCATCTTCACTTATGATCATTTTCTTGATCTGTTTGTTTAGTCACTCACTTCCTCTACACTTTCACCACAACACTTTTGTGTATGTAACTTTAAAAAATTACATTAAATTACAATTTAAAAGCGTTACAATATATCTTTTAAATAATACAAAAATGTATGTCCTTTATAATATATAGTATTTACAGATCTTCATTATATGGCTTTGTGCAAGATAACTATATATTAAATGATTCTAATTAAATCATTCAGAGTAATGAAAATCAACGTAATTTTCTAAAAGGAGAAAAAATTCAATCATTTTAGATTTATTTCTAAGATTTTTTTGAAGTATAAGAAAATTAGTAAAATTTGTAGACAGTCCAGTCACATACGTGTGACCCCCCGTTCAAAATTCTAAATAACCCCCCTTTTGCAGCGCCAACCGTTGCGAGACGTGCAGGAAGAGAATCAATTAAGTTCTTGATGGCACCGACAGGGATGTGAAGCCATGCCGACCCCAGTGCCGTGGCCAACTAGGTTCCTCGGTTGTGGATCCGTGGCGCGAACAGCCCAATAGAGCTGGTCCCATAGATTCTCGATTAGGTTTAAATCAGAGTAGTTTGGGGGGCCAGGGGAGTAAGTAAACTCATCGAACCACGCACGTACAATGAGAGCTGCATGACACCTTGCATTGTGCTGCTGGTAGATGCCGTCATGCCGAGGAAAAACGATCTCCATATACGGGTAGACATGGTCCTCAAGGATGGCTACATACTTTCGTTGATCCATTGGGCCTTCCAGAATAAAGATATGTCTATATTCTGCGATTGTTGCTGGGTGTTTGAGTTCAGACGTTTCGCGCCGTATACGCCAACGACCATCAGTCCGATGGAGCATAAAACGTGATTTATCTGAGAAGGCCACCTGTCGCCACTCAGTCTACGTCCAGTTGCAGTATTGGCGTGGAAATTCCAGACGTTGTTCCCGATTATCAGCAGTCGGCATGGGTGCATGAACCAGGCTCCAGCTGCAGAGGCCCTTGCGCTGCAACGTTCGCTGAATGGATGTTGAGGAGACCCTAATGGCAGGCCCTTGGTTCATTTGGGCGAGCAGTTGCTCTACAGATGTATGTCTATCTGTCCGTACACATCTCCGCAGCTGTCGTTTTCTCCAGTCATTTATGGTCCATGGTACGCCACAATTGCCTCGGCGCCGGTTTTGGATATCGCCATTTTGCTGTGCACGGTATTCTTTAGCCACGGCTGTACGTGAACACTTTACAAATTTGGCCGTTTCGGAAATGCTTCCACCTTTGGTCCGAAAGCCAATGAATGCCCTCTTGGACGTCCGTTAAATCGCTCCGTTTCTGCATTGCAACAACTACTACACTATTTTCCACTTCAACGTGACACGCTTTATATACCCTCCACTGCTGCCACTTTCCGTCTGTGATTTACGTTGAATACAGGCGGTGGTCATATTACTGTGACTGGACTGTGTATTATATTAAGTAATAAAAGTAAAAATTAGTAAAACTAATGCAAGTGTACGTGAAAGCGTGGACTTTCAGAATTACTTTACCTTTCTGTCTTTTCTTGATGTGGATTTCCAGCTAACTGTGAAAGAAGGAATGATCGAACTTTCGGCAATTGTCTCTCTTCTAATAAATGGAGGACATGCTCTAATCCTCGTTCCCAGTCTTCTTCAATCCATCGTAAAACTCCACCCACTACCCTGAATATATTTGAAGAAACTCATCAAAACATAGTAAAGCTCATAATTGTGCGCAAACTTTTTTCCTGTGTAATTGTTATCATACCCATGATTGATCTCTTGATGAGCTTTTAGCCACTGGTCAAATTCCAATCTAGCATCAACCATTGCTGGTTCATACCCTGCCTTACACAGCACATAATAGGCGAGAGCTTGAATTTCCTTTGCATTTCGACTTATATTTTGTTTAGCTTTCTCATATATTGGAATTAATAGATCTCCAATGAAACGCTTTGAAACAGAAGATGATATCAAAAAATTAGTGAAGCAATTCCTCCTTCCTGTTTTGTAATTTAAAACTTTCAAATAATTCATTAAGGCAAGACATTATTTTAACACAAATGATACTTTAATTTTATTTGTAAAAAGAAAATTTTACTTTGTAATGCTTTCATTCTGTTTACTTCTCAATGCTCTTGTTATATGTTTGCATTTAGATAATGGACAGGAATGACTATTGGTATAGCACTAGTAAGAAACTGCTCGGTACTACTAGTATAAAACTACTACTAGTATAAAACTACTGCTAGTATAAAACTACTGCTAGTATAAAACTACTATTAGTATAAAACTACTGCTAGTATAAAACTACTATTAGTATAAAACTACTATTAGTATAAAACTATTTGAATAACTATTAGTATAACCTACATGTTCTTTGAAAAGAAATGTATTGAATATAACCTTATGCTCCAATTCATATCCATAAATACTGGGACACGTAGATTTTAGGTTACATACTTACATCATATTTTATTTCTACACCAGTACCAATTAATTTCCATGCAACCATAAAATATACTTCAGCAAAAGTTTTCCAAACAGATGGATCATTCTCATATTTTAAAAACAATGTCATGTTTAAAGCCAGTTTAAAATCAAGATGTCCGGATACAGCCAGATACCAAGCATTTCTAAGAAGATTTGCTCTTGTTTTAGCAGGTATAACAAAATGATGGATTTCTCCATCATATAGTAAACGTTCACTCAGAGCTTTCCAGTTTGATTCATCATAGCTGACAATATACATGCCTAATGCAGAAAACCAAAAGAAAATTGATTATGTTTATAAAAGGACATCTGTGGAATATAAAACCAAATCAAGAAATACAACAGAACAAATGGAATAATCAAAAGATTTTTAAAAAGGAATTAGATTCATGAGATAAAATTAAACACACATTGTACATTATCAAAACCAACCACGTATCTGGATCAGAAGTTTGACAATAGAAAGTACGGTCAGCAAGAAGTAAAGATATTAGGGAAAATCTAAAGACAAAGAATGTAGTAGAAGAGGTAAAGGAACCCGAGAAGAAATGATTTTCTCACACTGAATTCCGTAGTAAAGCAAGAAAGATCCTCAAATACAGTGTTGAATTGTAATCCAACTTGTTTTAACTCATCAGAAATCAAACTGCCATTTAATACTTTTTTTCGTTTAAAACTTTCCTTTGTTATAAGGAGGAGGCGGACTTTAATGAAAGGGCATTTTTTCTTCTTTTCCCTTTAGAACAATGTCTTTCAGTATGTGTGTGTGTGTGTCTATATATATATATATATATATATATATATATATATATATATATATATATATATATATATATATATATATATATATATATATATATATATATATATATGACAAAAGGAATTGACCTTCTATGACTTGTTTTTGTATTTTTGGTCGATTTCAGCTAATAAGTAATTTTTTTACATTTTCCATCATTTTTAAAGCATTTTTCGCTGATTTACTTGATTTTAACATCATTTTAATAGTACTTGTTCAAATAATATTTGGGAGATGCAACAAATTCTCCACAATTCCTGAGTTAGATTTCTTCGCTAGGAAATTGTAATGTCAGCCGTTGTAAGGACATATTCCTTTGGCGCCTATCAGCGCTATTGTGGGTTCGGCCGATTTCGCGATAACTAAAGACAGATTTTTTGATAAAGAACAGTCCAAACCAAAAGTTTACAAGCTGAATTCACTTGGACGAAAGAAAGAAGTCTCGATTACATCAGCAACATACCCAAGAACTTGAACTGTTCATTTGTACTGGTTTTGATCAATTTTTTACATCATTTTTACCTCCTCGTATACGTGCGTATACACGGAGTAATATACGTAGCATAACGAAAGTTATGTAATACTGCGTAAAAAACGGCGAATTTTGGAGAGAAAAAAGTCCCTTCCGTCCTGCACTACTAGCGCGTTTTTCCGTCACGGACGGGACCTTTTTCTGTCGATAATTCGCCGTTTTGTAAGTCATGAAAAACCGCCCCCCCCCTAATTATCAATAACCGGAGCCAGAATCTACAAACCATGAAGGAATCGAATTTAATTCGTCTGGTTTTTGCTACAGTCGTTAAGAAACACTACATTCCGGGAATTTAACAGCAGAATTTAACAGCTATATATATATATATATATATATATATATATATATATATATATATATATATATATATATATATATATATATAAAATAGGTCCACTGTGTTCTCATAAACCGCACTTACGTGCACGCAGTCCGCCCAAACGGAATCTTCGAATCCTCTGCCACAGGAGCAGGGAGCTCGATCTCACCTCAGTGTTATTCGCCATTGTCAGTCGTTCCTCCTGTATTTGTTTTGTAAAAACAATTACTTTGACTGTTCTTCTTAACAAATCTGTATTTTTGTTTTATTTTAGAAATTGGAAGTGGAGTTAGTTGAATCTGACAGTGCCTTTACAAATGAGATGTAGCCTTTCCCTAATCACCAACATCGAACATCCCTAGTCGCGACCAAAGACATTTTATCCTTCCTCCTCTGCAGAGTTCGAATGTGCATAACGAATATGCAAGAACGACCTTAAACGCGTTTTTATTTTGTGAATATACACTTTCTCGAAGTGCGAAGTTCATTTTTCTCTAAAATGAAGCTGTATTTTCACGATAACCAAGTTGCGCGGCTATTGCAAGAGGGGGCGCGAGAGACAAAGTAAACTTTTTTAGATTCCCTGCCTACTTTCCAGACATCGGGAAAGTAAAATTATATTAGTACCCTTGGAACTACAAAAGTGGATTTTTGCTTTGAAGAGAGAACATCATTAAGGTCTACAGTGGCCATTTATTAAAGGTACATAATACTACCATCTTCGTACATCGCCGTCCAATCATCTAAAATTTTGTCATTCTCACCTGTAAACGAATACAGATCAATCCATTAAAAATAATCTTTGGACTCTCAAATATGTTATTTACAGGTTTTGCCGGCAGGTGTTCAGCAAACTCAACTATTTAAGCGATTAAGATTTTGTAGAACACGACTTGTTTGTGTAAAAAAAATAAGCCAAATATTTGTGTAAAAGCCCACCAAATCAGTAGATTTGGTGATGTACGTAATATTCGGGCTTCGCTTTTACACAGTCTTGAACGTCCACAAAATCTTGGGAGCTTATGCATATTACGAAGCTGGATTTGTCTAACATATTCGAAACATGAAATGATAATTTATGTATTGTGAGAGCTAAGTCAAAAAATTATTTTTAGTGGGTTGTTTATATTAATGCAAAAGTGTAGAAAAATTTGTACTCATTTGCATGGAAATGTAATTCCCAAAATTCAAAATACGAATATGTAATAACAATGTAAGCAATTGAAATTAATTAAAACCAAGTTAAATAAAAGTATTTTAAAACATTACTTACATAATTTTAAGTGTAGTGTCCGTGTTAAGTACATATACCTCCCGTGCACGTGGTTCTAGCTTTGATTTACACCGGGCACTGAAGTTCGACTCCAGTACATTGCAACAAGCACTATTGCGTTTCACACAAATAAAATTATTTTATTTCGAAAATTTCACTACCCTGGTAAATTTTATAATAAAGATCCTTCCACTCACTCATATTCCCACCAGAGCTATGGACCGTAACTGACCTGCAGGTGGAAATATGCAATATGCATCCACCGTGAGAGGCAGAAAGTGACTTCCTTACAGAACGGACAACTTTACACAAAGTTACATTACTTAGTACAATTTCACATGAAGTGTACATTTATAATCAATAAATCTAATATCAAGTGAAAACAAATTATCTAAACATCATGAGTAATGCATTAAATGCCGTTAATAATTGACTGAATTTGTGTGTTTTCAATAACAAGCGAAATTCATAAAATTACGTTGCAGCGAGTCAGACGACAGAATATTGGTTTTCCCCTGAGACACACTCGGCTGCCGCGCAGCTCACAACAGCGCTACTGAAACGGTTGCGCCACCAAAAGGCCGCATGTTTCCCGTGTTAAATCGAAGGGCCAATGAGTTAAAGCATGAAACCCAGTAATACAGCGAAGAATCGGCGCCGCTAGACGAATTTGTTTACTACGCTCCACGAAGTCACTGAGGTTAAGCGAATTCGAGACTCGCGGGTTCCAGGTTGGGTGTTCGGCTAGGAACCCTGGGAATTTAGCGGCGTCGAGCCCCTAACCTGATAAAAGGCACTGACTGCGACGTGATAGAATTGACAATTATAGTGAGCAGAGCGATCATTTTCAAAATTGAAAATTATCAAAAATTATCTACGAAAATTGATAGGAGAGAGAGGCGGACTTTAGCATATTGTGTGACCGTGGAAGTGAAGTGACGAACTCGTTAAAAGCGAAACTGGGCGACGTTAGAGATACGTTCGTCAAAGCGAAAGTCCGCAGTATTCGATTCTGAATTGTGATGATTATGACTAATAATGTTTCTTTCAACTAATTTTCAGCACGCTTCTTTTTAGTTTAACAATTTTTTTTGAGAGAGCGGGCAATGTTTTTTTTAACTGAGGCCCCGGAAGGGCTAGTTACGTCATTGGGCATTGCCCTCCTTTAAAAATAGAAAGTCACAAAAATAGTCATAATTACAACTCCCTCAGAGCATAATGGAAAGATAAATAAACACTTATTTTATATTAATGTTGGTAGGGCTCGACCTCTGCGACCCCTTAGGACCAGCCGCTAATAGTACCTACACGAAACAAAAAACGTTTGTTAAGTCCTTATAGAGGAAAACCTTGAACAAAGAACGATCCCAATACACTGAAAGAAAATATACATGTATACCGCATTTTCACTATTACCCTGCAGCTGACAGCATCTGACACTTGCTACGCAGAGGGAAAGTGTTACCCCCACTAGCCCTGAAAATCATGTATATACAGAGATCTCCATGTAACCGGGTATTTACATGAATCCGTGTATCCAGATATCTCTATAGGGTGAGAGATGTGGCGAATCTACAAAAGAAATGATCAGATTAGCATGTGCTCCGGATATCTCTATAAAGCAAAGAGACGTGGGGAGTCCACAAAAGAAATGAAGGTGTCACCAGCAAAAGGTGCTCACTGACAAAAACCTAATTTTCACGAACCACAAAAATCGTTTAATTTTCCAAATATTGATAATTCTGCACTGGTTTTGCATCTAAATGGTTTCTATTTGCCTCATTGTGTGTACAGTATCAGCATTGCTACGTTTGAAGAAGGCTACTACAGTATTTTGGTCATTTTAGGAACAATCTAGTGGCAGAAGGTGCTATATGCAGCAGTTAGCATTTTTTGACGTCTAACAGAAACTGTAAATAAAATAAAATCTGTATTGGAATATGCAATGAATTTGGAAGAAATTCAATGTTTAAATACATTTACAGTCATACACTACTCATCAATCAAGCAATTGGCACTAAGACATCAAGCAATTGACACTTGTCAAGTCAGCATAATGGAAGCCAGTTCAAAACAACTTTAGTACAAGGGATTTTCTTGTAACGTGTTCACCAGTTTTGTTTAATGCTCTTAGTGTGTAGCAGGGGCGGATCCAGCCCATTATTTTGGCGAGGGTCATTATAGATTTTTGTTAAAAAATAAACATTGTTATTATATTGTATTTTTTGTAGTGTATATATGGTACTACACAATATGATTGTTTAAATAATTACATAATAAATTGCATTCCAGGTTCCATAAATAAATATTTAAATCAATTTTGTCAAAAGAAGGTAACGGATTAAAACTCTAGATCTTGGCAGGACCCCCCTGCCCCGCTTCCCCCTGGAATCCGCACTGGTGTGCAGTACCCACGGCAGATAGCACCTTTTGCATCTTACCGTAATCGGAGGAGTTTTCGCTTGAACTGCGTCCCCCTCGTGGTCTTTATACTATTTTCCAGCATCTATGAGCTTTGTATTCTTCACCCCTTGCCAATCAACATTACTTATCTGACTTCTTTACCTTCATTCTGGAGTTTTACGATGTTCGTTACGGATGACGTGAGCGCCTTGTCGGCCATTTCTACGCAGATAGCACCTTCTGAATGTAATGCCAACTTTCGAATATCGAAAATAATGCTTTGTGGTAAGTGTACGCTCACGAGATTGCACCAGCGACATAATTTCCTCGCATACAACCGTTCTACATTGAAATGTAACTTTAGGAGAAAGTGTCAGTAAGCATCTTTTACTGGTGACCCCTTCAAATGATGAAATCAGGAGCCCTTGTAGGTATTAAAAGTCTCCAGGTCTAAGTGGGATTTATGCACGGTGACATACAGGAAAGGACAACCTGCAGTAGATGATAATGATGATGCATTAAAAAAAATAACCAATAACAATGTTTAATTTTAATATCAACATTACCAATGTTGTTATAGTTTCCTATGAAGTAATCACCGAAGGCATCAATGTCGTCCTCAATTATATTTTTTTTCTCTTTCAACCAATAAAGGGATCCTGGTTTACCAGCCATCAAGTTATTTTGCGTTGTGAATGGAATAGGAATTTGCCAGAGTATATTTTTCTGCCCTCGTATTGTGTATGGCCAGTGTCTCACAAATACTTCCTATAAATAAAACATTTAAGACATACTAATATGAATCTTCAGTAACATTATATATTGTAAATTTGTGCATTTTAAGATGAAAGCAATCCATTTAGTTTTTTGTCTTAACAAAAATATTGTTAAGCCATAAAATATTATAATAAAAATATTTTTATGTAGAGATCAATAGGTTTTGTTCCACCAATCATTCAACGTGATGCCAATGTTCTGGAAATTTTCACTTTTCATCTTGGGGTGGAGAATGATGCAACAGAAAATAAATCATAGTAATGAATAAAGCCCCCTCAGAAGTAGCAATAAAGCCCCCTCAGACGTAGCAATAAACCCCCCTCAGACGTAGCAATAAACCCCCCTCAGACGTAGCAATAAACCCCCCTCAGACGTAGCAACAAACCCCCCTCAGAAGTAGCAACAAAAGCCCCTCAGAAGTAGCAACAAAAGCCCCTCAGAAGTAGCAACAAAAGCCCCTCAGAAGTTGCAACAAAAGCCCCTCAGAAGTAGCAACAAAGCCCCCTCAGTAGTAGCAATAAAGCCCTCAGTAGTAGCAATAAAGCCCCCAGTAGTAGCAATAAAGCCCCTCAGAAGCAGCAATAAATCCCCTCAGAAGTAGCAATAAATCCCCAGAAGTAGCAATAAACCCCCTCAGAAGTAGCAATAAAGCCCCCTCAGAAGTAGCAATGTAAAGCCCCCTCAGAAGCAGCAATAAAGCCCTCAGAAGTAGCAATAAAGCCCTCAGAAGTAGCAATAAGCCCTCAGAAGTAGCAATAAAGCCCTCAGAAGTAGCAATAAAGCCCTCAGAAGTAGCAATAAAGCCCTCAGAAGTAGCAATAATGCCCTTAGAAGTAGCAATAATGCCCTTAGAAGTAGTACAATACTTCTTAGACGTAGCAATAATGCCTTTATAAATAGCAATAGTGACCTTAGTGAAGTAGCAACAAACCCTTAGAAATAGCAACAATCCCCTTAGAGATAGCAACAATCCCCTTAGAAATAGCAACAAACCCCTTAGAAATAATAGCAACAAAACCCCCTTAGAAATAGCAACAAACCCCTTAAAAATAGCAACAAACCCCTAGGAAATAGCAACAAAACCTCTCTTAGAAATAGCAACAAACCTTAGAAATAGCAACAAACCCCTTAGAAATAGCAACAAACCCCTTAGAAATAGCAACAAACCCTTAGAAATAGCAACAAACCCCTTAGGAAATAGTAATAAATTAAAACTTCTTAGAAATATCAAATCACAATAAAGTACCATGTAAAATTTTGCGTAGACCACTGCTATTAATGTTACTTCCTCTATTGTCATTAGATGTCATCCGTAAATTACATACCACAAATTGGAAGTATTTTGTATACCCCTCTTCTCCTGTGCACTTGAGCCCCCTAAATAAAACAAAACACTTGCAAAAGACGCCCTCCCATTTACAATAAGAGAAATTACAAAGCAGTAATAATTTAAATTAATTTCATCTAGTTATAGATTACAATGTATAATAATTAAAAGCAAATTAGTGGTGATGCGGGACTGGACCTAACAATAAGATTGGGGATAAATTTTAATGCAGGAAGAACACGTAGACGATAAAGTATCTGACAAGTCGTGCACCTCACCATCATGGATGGGGCATAGTGTCAATATACTGCACTTAATTGATTCTAGAATATTCTATAGATCAGTTTTTAATATTTTCTTCATAATGCAACAAATCAAAACGCACCAATTTGATGTAAAAATATTTCCATTTATTGTAAATAATTTATACATCACACCCTTTAATTTACTTACATCTTTTATACTTAATTTTTTAATATTTTAATGATTTAACATAAGACTAAATAAAAGGAATTATTTCAGCAAATGTTGAAAAAAATAAAAAATTAATATCAGTACATGCAATACTGAAATATGACCTTTCCATATCCCGATATAATGCCGTGTAATACTGTCTCAAACCCCTTCCCCACTCTTAGCAGATGTTATGGATGACCTTAAATTAATCATTAAAAATTAATTTCATTTCATAAACTGAATCTGATAAATATTCAGGATACTGTAATCGGTTACATTGATTGACTTTTTCATAACCTCGCTTTCTAAAAATGTACGGAATTCAGTTTACTTACTAATTTACTTATTTACTCACTTATTTACCTATTAACTTACAGTACAATTTGAGAAGTTTCAAATTGGATTCGTAATAACACATTAATAGTTAACGAAAGAAACGGTTTCCTCAATGCATTTTTGCATTTCAACAAAATTTGTATCGCTCAATTCAGTCAAACCTAAAATGGAATGCACATATATCAGAATTAAACACTAAATTAAGTTCATTACGTTACGCAATCAGAATTCTTTCAAATTCTGTCAACCTTCATGCAGCTCGTTCCGTGTATTTTGCAAATGTACATTCCCGCCTGAGATACGGCATAATATTCTGGGGAAGCTCATCCTATAGTACCTAGACCTTTAGAATGCAAAAGAAAATTATTCGAATAATGAAATGATGCCATCCACGTGATTTCTGCAAGCCTCTTTTCAAGCCTGGAATCTTACTATTGCATTGCCTATTTATCTATGTATCTATAATATTTGTCAAAACTGATTTAACTGTGGGAACATATTTTCATGCAACACTGATATTGATAATTACAATACACGTCGTAGAAATCACGTTCAAATATCAATATCAACAACTCACTATAAGAAATCATATACAATACATATACGTTACTTTACAACGCATTGCTAGATGACAATCAATTAAAGCCGGTACACAAATTTAAGTTAAAAGTAAAATATTTTCTGCTGCATAACTGTTCTATACAATTAGAGACTATACTGATCATCAAAAAGAAAAATAATGTTTATTTTAACAAAACAATGGTATATAATGGATTATTTTATGTTTGTATTGTATAATTTCTTTTAAAATGACTTAATATGCCTGTAATAACTAAGGTGCTTCAGCTTCCGGGTCAATGACCTCCATCTCGTTCAGGTTTTTGTCCAGTTTCCCTGATCCAGTGAGCAAATGCTGAGATGGCCCCTTGTTTTGCTTCTGGATGTAAATGTAGCTTCACTATGCGCACGTTTTGTTGAGGTCTCCTTATGCTTGCAGTGGTAGCAGTGGAGCCGAGGGTGAGTTACTATATTGTTAGCACTGCAGAAAAATGAAATCTGCAGTTCGTTTATCGTTGAAAATAGTTTTTTCTATAACTCGGGAACGAAAATGTCTAGTTTTTCAAATGTTGATAATCTTCCGCTTTTCTAAATTTATTATTATTATTATTATTATTATTATTATTATTATTATTATTATTATTATTATTATTATTATTATTATTATTATTATTATTATTATTATTGTAGTTTTAACTTTCAACTACTTATCTTTAAAATGTTGGGATGGGATTCTGGTACTCAAGAAAACGTGCGCAAATATTCTTCTCCCCCATACATCATATTTATTATTTACGGTCTTTTTACGAAATAAATCAAATATCACATGCAAGGATAACATTTCAGTTACATTACGTTTTTCAGTATAACTACATACCTGTTCAATTCTAAGAGTTTTGTTTTCAATGTCTGTACTAATTGTCACAAGAGGTAACACATCTTGAGATAACCATACCACAGATATATCTTTTGTTGATATTGTGCGATCTAGAGTTCCATCTGACCAGGCTTGAATATCTAATGCATCCCATAAATCCTCTTCAACAAAAGTGCTGTAAGATCTATATTTCAAAAATACCTGTATGCCTCTTTGAAAAGAATTTTCACTCAAAGAAAAGTTCAGCATACGTAAAAACAAAACCACTGAAAAATAAATTCAAACATTCAGTAGGTGCCTTTCCTTATAATAATGGTTCAGAATTATTTTTTATGTACATTTCAAAATAATTCAAGTACTCAGGTTTATGTAAGTAACAAGTGTCTATTAAAGAATATCAAAAACACGTGTTTCGTATTTTAAATGTTTAGAAACTAACTAGAAAAGAAGAAAAATGTGTAGTAATGAACATGTATAACAACACATAATGAACATATGTAACAAGTATAGACATAGTGGCAGATTTACACTTGGGGCGTCCCTGGACACTACACTCTATGCCGCCCTTTTTTATATTATTTAATTTTGTAATAAAGACAATAAAGTTTTAATATTTTTTAAAGCATTTATTCAATTAATAAAAATACAACTTCTTTATAATAAAATGAATTACATCACACAAAATAAATTAAAATCTCTCGCGTCTTGCTGATTGGACATCGAATTGGTCGATGAGATCTCAGTATATTGACTTCAAAATTTCGCATTATATTGACAACAACGCATTCGCATTTAATCGATCTTCGGTGATTTCTGATCTGAGATAGTTTTTCACACGTTTCAAAGATCTTTCAGCGATGCAATTACTTATTGGTGACAATCATCCGGTATGCAGTATCAACAATCGAATACACCATGTACAGTACAAGTCATTTTGACGAAGAAACTTCATCAATTCCATTGGAGACAAATTTTCAATATTTTTCTAAGCGCAGTGTGCGTGGAAGTGTAACATTTCATTTCCCACTGGGCCTTCTAAATCCGTGTCACAGAAGCCTCGCAACACGTTTGATTTTTCTTGTACAACGTTACTTACATTCAAATTTCAAAGTCCTAAAATTATCAAGAATTTTCCATTGACCTTGTAAGCTTCGTTTATTCGATTTAACTCTCGAACTAAGTTATCTAAAATCACATAGAACGTATTGATTTAGAAGTGATCTTGGGTCAATTGTTCGTTAATTATTAATTATAAGTTACACTTTTTGACCAAGTGAGTTAAAACGTGCCACATATTTTTGGGCAAACAAACATTCAAGTGATTTCTTCGATTATTAAGCGAGACATCACAAATTGAAGCAAAAAAGCTAGTGGTGCTAAAACAACACGTATTTTCTCGCCCATATTTTACACAAAATTATGCAAATACTCAAATTTTCGAAAAATTGTACATGACCTTATTTCAAAATCTTTAAGGAAAGATTACATTAAGGAAAATAATTATATCTCTAATATGTGAATTGTAGGAAGACTGCGGAAAAAAGTTTGAACTTTTGCAATTTTCGAAACAAGGGTTTTTAACGAACATACGACCTGCGCCATTCTCTTAAACGTCCTTCCAACTATCCAATAACAAAATGTAATAAAAAACGATATAGCATTTTTAGTGAAAATGTCCGAGGGGCTTGTACTTCCCAAAATAAGTACTTCCCAAAATAAAAATATCGGTTTCAAATTCAAGGGGCCGCGACATCAGATAGATCGATTGGGGAGTATCAATTTTGGAGAAATAGGGCTGAAGCTGAATTAGCCGCTAGCGTTGCTAACGGACAGGCGTTCTGCCGTCACTCAATTTTTCGGTCTCAAGGACCAAAAAACCATGAATTCTGGCTACATTTACTCATAAATATAATAATGTGAACAAATTGTGCTAATGTAAATATTAACGACGTGAGAGAAGTCAAAAAATTACATTTTTGTAATTTTTGAAAAAACAAAACAATAGAGCAATGTAGCGTTTATGTCATCTTACTGAGTACATTTAGCACTATCTCTTTACAGAAAAAAATTGGAACCGTTTTTGAGAAAATCTTGTTTTTGTTATTTTTCTATATTGCACTCAATATTGCGCGAAAATTTCCAAAATTTTCAAAACAATGTAGAGGACCTTCATGAAAGAACTACTTACGCAGAAAAATTTTATTTCAAGGAAACATCTTTATATTCAATTTTGTAGTTGTACGAAGACACTAATGACATCTCAAACTTTTGGAACTTTCGAAAATCCAGAGTTCCTGTGAAAATCGGACCCATCTTACTTGTTACTATTCTTTTAATTTTGTGCTCGAATTTTTTTATATTTATCATGGAATTGTGATATTCTATTGTTTAATTTTATGTTTGTATGTTTTATAATTCTTTACATTCAATTTTCGTTCTATTAAAGCGTTTATGGTTGGCGTAATTTATCCTTTGGCTATCTTGAAATAATTTTAATGTCTTCTGCTGATCGTCCTGGGTTGAAGTTTTCCGCTTTTGATAGTTCCTCAAAAAAAATTTACTGGCAGTCTTATAATGTAAGCATTTAAGTTTTCTATTTTCAATTCGTTTCTAATTAGTCTATTTGACACACACCATGGTGCTTTAATTGTGCGTCTTAAAAATTTATTTTGAACTACTTGGATTTTCTCTAAGTTACTTTTTGCTCCACCTCAGACACGGCAAGCAGAAGTTAGAGATGGTCCCCTAGTGTTCGATTCCGAGCCGTGCGGACCTAGTAAGCGGAGCTCCCGCAGTTCGTCAGTTAACTAGTTTCCCACAGTGAGAAAACTTCGAAGTTGAAGTGACAACTTGAATTATATCGTGTGATAAATGAATGTCATTCGATATCAACTCATCAACAGGGCATGCAATAAGCAGTGCCCTTTTAGCCCTAAAAAAGAGTGGATTCGACACCTTCCCAGGCGAAGTTCATCAAAACCTGGTAATGCTACCATCTAGTGAAGATATGGATTTCATCTCAGACGCAGCCCTGATGCAGCACAACCTCGAAATGAATCTCGAGGTGGGCGACTCAACAGTAAACGCGACCAACGCTCAAACCTGCCCTTCAACGGCAACCTCTCACCAGAAGGTCAGTCGGTGATACCTCCAACTCACGAAAACAAAGAAATTGTCAAGTGATCTTGAATATATGTGCCTACCGATAACAGATTTAGTGAATTAGGAAAAATCAATGGCGAAATCGACGACACGAGTTTTGCTTACCTAAACAATCTCCCAAACGATAATTTGCCTCAAACAGGTAAAATTCCTCCAGTATATGTGTCTAATATAATAAATATTAATTATTTCACTAAGTAACTTACGTATAAAGTTTCAAGTAATTTCATGTCAGTTGTTAAATATGACAAAGTCAAGATCAGTGCCAAAATACCAACTGACTTCCGTAATATTGTTAAATACCTAATACAAACACAAAGAAGCTTTCATTCATTCAGAGATCCTTCAAACAAAAAATGTTCAGTGGTTTTTAAGAATCTGCATCAACCAACAGTATCTGAAATAGCATTAGACTTAAAACCTTCAATTTTATTCCCTTCAATTCTGAAAGTGACTTGGCTCCAAAAGGAGGCAACCCCATTCCTGTAGTGGCTGCGGAATTTAACGGAACCAAACCATTTGATATCATACTATCAATAGATCACATATCTAATCATCGAGTGAAGGTAGAAAGACGTAAAAATCCGAAAGGCCCCTTGCAATGTCAAAGATGTTTGGATTTCGGAGACGCCAAAAATAACTGTAATCACGTCATCAACTGCGCGTTCTGTGCAGGCAATCATTCAGTAATGTGTCCCAAGAAGAACGAAACTCCCGACGTGTGCTCTCTGTAAAGGTCACCACAGGGTGGACATTAGGAACCAGAACTGTTTATAATTTAAAGAGATAAGTGAAAGAAACACCAAAAACCCGGTCAATGATAATAGTAATGTAAACCAATCCTTAACTGGTCAATCCTCGCAAATCAACCTTAATAAAGAATTCCCATCATTGTCTCGAGGCAACAAAATCCCGAACTTCAACTATATTTCAAACTTCAAAAATCAACCCAAAACTCCCGTAACACCTCCCCACCAAATTCTCAATCGCCAGACCCTCACGCCATCAACCCGATAATCAATACAATAATAAATTCCATCACATGCATTATTAATTTCATCAATTCTTTAATACCATCTTTAATCAGCACCATACAAAACTCCGTAACCGCGTATTTAACTAATGACAATGGCAGATAATCCCAACAATAATTTAACGTTCTTAAATTGAAACTCCAATGGCATCATCAATAAAAAGATAGAATTAGTTCACTTCCTGCATCACTACGACGTTGACATTGCATGCGTAGTTGAAACGCACCTCTGTCAAAGAAACAAACTATTCATCCGACACGAAAATTACACTCTTTACAGATCTGATAGATCTGAAATCAAAGGTGGAGGCGTACTAATAGCAGTAAAATCATGCTTTAATCACTACCAAACTAATCTTCACGGCTAAACTCCCCCGCCATTGAAGCCATCGCAATTAATATAAACATAATCAGTTATGGAAAATAATATCAGTATACAAGCCACCAAGTACTAAAATCCAAAACTCAAACCTACAAAATTTTTTCCAGTCCACGGAAAATGTCTTATTGCTAAGTGACCTCAACGCCAAACATACAAGTTGGGGCTGTCAAATCAATAATCACGACGGCAAAATCTTAGCTAATATAATTAATCTAATTTAAAAGTTATCTCCTCCCGAACCAACATATTATCCATTCGACCGCCTGCGCAAACCTGATATCCTTGATTTAACCATAACCAACACAAAAATAAAATTTCACATTTCAACAATTTTTGAACTAGACTCATTACATTTCGGTATTAATGACTACCCAACAATAAACCCCTCAACACGTCCCTGCCCCTAAAATAAATATTTTAAAAATAAACTGGGTAAAGTATCAAACAATCATACAACTCCTAAAATAAAAATCCTGAAAACTCCAATTGAAATAGATCAATCAATAAACTATTTGAACGAACTAATTTTCCCCACTTTAAAAAAAATCTTAACTCACCATATTACCAAACTTGAACAAAAACACAGCAAATTACATCAATCTATTCAAAATGTAATAATCACAAAAAATAAAACTAGAAGACTGTGGATCTAACTGAAAACTAAAGAACTTAAGAGGGAACTAAATCTTATCACCAACATTGTCAAAAACTCATAAAACAATCACAAAAATCAACAATTTCATAATTCACTAAACACCAACAACAACTCGCTCTGGCAATTCTCCAAGAAAATACTAAAAAAGAAAAAACACAATCCCTCCCTTAAAAACCACGACTGGTAAATCTTATTCATCATATCATACAGCTGAAGAACTTTCTGACTATTTTGCATCGACATTCACCTTAAATAATACACAATTTCATCCCGAACATAACACCATAATAAAAACAGAACTTATTCATGGACTTCATCATAAAATCCAATACACATCTCCGACCGAAATAAATAAAATCATAAAAAAACTTCCAACTAAAAAATTCCCAGGTCATGATTGCATTAATAACACAGCTCTAAAGTATTTGCCACCCACAGCAATAGCATTTTTAAATAATCTATTAAACTCATGCTTCAGAATCGGCTATTTCCCACTGACTTGGAAGTATGCAATTATCATTCCCATCCCCAAACCGAACAAAAGCGCAGCCTTCACCGACAGTTACCGCCCTATAAGCTCGTTATCAAATCTTTCAAAAATTTTCGAAACAATTATCCTAAAAAGACTAAACAAACATCTCCCCTTAACAAAAGCTATACCAATAGAACAATTTGGATTCACAGAAAAAATGTCCACACATCAGTTACTCCGTATTACAGAACACATATACACAGCCTTCCAAAGAAAACACCACACCATAGCGATTTTCATAGACATCACGAAAGCATTTGACCTTAACTAGCCCTGAACTACAAACTAATCAAAAGTGATTACATACTACATTCAATAATAAATAATTTTCTTGACAATAGAACATTTTCGGTAAATGTTAACAACCACCTTTGAAATCCGAGATTAATAAACGCTGGACTCCCTCAAGGTTCCCCACTTTCTCCGACCTTATTCAACTTGTATATCTTCCTAATTTAAATAATATTCAAACAGCTCAATTTGCGGATGATATGGCCATATTCTCTTCAGACACATCCATGAATCTAATTTGAAACAGAATGCAATTATACCTTCACATGATGGATGGCTGGGCTTCCAAACTCAAGATACAGTTAAATTCAAGTAAAACTTCCGCCAAAATATTCACACTAAGACCTTACACTCCACCCATTTCTATGACACCGAACAACAACACAATAGAATGGCTACCTCCTAACAAACTGGTTAAATAGCTCAGACTTCAACTAGACACCAAACTAAACTGGAAGCAACACACAGATAAACTATTTAAAGCCAAAATAAAATTACTACAGCTAAAACCATTAATTCACAGAAATAGCTCGACACCATTCAATTCTGCCATATTAATATACAAAACAGTCATAAGACCTCTGCTACTGTACGCCCGCCCAATATGGATTAACGACTCCAAAACAAACATTAACAAAATTCAACTAATACAGAATCAGTTCCTTAGAACAATAGCCAACGTCCCATGGTTCGTTTCCAACCTCCAACTCCATAAGGACTTTAACCTCGAACCACACATATCTCATCTTTCCACCAACTTTTATTCCAGCTTAAATAAAATCCCATCCCTGGTGCCTTTCAGACTCGATAAAAATCCTATCCATCAAACCAGAATTACAAATAAATATCCCTATTACTCATTTCTCATCACATTCGCTGAATTGGAACCTGATTAGAGGGCCCACAAGGACAACAATTGTAATAGTTGTAAGTTAATTGTAAGTAAATAGTAAGTTAATTTTACGTGTTAATAAGAAACCAATACATATGTAAAGTTGTTAACAACTAATCTATGTACCTACCATCAAAATCAATAAATTGAAAAAAGATGGTTTGGCAATTGATTGGAATAAAGTTATCCCACTTTCTATGGTTAGTCTAGAGTGGCTATTCATAAGTGGATATAGTTTTGCCATTTTCACGTATGGTTTGTTGGCAATTTCTTCAATATGATATTTCCACGTTAGCTTTTGATCCAGAAGTACTCCTAAATATCTCAATGGTTGATCTTTTTTGATCCATTTCAAATTTACATTTTTAATTATTAGTGTGTTGGCATTTCAGGTCTTCGTAGCGTAAATATCTTGGGTTGTGATTTAGTGGGGTTTATTTTTATTTGCCATTTTGAGCACCAATTCATAAATGAATCTAATGATTTTGTCGAACTTCTCTACCTTGATCCACATCTTTCTTTGTAGTGAACAGCATTATGTTATCAGCGAAACATGCTATTTCTCTTCTTTCCATCTCAGGGTAATATGCAACGTAAATGTTAAAGAGGGTTGGTGAGGGGCGGTGACCCTTGCGGTACTCCTGCTTGCGTGATTTTTGCTCTGATAAAGTATTACTCACTTTCACGAGGACCGATTTTGTAGGAAACATTTAATTATGTCAAATAGATAATAGGGTATTCTAAATTTCTTATTTTTATACAATAGCCCTGCATGCGAAACTTTATCAAAGGTCTTTTCTACTTCAACGAAAATAGCTAACGTATGTTTATGCTGGTGAAATGAGTTTGCTATATTTTCAGTTACTCTTGTAAGCGGTATGGTTGCCACCTTCGAAGAACACATGACCCGGAGATCACTAGGGAGGGGAAGTTAACGAAAAGTAAACGCGTATTCATAATGAACATTTATCGTAAAATAATATACGCCTTTTACCGATTAATTATTTCATAAAAGTAATTTTATAATATTAATAACGCATTAATTACTATAATATTAAGTGCATTCTCTTTCGACTAGAGATGGTGAACTGATGGCATTGATTTTGCCGCGAAGTAGTTTTATTTATATAGTGTCATTAATGACATTTTTAACATTCGTTAAAATTAAATTATTAAACACAGATTGTATTTTAAAACGTGAAAAAATTTATTTCTTTATATGACCCGGGAATTTCAAAAGTAAGCCGGAGCCGGAGATCACTCCTGAGCCCGGAGTCTCCGGTCAAATGAAGAGGTGGCAACCCTAGTAAGCTGCTGAGTGGTAAAGTTCGCGAAATCCGAATTGTTCTTTAAGAATTATATTGTTTTCTTTAGGAAACTATTTAACCTTCATGAATTAATTTTTCAAACACTTTTCCTATATTAGGTAGTAAACTTATTGGTCTGTAATTTGAGGGCAAACAGTGGTCCTTACCAGGTTTGCTTATTATATTAATATAGCTTGTTCCCATATATCGGAAAGTAATTAAGTCTTAGAGCTGCATTATAAATTGCTGTAAGTCCTTCTATTGTTGTCCGTTGGAGCTCCTTCAGAATCTACGAGGTTATTTGATCATGGCCTGCTGATTTCTTTAGTTTTAATCTAAAGATTTTTACGCGTTTCAGATGGAGATATGAATTTTACTTTTTGACGGACTCTTGTAATAGAAGGGGAGAAACTTTTCAATTTGCCTATTTTGGTCCTTGATTTCCGGTTTATTTGAAGTAAATGTCGTTTCGAAATTAATGGCTAAAGCCGACGCTTTTGTTTATCCGCTGAGCTGTTAGATTATTTGTTTTTAAGGGAGGTAGTTCATATTTCTTTAGTTAATTTTTAGTTAATTTTAGTCAGTTTCTTTAGTTAATTTTTGTGCTCCATATGTGTCAGATCCTTTCGGTATTTGAGCAATGAAATTTTGGAATCCATTAAATCTATGTTGGTATATATTTTTTTTTTTGTTTGAGTTTGATTTAGTTAGCGTTTTATATGGGTCTCGCGTTTTCTGCCATTTCCGTCTTAGTATTCGTTTTCTTGAATGAAATGAGTTTGAATACGGGATTTTAGCTTCTTTCCTATTGTTATTTGTTTTCGGCTTTTTGGCCAATATTATTGCTAACCCTATTGCTTTCGTGAGTTTATTTCTTTATTAATGCTTTCAATTGTTTTTAGTTGATCGGGGTTAAGTATACAAAATGTTTTGTAAATTTAAATTTTTCCGAGTTTATTACTGGACAACGGTCTGAATCAAGATCTGCTGTTACGTATTGAAATAATGGGATACGAACGTTTTTAGATATTGTAACTTCTAGGATGTCTGGAATAATATTATGATTATAATGATAAAGAGTTTTGATGGTGCATGTACATCAGCGTTATTATTTTGTAAGAAATCAATTTTTCTCCTGCTTTATTTGTTGAATACAGCACCATACAATATTTTACAGTTTAGATCTCCACAATTAGCGTTGGTGTATTACTGCTTATTACTATTAATGCTTTTTAGCATCTTTTCTGGGAATATTTTATTTGGTGGTTTATAGGCCGAAATCATCATGTCCATGACCTGAGCTGATTTTTTGTTATTTAAGGTCGCATCAACATCTAGATCATTAGCGACAACTTTTGGGTTAACGGTATATAACTATGAAGATTTGGTGATGATAGGGGTGAAAGGACGAACAAAAATACAACCATGCCCGGGCGGGACTTAAACCGCGACCCTTCGGTCCGAGATCGCAGCGACACTACTGCCGTAATGATATCGGCCATCGGATCGCTTGAGCTGATTTGTATACAGACAGTTTCTAAGTTATTGGAGTATGGTATAATTAGTACATGATGTTGGATGCTTTTTTTATTATTATTATTATTATTATTATTATTATTATTATTATTATTATTATTATTATTATTATTATTATTATTATTATTATTATTATTATTATTATTATTATTATTATTATTATTATTATTATTATTATTATTATTATTATTATTATTATTATTATTATTATTATTATTATTATTATTATTATTATTATTATTATTATTATTATTATTATTATTATTATTATTATTATTATTATTATTATTATTATTATTATTATTATTATTATTATTATTATTATTATTATTATTATTATTATTATTATTATTATTATTATTATTATTATTATTATTATTATTATTATTATTATTATTATTATTATTATTATTATTATTATTATTATTATTATTATTATTATTATTATTATTATTATTATTTATTATTATTATTATTATTATTATTATTATTATTATTATTATTATTATTATTATTATTATTATTAATGCAACTCCCCCAGATGCATTTTATGCTGGTCTATCCCTCCTGTAGATTTAATACCCTGGAACGTAAAATTTAATTGCAATGGAGATGGGTTTCGGTGATGTAAGCAATATCTATTTCCCGGTTTGAAAGGAAAAACCGGAACTCATTTTCTTGCCTTTTCAGCCCGTTTGCATTCCCGTTTAAAATTTTGATATGTGTTTTCATTTCTGGCATTAAAATAACTTTTTTGAAGGAATATTTGTTTGCATATATTTTTCAGGTGAGGTACAATAGCCGTGCTTACTTGTGTTACTATTTCTGTAATTTGGTTTTTAGCTATGCTTACATTTGGAGTAACAGTTTCCGAGAAATTAGGAATGCGTTATCTTTTTAGTAGACGAGGGAATTCTGTCCTGTTTATTGGTCTTGCTTCGTCTCGTTTTGCTTCGTCTCGTTTATCTTTTCTACTCTCTGCATTAAATGATTCAGGCCCGATTCCTGTTGCCCATGGATTTGGTATTGGTTTGACCTTCAGTGAATGAGAATGAAAATTACCGTGTTTAGCCGTTTCCTTGAATGCACGACAGCCCCGGTAGTTGGTGGTGTGCGGACCTTGACAGTTACAAAAAAAAAGGGGGTGAACTTTTATTGATTTTGCACACAGATGCCAAACTTTTGGATTAAAGAAAAATTGCCGCCCCCCAAACATTTGCCATCCAGGGACCAGTGCCCACAGTGCCCATGCCTAAATCCACCACTGTATAGACATATATAAGTTGTCTAATAAATATATGTGATAGATTAGCCACTTAGTAACAGTAGTCAAATATTTGTGAACATCATGGTAAACAAAGGTTAGGAGATCATGAAAGCTCAAATATCTGACAAAATGAGAAAAAATGAAGCGAAATTTTTTAAAATAATTACAAAGAGACTTAATGGAAATAGTATCTCTTGCATTGATAAATACAGAAAACCTGTCAACTTGGACACCTCCCTTTATTGGACACATTCTGAAAGGACCAGCAAGTGAAATCTTTGTACTTAAATGAGTCCAAGTTGCTCTGAGTGTTGGACGCTATTCTACCTTACAAGTCGGACAGGTATTCTGAAAATAGAGGGCAAAAGATGGATATTTTTAAACATTTTTCCAATATTCTGGCTGCTTGGCTTCCTGTCTGCTTGTTTGGCAGTTGGGGTATGTAATGGGAATTGGGAAGGTAACAGGAAGAAAAACAATCATGGTTGGAGAGTACAAAACTGAGTGTGGGAATATGACTTCAAAGAATAAGAAGAACTATGTCATCTGCTGTCAAATGTCTACCAATCAAATCAATGTGCTATGCACTGTTTTAGTGAACTAGGACACTACACACTTGCCCTCCTCTATTAATAAAAACTTTGTTTGAATTGAAAAAACAAATAGAAAACGAATGCGCAGATACCTCCAATTTAAAATATAAAAAATAAATAAATAAAAAAGAGTATTTTAAATGACATTTTTGTAATGCCAAAAATAGTGTTATTTTAATTTTCAAAATAAATGTTTTTAGTTAAAATACTAGTGTAATACTTTTCTCATCTATAATCCACAGAGTATCAATGCAGGTGAAAAATAATTTTTTGGCTGTTTTCTTGCAAAATTACGAGTTTGGAAACGACACTTTTTTAACTTGAATAAATTTTATGGGTAGGTATCCAATAGACAAGTTTTACTGTAGGTACATTCATTTTTAAAATTAAAAAAGAAAATCAGTAACAGGCTCTTGTTAAATTCCTCCAAATCATAAAGGATGATTGAAAGCAAATATACATGCAATTTGAAGAAGTTTACAACACATGAAGTTGAACAGATAAAAGCATACATGACCATCAAACCTTGATTCAAGAAAAGAGAGGAAATAATTTTGATGAAACCATTATACTACTTTACTCACTCTTTTGATCTCTAAATTCCTGAGCAGTCATTCTATCTTTTACATCCAATAATGAAACAAAATCAGCATGAGATGCAAACATGTGATTACTTCCTGCCTACGTAACAAAGAATAATATATGAATAAGTATCAATCTGGGAGAGAAAAGTGAAGTCATAATAATTTCAGTAATAAAATGTTAAATAAATTAATAATCACCTCACAGCTCTCTTGCAAATCAAGGGAACAAAAATATGAATAATAGTGGGCTAAACTTGTAGTGACATACTCTTCATTAATGTTTTCAGCAGTCACAAAATGACCAAACCACTGCTTCAGTAAATAAACCAACATGCCTACAGGAGTTACCTGAGTTCTGAAAGAGTAGAAATTGAATTTTGCTAAAGGAAAGAAATGCAATGCAAAGAAATCAAATAAAACATGTAAATATAAGAAAAACATAAAGAATCAAATTACATAAATTAATATTTGCATGGTAGTAATTTGACATAAGTAAATTTGTCAAATAAGGTAATGTTAAGGAGTATAAGAAATTTGATAGTAATTGAGTTCTCCATGATTTGATAAATTGTCCCATGAGCATCAATATTACCCAGCAAGAATCATGCCCCAGAAATCCACTGCAGTATGAGTCATATTTGGCAAGAATATAATATTAAGTTGTGGAGCAGGAAACGATACTCCAAGGCGTTCTTCTAAGAATGGTACAGCAGCTGTCATATATTCAACAGTGTCTTGTACAACAGGTGTACTAAATCCTCGAATAAATCCTTGGATTATTATTCCACCTGTAGAAATAATAAAAGAAATCAATTTCGCAAAGTTTTGTAGTGTATTTATCAGGGCTAAATATGTACATTCTATAATTCATAAACCCTTTAACAATCTCCTTTATCATGCACACATTTCTTGAAATTTTTTATAAAATATTTTGACTTATTTTACTTAAATATTAAGGGATGAAGTCTTGAAGTTACATAATCATGTTCAAAACATTTGATAAGAGAAATCTTTTGAAACATTTCATTTGTTATCATGAGTGAAGAAAGTTAAATATTGAATATTTTCTGAAGAGAATCTCACTTGCTTTCAAAGAAAACAAAGAGATAATTGCAAAAATAAGCCAATTTGCAATTTCTCACACCACTCTTACATACTTCAAAGTAGGCTATATTGTTAGGTACTTACCATCTGTTGTTGCTGAAACTTGATCAAAATGAAAGGAGTTTAAGAGGAAAATGGATAAAGAGGTGGGATCCATTGGTGGAGTAACTTTAAAATGACTTCGCACCCAGCCTGGCATTTCTGACCTACATCAATAGCAAATTTTTACACATAAGAAAATAATTGAGAAGTAAATAAAAAGTCCAGTTACAAACATAATACTCTTACATTTGTTCAAGTATTAAGAGAGGACTGGAGGATATCGCTGCCATGCCTGCTGGATGTATGACTTTAATTTCAAAAGTTGCTTTATATTTTGAACCATGAAAACAGGGAAATATTTTGATAACATTGCCATGTTTCAGGTTGGTGCCTAAAAACCAACTTAAAAGAAGTAAAAACCAAACATTAAATTGATATTGAATATAAAATTTACACAAAAAATAATACATTAGAAGTTTATTATGAAAAACATAATACCTTCTTTTCTCAGGATCATCAGGAGAGTAACGATGGAAAATGATACCTTCATTCTCTTTTATCATGGGAGCATGATATTTAATATCTATTTGATACTGGGCACTTTTCACCAGAGTGTCTTGCAAAAATATTTCACAATTTGACAATATCTCTGTCCAAACTATTTTTGAAATTTCTAAATGTTCTTGTGCACGGCTACAAAAAGGAATACTTAAAACAATTTCTTTCTGAAATATTTGAACCCTAACTTCCCTTTTGCTTATCTCAAATATTCAAAGTCATAAAAAATATTGTATACTTTATTTAATCAAAGTTACCATTTTATTACTATTATTATCATTATTTTCTCTTTGGTCTGTTTCCTAATTAATTGTACAAAGTCCAAATTGCCATAAGGTCGCTTTTTGCAATAGAAAAATTAACTACAGGAAAGTGAAAATTTCTTTTTATCAAATTTTTCCGAAGATGTTTCTAGCTAACTATATTCATAACTATGGTGATAGATGGAAAGTTCAATAGAGGTGTGGACTATATATTCATTATTCTAGTTACATTGTCAAAGGGCAGGTGGGGGGATTCCAGGACACAAGAAAATGTGCACACTTTGTACAACACCTTCATGTGTCACATAGTTTTAAAAACTCATTTTCGGTTAAATAAATAAACAAACTATTCTATTTTCGGTGTGATTTTATTAATAATCATGTGAGGGAAATTTTGCCTAAGAAAGTAAATAACGGTTGAAAAATATTTTGAACTAATGCTATTAAGAAATTAATAAAAAAAAACAAATGAATTTGTGATATTTATTATAATATTATATAGGGAAATGAATCACGCAACAAAAAAGTTACAACAAAAGTTAATGATTATAGTTAGAATTTAAAATGTTTAAAATAATTTTTTGTAATCACAATTTTCTAATTTTTACAAGTTTTATTTTTCTATTGTAGTGTACTTACCGCTCATGTTCATTATGAAGTAGGTCACGATCACTAACATTAACAGAGCTTAATCGTTTTATAGTTAATTCATCCAATTTCATATTACTATCTGCATGTAAAATGATACTATTAGTTGGATGTAAGCAGGTAATATTAATCTGCAGAATGCCATGAAATGTGGCTTCTTCTACTTTAGGTATAAATGTCCAATGGTAACTGTAGGGTGCTACATATTCAAGAGTATTTTTTCTTGTTTTGCTTTCATTTTCTATATCAGGCATTTGTGGAATGCTTCTTTTGTATCTATCTGTTTCAGTTTGAGTAACTTCAGCCAAATCCACTCCCTGAGAAGAAGATATTTATTTATTTTCAGGTCAAAATATCATGAAATTAAATTGCAATCCTGTGAATAAGCTATAATTCCCTTAACAAAATTATTTCAGGTCTAAATTTTTTTGTTATTATTAGAAATTATTCATAATTGCTAATCTTGGTAGGTACTGTTATTAGTATTCTTGGTTTGAATTAAACTTACTTCCATGTGCAGAAGATTAGACATGTGCATTCCTAACCATGCACGTAACCATAATTTTTCTCCTAGTGGCATCATTAATATTTCTAATGGGCCCAGATCTTTATTATAATATTTTGAAATGCATCCTGCAGATGCACCACTTCTTTGAATCTGTAAGTTACAAAATCATAAAGAAATAAATACAAAAAAAAGTATTTTATTATTATTATTATTATTATTATTATTATTATTATTATTATTATTATTATTATTATTATTATATTACAATTGAACAACAATTTTGCAATTAAAGTATCAAAAAACTATATAATTGAAAGGCAAAAATGTTAAGAAGAATTATAATCTTAACTTAGAATCTCCATATCATCTTCCCACATCCACCTAATGTTTAGATTGGTTTCTCTTGTATACATCTTTCTTTATGCAACTCATAAGATGTATCACTCAATAAATGAAAAAATGCTTAAGAATAACATTTGAGTATTAAGTATTAAAATGATCTGAGAGATATATTACCAAAAAATCATTATTTAGTTATTCTTAAAATTTTGATTTTGACATTTTGATCAAAATATATTTTCTAATAGTTTTTTCATCCCTGTGTTTTATGGATCTTCTCGTTCAGTAAACAAATATCATGCATCTACTACTCTAAATTTGCAGTCATTTATTTCATAATTATATGTATAGGTTTGTATTGTCTGTGATAAATTGTCATATCAAATTGTAAGCCAGATAAGCTGACATTACTATATATTTTTAAATTTAAATAGTGTGTATATCAACAATATAATACATTTTTAAATAAAAAAATAATGTCTGGTTATCTAGCCTATTATTTTATATTTATAATTACAAAGTTGCTCTTTAGAACATAGTAAATAAGTAAGGCTGCTTATAGTTTATTTAACATTACTAAATGATTGCTAAGGCATGTGCAAATATGATTAGTAGGTAGTCAGTTATGTGGTTGTTTGTTGATTAATATTTTTTACAATGAAACATTCTGCATTTTCATATAAATCTCTTTATTTTACAACTAATAAATCTTACAAGGTTATCAATTCTTCCTAATGACAGCTTTGTTTGCGAGTACTCACCTGCTTTTGCATAGGTAGGGCAAATACACTTATAAAATAAAAAGCAAAAGCAAATATTGTAATTTTCATGATGAACTTTCTAGCTGAAATGAAAAATATTGATTCTGGAATATTAATTCCCCCAAAACATAAAAATAACACTCACTTGTACAAATAACATAAAAACACAACAATCACTTATACATGCCCACCTGGAAATTACAATGTAAAATTTTTGTTGAATTATTTTTTTTTTAATAACAGCTCATTTTTTCCAAATTGTCACATTTTAGGTTTCATATTTCATAGTTATTTGTACCATTGTTCTGATAGTCATTATGCTGGGTTATTGAATAGGCATTTCTAACTCATAAAAATATTATCAATTTATATTATGAAGCAATGAAAGAAAATGAATAATGATACTTACGACAGACAGTGAGTGAAAGCTGCTGGATGGTGAGCCAGTCATGTGCTCATTGAGACACTAGTCCACTCTTAGGCTGTCCTCTGCCAAGGGTATCTCTCACATCCTACACAGTTAATTTCTCTTATCCTCAAAAATTATGAATGACACAATGAGATGAAAGAGTGTGCCTCAAGTGAAAGAACAGAAAAAAGTATTCTAAATGTTGACTTAATTTAACATGTTTTAATACATTTCTTAAAATAACTTTTGTCTGAACCCTAAAATTAACAAGTTTACCCACATGCAGATTAAGACAATGTATTATGCATACACACGACTTATTGGTCATCAAATGCAAGGTTTAAGACACATTAGGTCATTTTAGAATGGAATAAGTACTCTCTGAACCCATTTGGAGCCTCTTGAGAATGACCCTGCAAAGTCATTATACAATCTGTGCCTAAGGAGGTATCAATCTCTTTGTTCCAACAGCCTCACAACTGCCCACATTTAATTTACCTCGTAACGTAATAGCATGAAGGAAACGTGGGGAGATGAAATCTTGTCTAGGACATTTGAGAAGGGAAAAAGAAAAGCACATTATGTAACTGCACTGAAACCAAATATTTGAAGTTAGCCGTTCTGTTGTTTTTAAAACTCAAGCAATTTGACTTCCAAAAAGTACACGAATGCCTTTTTATAAATGATTTCAGTAGATGGATTATTTGTATATATATATATATTACATATATATATATATATATATATATATATATATATATATATATATATATATATATATATATATATATATATATATATATATATATATATATATATATATATATATATACACACACACACATTATTTAAAAAGAGAGAAAATATATTATTATTATTATTATTATTATTATTATTATTATTATTATTATTATTATTATTATTATTATTTTATTATTATTATTATTAATATGTGTGTCTATATATTCTCTCTTTTTAAATAATGCTGAATATACTCAGTATATGAATTAATGTAAATAAGATTTTAATTTTTTTTGTGAAAAATCCAATTTTTGCTTTGCATTTTCCAGGAAAAATTATGTTCTCATTCTGTTTTAAGCATTTCATTTTATTGTATCATCAACTTATTTAAATTTTTTTAAAAATATATTTTCTAATGTTTTGTTTTTGTGAAGAAACTACATTTTAAAAGCATTCTGTTTCACTAACTTTTTACGAAACAATCAATTACTCTGAAAGCTCTTTATTTTTAATGTTGCTTTCCATACAAAGTAATAAACTAATTAACACAAGAACTTTCAATCAGTTTTATAAATTTTCATTATCTCTTCTTTTCATGGGAATCACGAGTACCAAACTATTGGGAAGAAACAATTAAATAGATAAGGTACACATTACCCGGCAGTCCCATCCAAGATATCCCGCATATAAAAATAATATTGGGAGAAGGGCATGCCCTGATCTGAATATCCCCTCCAAACCCCACCTGGCAATGTCGGCCATGCATCTTTCCATAGTCTTGCAGGCTAGTGGCTCAAATTGTTTTGCGAATTGAATTACTTCTTGGTAAAATGTGTTATGATTTCTTAGAGGATAAAATTTGTTTCGGGTGGTTTTGAAAGGAAAAACACAACAAAATATGATCACAAATTTTATTTATACATTATGAATTAAATGTACAGACTTGAATAGGCAAATTTTTCATTGGCCTATTCATTCACATTCTCATAGATTTATATAATTTGCCCTTAAATATTAATCTTATAATGGGAGGGTATTTATGCATACAGTACAGTAATATAAAAAGTCCCTCTGCAATGGTACATCTTTGAGGTCTCTGTTTTCCAGGAGCAGAGAAAAAATACACAACTATTTATCCATTTCAACAAATTCAAACACATGAGAGAAATTATAAATTAGAAGATAAAAGAGTAACAGCATTGCACAAAAATGAAATAAAAAAAAAAAATTTAAAAAAAAAAAAGAAATATGGACTATGATACATGATCTTTGGTCACACTAGCTTGTTGAAACAATTCACTACAAAGTTGAACCACAGTAGGAAATATGAACTAAAACAATATAATAATCATGTTTTATAAAAATTATACACAAATATGGATGTCTACTTTTAACATGCAACAAATCATACTTCGTTGTTTGCAAAACCTTACTTATATTCATATATTTTTATAAAATTATACAGTACATCGTAAAAAATTAAAATTTACCATGGGAGTTCTCATCATTACTTCAAAAGTTCATTTCACACAATGGGTCATACAATCAGCTTGAAATACTGCAATTAAATTACACCTATTTAAAATGCAATTTTTTTTTTCTTTCAGTATTTCTTTCTGCAGCCCATGCAATAGCAATCATAAAAGAAAACAAACATATCAATGACACAAAAAATAGATGATTATGTCACATTTGCATTTGTAACAAGTGCTACCGAAAAAAAGGGCTCACCAAAGAAGGAGCCCACAAAGAACTGAATAATTAAAAATGATGCAATGATGAGATTACTTTAAAAGACTAATCTATTAATAAACAAGACATAGATTTGATATTTTACAAGATAAATCCCATTAAAATATTAAAATACAAGATTTCCATATCTCACAAGCAAGTTCATCCTTTCAACACAAATGTTCATCATGCAGAAAAGAAACAAATCCAATAAACATAAGGAATGAGGTTGTTTTAATATATGTCACACTCATTTATATTACAACTCTTTCATACAATATTTCCAACCCATCAAGAAAGCTAAATATTAAGAACAATTTTGTCCATGAAGAGAAAAAGGATGTAGCATTCAAAGACTGTTCGTGTATGATTTCCATGGTTACCAATAAAAGCACACACTCCACATGCAAACAAGTTATCTCTTATCTTACAATAAGCACTGTGGGGAGAAATATAAACTATGAATTCAACAACCAGTTTTGTAAATCTGTCCTTTTTAACAATTGGACAGAGTTAATATCAGGGGCAGTCAAAATCATACATGAACATTCTTAAATAAACTAATTAGATGATTCAAAACATGGTATAGAAGATAAGATATTTATATATATGCAGTATTTACAAAATAAATGGAAAGGAAATATGTAATATTAATATCATTTATTAAGAGACACTGCTGAGATATGTCAGCATCTCTTATTATATATAACCATTTCTCATATCTTTATTAATATATATTATATATACTCTTTTTTCTTTCTTTTATATCATATATATATTTATGTATATCACACACCTTGTGATTCTATCAAATATTCCACTTTCTCTTTAGGCTTAAGAATAAAAAAAACTCTTATTTTTGCTGGTGCACAAAGTACATGAAACCTACAAGTTTCACATCACCCTGATTAGAGTATTTAACAATCAGGTAGTTTGGCAATATAAAAACATTCTACTTATTGTCAACCCATATCTTTCTTCATATACACAGCTTACATACTGGAAATATAACATTACCATTTGGAATGATGAGTATTAAGAAGAAGAAAACTACATTATGAAACCATTCATCGTTGATGAGTTTCATGCACAAAAGACACTTTTTATTCGTTTGTTTATTAAATCACTGTTTCTCCTCCAAACAATAAGTAACATGATTCATTTTCCTTGATTTCAAAGTTCCACAGCACACATTAGAAAAAACCTGAATTCATATTCAAAACATCAGTACCAGTATGTATTTGAAAGCCTTTTTGCACTAAATGAAAGCTCGACTGCAGATGACCCCCAAACAAGTTATTAATAGACATATTAGAGGAATTACATTATACTTTTAGTATCTCATATAAATGCATTAGATGTATATTGTACATATTAATTGAATACATGTGTCAAAACTATGTTGTAAATAAAAATAACTCCTGAGTATTGGTGTGGTTCTTAAATTGTTTCAAAGAGGGAGATAAAGGTAATAAGACATTGGGAGCAATAGGAATTAAACATTTGGTTCTTGTTACTCATTTTGTATCCCCTTTCTTCACTGAACAAGATCGCTTATGTATCATATCTCTGAGGAGTCTATATGTAATATTGTCAAGGTTACACACCTGTGCCAAAGATATTTCACAGTTAATTACCAAGGAGTTGGGGTCTTGAGTGCCAGTTTGAAACTATGCATAGAGATGAGTATTCAGTTTTCAACTAATATGATTTTTGTTTTTGAGAACTTGATTAAGCAATCATACATTCATTAGTTTTACTAGAAGATCATGTTAAAGGCAAATAAAAATACTAATTACAGATCAATGAGAAAATATGAATCCTTATTGTATTATCCAAAAGATCATCAAAATTTGAATATAAATTCCGTCTTCCAGAGGAAACATTCCTAACTAAAAATAACTTAAGACAGTGTTTCAACTATAACATTAGATTTCATGTTAGCACAGATCAAATTTAAAATTTTAATTTTCTCACTTGTGTTTCTAGATTATGGTGATTATCACTGCAAATGTTCTCATCGTCATTATCATCATCAGAAAGGTTACTCTTTTGGGGAATAAAATGACATTAATTTTTAAAGAAAACAAAGAAAATGTGCCTAATTTTTCTGGAAATTTAACACAATAAATTAAAATAAAAACTAAGAATATGAGTTTTAACCTTTCATGATTTGCAATTTTGAAGCTAAGAAGATTTATTCATACACATTTATTGATTAGCATCATGCTATGCAGTTTCGTTGCCTGACTAGCCAACTCATTTTCCTGTGGAAAAAATTACTCTATCTCTCCTACAGTTCAGCCAAGGTGCTGGAAGACAGTTGATTTAATATCATGGCACATAACATGTTTATCGTTAGTAGTATATATATCTATCTAACTATCTCAGTAACTGTTTTTAATTTCTAAATCAAAACTGATTTTAAAACATTGTAGTAGATTTCGATCAAAAGAAAGCACCCACCTCAATTCTATTCAGTGCAAAAAAATATAATTCTTAGAAATTACTATTTAATTTGGGCAAGATGAACTTGTTTAAGTATCATACAGGTACAATAATGTAACTATCCACCTCTATATTACATACATTGTCACCAATGTTGAAGAAAATATGGTAATATTTGCTGAGTTGCAACTATTCTATTATTAATAAATATTTTATATCTCTTTGTTTGGGATTAAGAAAAGACACATATAAGAGTTTAAATGATTCCAGTGACAGTTAAATGTTCAAAGCTCTTCCTCAGTCTAGGAAGTTGAAAGGAAAAACCGAAGTGGAGATTGGATGTCAAATTTTGAATTAAAAATGTAATTGTACATCTTCCAAAGCTGCTAAACAATCTTTTCCTTTTTCTAACATGACATAATGCCTTCTACATGCCTTGTAAGGGAAAAATGTATTTCAAAGATATCTAGATTAAGGAGCATATTTGAAATATGAGTATTAATACTTTGTATAGTCTTGTAAAGGGGAGTTAAACATTTAAGTTGGGAATAAAAGTATTTTATAAGTGGTGAGGCTTAAGAAATTTAGGACATTTCAGAACAATTAGAGAAGAATAAATAGGGAGCACTAGTAAATTTCTACGTACATAGTTTTTCTTTTGAAACATTCTGCAGGCTACAATCATATGAAAAGTGGACAGCTGTGATTACCACTAATGTTTTCAACTGAACCAGGATATCTCGTAATTTAAAATATCTTAAAAAACATTCTTTTTAAAATAATGAATGTACAAAGGTATTAAACAGAAATGAAAGTATGTGATATGGACTAATTAATTCCATTCTTGATGTTGTTCTTGCAAGTCCAATGCAAACAAAAGAACTCAAAACAGTTTTTTATATCAGGTAAAACAAATATTTAATTTTTTGCAACAATGATGGCATTTCATCAACTTTTCATATACTGAAAAATATATCCTCTCAAACACTGTACTCATTGAATAATCAATTTTTTTAAAAATTCACTTGAGCCTTTTAAAACAGATGTCTGTCAGCTTTCAATTAGGAGAAATTTTTGAAAATTAACCATAAATCCATTCACTCATGAAATTCTTAGTTAAATGTTCTAGAATTGTAAGTGAACCAACTTGGAATAGACTTTCCTGGTTCATTGCAACATTGCAAACTTACATATACATACACATATAGAAGCTACATATATAGGGAATAAAATAGAGCAGGATGTATTAAAATAGAAATTGAAAAGAGTTACAACAGGGAAGTTTTAAAAAGAACTGCCTGAGAATTGGAGGGGCTTCATCAAATCTGTCTCTTCCTAGTACTTTCATTTGCATACTAAAACATTTTGCACAATCCCCTTACCTTCTAACAGCAGGTTCAATAATTTATGAAGTGATACACAATAATTCTTTGAATAAAACTTGAAATATTGCTGTGCAAAGTGTGAAATGGAATGGAACTTACAAAACTCATTCAGAAATAATGAATTACAATCTTTCATTCATAAAAATGAAAATTGCTCTCAGCAATTTTTCAAGTGCAAGCAAAGTAAGAGCATGAAAATTAAATATCTTTGAATTGATTGATGTATCAATTAATGGTACATGGTATTATAAAATTAAAAGATGATGCTTAAAAATTGTAAACAATAACACAAAAGGCTCATTATTTCATGATCACTATAGAACCTGTTACACAAAATACAGGTAGGTACTGAAATATTCCACAATCAAAAATAACCAACAAAGTCCATATGTTTTCTAAATTAGCACTGAATTTTGAATATTGCATATTTTTTAACAATTCTTTGTGTAGTAAAATAAAAAGTAAATGTACCACACACATAGATTTCCTGATTGCAAGAATATTTTAAGATGTCATACCAACTGTCCTTCCTCATGATACTACTCTCGTAGTTATCTCAGGTTATCTCTTTTCTCTCATTTTATCATGTGCTGATGAGGGAACACAGTCCATTTCTCAGGCTTCTCCCAACGTGATGCTGGGATTTTAGCTACTCTCTGTATGGTTTGCAGTAAGAGTAGCGATGATTCATATGTTGGCTGTATGATCCAGAGTGGGAGAAACGTTTAAGACACTTAGAACATTGAAAAGGTTTTTCACCGCTATGGAGTCGTTTATGTTCTGTTAGATGATGTTTATGCTTAAATGCTTTTGTGCAGACATCACATTTATGAGGTCTTTGTCCTGTAAGATAGACACAATTCACATTAGAATGATATTTTCTTCTAGTCGCAAAAGAAAGAAATCAAAGTGGAAAGTCATTTTTAAAAGAACAAATTTTACAATTCAAAAATGGTTATTTACGGCAAAAGTAAATTTTTATTCAAGAAGTTGCAATAATTGGGAATGAAGAGCTAAATTAAAATCTTACCTGAATGCTCATATTTGTGACGTGCCAGTGAACTTTGCTTGGAAAATGCTTTATCACACTGATCACATGTGTATTGTCCTTCAGGTTCTCCATCTAAACTGGGCAGGGCAGGCAATACTCCCTTCCCAGAGGCTAAAGCCAGTGACAACTTGTGCCTTTTGTTTGGAGGGTTTGTTTCGTCATCACCCATTATGTGGTCCATATCTTGAGATACTCCTCCACAACCAGAATCATCAGCTTCATCGGTAGTGTCACCCCCATCAATGTAACCCTAAAAGAAAAAGAAAAGATGTATTGCTTTATTCAGGAAGGCAAGACTTGAAACCACAACAGACTTGAAAATGCAAATGAAGCACTAAGTATAGAAAATATTTAAAATTCTTTTTATCAGAGTCTATTCATTTTGTAAATTATTGAAACAGCAATGAAATTAATTCAGAGAAATGTAATTTTCTTATTAGATCACAGTATACTTCTTACTCTTTGCTTTATTTCTCTTTCTTACATGCAATTTAATCTTTGTTGCCTCATAAAATGCTGTGCGCATGCAAGTGTTTGCTAAAACTCCTAAAATCGTTTATCAAAAGGAAGCATGTAAATTGAGGATAAAAGACATCATTACATTGTCATTAATAATGTTCTTCATACAAAAAGTTAAAAATATACTGCAGAGTAATTCAATGTATTTTGATTCCAATTTTTTTTATTTTTCACTTGATCAAGACCTATATTCAATTCATATCATTACTCAATATATTAAAGCAAATGAACACACACAAGACGACTTTGATTTGATTCCTAAGAGGGACTGATTAAGGACTTCAACGATCTTGAAAGAACTATATTATCAATGGTCAGTTCAGACATTGAACATTTTCTGAACAAGCCCTCAGGGCTAACATCTTTCTGTTACAAGGATCATTTTTCTTATCTTAATATTCATTGGAAATGTACGCCAACATTCACTTGAAATTCATACAATATATTAATAAATTTGATTTTTATAATTACTGAATTTAGGAGGTTTGCTCAACTTATGCTGGTAATTTTAACCAATTTTTAATAACAAGTAATGAAATGAATGGATTTTATAAGAAAAAATCAATGAACAGAACACCTTGAATATTTTACTGAACGATATATGACAAATTACAAAGTTGAAAAAGCTGAATTACTTCAGAGAGTACAAATACATTCCTCATTAACCTTTAGTTTATGACATATCAAAATGTTCTATTTGAGTAGGATTTCATGCAGAAAGATAATGTTGACACAATTTTGTCTTTTAGTTTTTTTTTTCTCTGATAGCATTTCTTCATATAAACTTCTCACAAAAAGCACTCAATGAAGAAATTTCATTGTGAAGTTATTTAAATGCTAGATTCTCCAAGAATTTTTTGAGTAAGCCAAGACAATAATTTATAAATCAATAAATTATTTATTAATTTAATTTAAAAAAAGTTCTATTATGGGGAGAAGTGCAATATGTGCATAGTTTTTTGAGCTCTGAGATCTCTGCACTGATTCCCATACAAATTAAGATGAATTATGAAAACAGGTAGCAATGAGCATTTTTAGTAAGAATTGGTTAGAAAATATTCATCCCCATGTGGTTTACCACAACTATTAGCAAAGGCATATGAGCTACATATTTTTGCCTTATAATGCTATTCATGACAAATGATTTTCTGTTGCAAGGTCATAGAGATCGAGTGTTTGAATAATTTAATTTCCTATTGAGCACAATAAATCATGCAGGTAGTGAAGCTTCATTTATGTCTAGAAGCAAAGCAAGGACCCATCTCAGTATATGCACAAAGGATCAGGGAAACTGGATGAAAATCCAGATCGACATAGGGGTCACTGATCCAAAAGCTGAGGTACAATACTTGTTTACAGGGATATTTGGAATTATTTGATGCAAATGGCAACTAATACATTCAATATCATTATTAAAATTAATGTTATTTTCGCTTTTGATACTTTGTTTATTTATTTATTAAAGTTAATAAGATACACACATTAGTTTAAAAAAGGTCACATTATCCAAAGCACTCCTCTTCCATAGATATGAAAATGCAGGTTCAAAGTAGAAGTTTAGCCCTATCACCAGATCAAAGGCTTCTTCATAATATTGCTTTGACTTTTGACTTATGAAGGACAGCAAAACATTTTTTTGTATACCGTGTTATTTTTTAAGAAAAAAGTATTCATAATGTATTATACTGAAAGAGTTTTTGATAGAAAAATTAAATTAGAATATTGTGCTTTCAAACTATCACAAGGTAAATTTTCATTCTCATCTGCTGTGAAATCAAAGGGACCAAGAAGCATCTATTGGTCACTGTTGTTCCACTATTAGCATTGTGAATCTCATGAAACCAATTCACTGATGAATATATATGCAAACAGTCAGAAGAAGCCCTAGATTGCAAACATTCTAGTGTATCGTGCATTATGTCTCATCTTCACATGTGCAGTCCTCCTAATTTCATTTTTACTGTCAAAACGAAGTGAAGTCCTGGCCATTTTACGTGAACCTTATACCAAACAAAACTTTTTTAAAATATATTTTATTCCTCTTATAAATATTTGTAATGGGAAATAATTAGGTATATACAGTCACAATCTTTGGAAAATAGTCTCCCTTATCATATTGTTCCTTTTTCTTCAATTATGAAGTAATTGAAATTTGATTCTTTGTGCAAATGAAAAAGTGAAAAATTCATAAATGCAGATTCCCTCTTCCAACTTCAAAGCCAGAGATGATTTCACAAAATAGAGAGAGAGTTCGGCAATAAATTTGAATTTTGGCATATGCGTTAGTCAAGAAATAGGATTGTTGTTGTTGTGAAATAATATTTCTCAAAACTGGGATGCACTATTTTCTATTGCACAAAGCTAAATGCAATCTTCTCAAAGAAAAGTTATTTGAAAAGTTTTGAAAATATAGTCAATTGAAATGAAGACTTATGTTGGCTGTCGGAGTACCAATTCATAGAAATTTAAATTGATAGACACCTCGAATTTCAAATTAGTAGACGATACCTGGGCACCGTTCCTTGTCGGATAGATTACTAAAAAGTGCGTACCTGCTTCCAGGAGCGTTTGTCGGATCCGGGGCTGGAGCTGCAGGCGCGTCCGTTCTCCTGGTGCGCGAGGCCGAAGACGGGCAGCGGGGAGTGCGCCGGGTGCAGCTCGGGGTTGTACATGAGGCGTTCCATGGGCACGAGGCCCACACCTGCGCCGTTGGCCAGGCCGGCCACGAGGCGGTGGTGCGGCGTGACGGGCGGCTGCGCCAGGATGCGCGCCAGCCGCGACCCGCCGCCCAGCCCGTTGGCCAGCCCGTCCGCCGCCGCCGCCGCTGCCGCCGCCTGGTGCGCGCCCAGCGGCGCGGGCGACGGCGAGCGCCGGTAGTCGGACGAGCACGACGAGTGCTGTTGGTAGAGCGGCGGCTGGAAGGGCAGCAGGCCGCGCAGCGCGCCGGGCGTGGGGCTGCGCGACGACGACGACTTGCGGCTCAGGTTCATGGCGGCCTCCTCCCCGGAGTCGGAGTGCGCGGCGGCCGACGCCGGCCGCAGGGGGCTGCTGGACGGCGTGGACGACACCGACGGCTGCGACTTCTTGGTGGAGAGGTCGAGCGGCTGCTCGGCCGCGGGCCCCAGCGGCGACGACGCCGCCGAGTAGGGGCCCAGGCTCATGGCCTGCAGGTGCATCGGCGACGGCTGCTGGCCGGAAGGCACGACGGACGCGGCGGCTGCGGCGGCGGCGGCGGCGCTGGTGGGCGAGTACACGCCCGAGGCCGCCGCGGCGGCGGCGGCGGCCGCCGCCTGCATGGACGCCACCGACGGCACCGAGCTGATCGGCAGGTAGGGCACGTGCACGAGGCGGCCCTCGCGGCGGTCGCGCGCGCGCGTGTTCTGGAACCACACCTGCACCACGCGCACCGGGAAGCCGATCTTCTCCGCGATGCGCACCAGCTCGTCCTTCTTGGGGCGCGGGTTGACGGCGTAGTGGCTCTTCAGCACCACCAGCTGCTCGTCCGAGATGAGCGAGCGCACGCGCACCTTGCGCCCGTCCTCGGAGGCGCTGTGGTCGGCCGCGCCCCCGGCGTCGCCCTCCATCTCGTCCTCTTCGGTGACCGGGTCCTTCCCCGAGCCGCGCCCGCCCTCGCCGTCGCCCTCCTCGTCGCTGCCGCTCAGCCCGCCGTTGAGCGTCATCTCCTCCGTCTTGATGGTCACCTGCTCCTCCAGCTTCGCCGCCAGCCCCTCGGCCTTCCTCGGGTCGCCGCGCTGCTCGCACAGGTAGCTCTCGTGCTGGTGCAGCTCGATCTTGCCCGCGAACTTCTTGAGGCAGAAGCGGCACGCGTCTCCGTCGGCGGTGGAGGCGTCGTCCGGCTTGAGGTCGGCGTCGCCGGCGTGCGACTCGGCGCTGGCCGCGCTGGCCACGCTGGCGCGCCCGCTGCCCGGGGACGGCGACGACAGTTTCTTCATGTTGGCCTCGAGCAGCTGCTTGGTGACGGAGGCGTTCACCGTCTGCAGGATGCGCTTGACGGCCTCCAGCTCGCCGTCGGCCTCGGCGCCCTCGGCGACGTCCCCGCCGCCGACGGCGCCCTCCGGCGCGCCATCACACTCCGACTTGACCCGCGTCGCGTCCTCGCCGTCGTCCTCCTCCTTGTCCCGCTTCTCCTCCTTGACGGAGGAAGCGGGCGTGGCGCGTTCCGAGCGCATCTCCTCGTCTTCGCGCTCGTCCTCCTGCAGCAGCGCAGGCTTCTTGTCGTCCTCGCGGTCGGCGGCGGGGCCGGTGGCGGCGTCCTCCTCCACCTTGATGGGGACGTCGTCCTCGGCGAGCGGGCTGCGCCGCTTGGCGTCCTCCTCCGCGGCGTCCACGCTCTCCGTGTCGCGCTCCGCGTCCCCCAGCGCCTCCTCGCCGCGCCGGTAGTGCTCCTCGTCGGGTGACAGCAGGTGCCCCGGGGCCAGCTGCTCCAGGATGTTGCTGAGGGACTGGGGCAGCTTGTAAGGGTTGGGGAGGTGCATGGAGTGCGGCATGTAGAACGGGTAGGGCGGGGCCGGGTGCGGGTGCGGGGAGGCGGGCGGGTAGGCGCCGCCGGGCATGCGCGGGGCCACCGCCTGCAGGAAGGCGGCGGCGGCCGCGGCGTCGTTGTACTTGGGCAGGATGGGCGCGAACGACGGGTTGTTGTTGTTGTTGAGGTGCGGGTGGTGCGGCGGGGCCGCCAGCCCGTTGGCCGTGGGGCTGGAGGCGGCGTTGGCCCCGCGCTTGGGGCCGCGTTGGCCGCCGCCGCCCCCGCACTTGTCCATGAGGCCGCCGCCGCCCCCGCCGCCGCCGGCGGGCGCGCGTCCGCGCCCCACCTTCAGGTTCATGACGAGACACTTTTTGGACGTCATGTGGCTGGAGTAGGAGCCCGAGTGCGAGAAGCGCTTGCCGCAGTTGGCGCACTCGAACGGCTTCTCGCCGCTGTGGATGCGGATGTGCTCCTAAGGGCAGAAAGGGCGGGGGTGAGCGCGCTGGGCGAAGGGTGGTGGGCGGGTGCCACCACCGGAGAGAGGTACTCGCTAGAAAGGGCTTGCCAAGTTTCTGCTTTCTACACACGCTTTCAGTAAATCATGAATTGATATTTTAATAGTGTTCTATCGTTCATTAATATGTTAATAACAATAACTAAAAAAAGGAAAATAGTTCAACACATAATTTTTGTAAACCACGCCTCTTGAGAAGAATAGTTTTATAATTCGTCTCCTCAAAAGCAAGAAAAATTGCTGTGTATCATTTCTGAAAAATGGATTCATTACGAAATGGTATGTTATAAAGTTATATTCTTCAGTTTTCGTATTCTGAAATATATGTAATCGGTAAGATTTCAATTTCATATTTCACCCAATTTTTAGTTCTCAGTTGCAAATATCCTCACTTATTCAACACATGACTTATTTGCTAGGTTTTTAACGTTTTGCAACCATTTCCAGATCGATTTGAACAAAACAACACAGTTTATGGAATCTTGATATTCTCTATTCGTTTATCAAAAGAAGCTGTGTAAATTCTACAAAAAAATCTCATATCACATCAAGAAGTATCGATATGTACACCAAAAATCTCGCTTCGATTACTAAGAAACATTTGAAAATCTTAGAGCAATAAAATATGAAATAAATATAATAAATCGTCCTGTCAGTGAACTTGGCAATCCCCCGGTACAAGTAGTCTCTCTCTTACCATGAAAAAGAAAAAAAATGTTATACAAGAATAGAAAGCACCAAGCCAAATATGCAGCAAATATAGTTACATCTGAAAGACAGAGATGCGACCCGGACAAAGATACTTACCGAGCCGCAAAGTTACAGCGGCAACAGCTATATACAAGAAGGCAGATGCAGCCACTTCTTTTTCACAAGCGGCCAAGCGACACTAATATTATCATGCAAGCCCAGGAACCGAACGTGCAAGCAACATGCGCTTTCCTTTTAAAAAGGTTGCTACACTTCCTTCTGCACATTTCAAGTCTTGTAGAACAGAGTTCCTAGGAAGAGTGACACGAAGGAGAGATTATAAACCGAGTTAAACCTCTTCCAATAAAACCCCTTTTACGAAGAAAAAAAAATCATGCCTCGTTCTCATGCACTCACATGAAGAACCTGGTCTCTCCGTCCAGGTCGGCGGTGGCCGGCGGCTACCGGAAAACTGCCTTTGTTGTTTGCGCAGCCGAATCGTTGGCAAAAAAATATAATCACACAGGGAGGACAGGAGAAGACAACAACAAAAAAGTGCAAATATTAGCAAGCCAGGCATCAGGCAACATAACGAAATCAAAACACACAAAGCTTGACATAAAAATAATCGTTCACACACGCACGCACTTGCTCAAACATACATACATGCATACGCACTAACACACACGCACACGAACCACACACACGCATCACAATACGCGCAATAACATCGTCATGCGTCGTGCCTCGGGAGTAGGGTCGGGAAAGATTGGGAATTTCCTTCAAGGATGCTCTCGCCAAGATCCGACCCGGTTCTACACCAAAAATTCGGTATTAAAGCTTTCTTTCTCTTTCCAATCATTCGATTTTATAATCCTATTGATTACCCATGTTAAACGGTTTTTGGAATTCGCGGAATACGGTGTGGTATCCGATTTCTTTCTAGTATGTAGAAAACGTACCACTAAGTTAAACTTTATCTAAACAAATTCTTGAAAAGTAGTTTGTCATCTTATCTTCGAAATATCTCCATTCAATTGATCTTTGCAAGAATATTGATAACTACTTATAATGATAACCTATACAATTACAAGTTTCAAACTCAGATTTCAGAATTAAAGCTTCATTATTTAGCTTTCTTTCTCTAATTATTATATTCCATAATAAAGTTAATAATTTAATTACATAATCATGTTAAACGGTTTTTTAAATTCGCGAACTACTGTCAGGAAAGCGATTTCATTCAAGTATATGATGCATCAAAAACTCTGAAACTTTATCTAAACTTCTTTCGAATGTGTTTTATTTGCCATTGTATCATCGTAATATCCCCTATTAATTATGGATATATATTTCAATTATGGATAATTTCTTATAATGGAAGACTAAGCATAGTTAAAAGGATTCAACACGCAAATTGTGCTATACGAGCCATTGTCTTTTCCCTTTGATGCGACTGTGTTATAGAAAAGGGCACAAATCACGAATGCACTAAAAGCGACTTGGCGGAATTCCGTACACATGAGAATAGAAACAGAATTATATTTCACCCAATTTCTACAGATCTGAAGGATAGGTGGACCAGGAATGAAATTAATGTACCTCTTTGGAATTGCTTTTGCACAGTTATAACGAAATGAGGTGTAAGTAACTGTTTGTAGGCAGATCAAATTAGTAATTAGTAATAATACATAAAATTGTTCTCAGATGGTGAAGTACAAGCCTTCACATTCACTCTTTAAACAAATTATTTAACTTTCAGGACACCATTCCATTCCTGAGGTATGCATTTTTTGTAAGGAGAGGCATGAAATGGAAACAAACTAATTCCCAACAAAATGCTATTAAAATGCAAACACGATAGCACGTAAACATCAGGCACAAAAATTCAAGCAACAACAACAAACAACATGAATAAGTCCAAACAAATCATCGCATGCGACCGCACTCTGCGTCTCGGTCGCGGCGCGCCTTTTGCAACTGGGTCCGAGGCCACTGTGCGTTGTCAATTAACTCGCTACTAATGATGCATGTCTCCCCATCGCCGCCGCCGCATGTGGCACGCACACGAGAGAGATCAGTTTCTTGTTGCAGTCTTTTATCGCCAATGCGCGGAACGTTTCGAGGGCGAAATTTCTCAAAACAAATCATCGCATGCGACCGTGCGACGCAACTCGCTCAAAGGCCTCTCTGTGACGGTCAATTGACGCGTGGGTAATGATGCATGTCCCCTCGTTGCAGCTGCATGTAGCATGCACACGAGAGAGAACACTGTCTTGTTGCAGTCTCCTGCCTGCTTGTGAGCGTCGAGATGAACTTTCGGGGGGGCGACATTTCGCAAAACAAATCGTCACATGCAACATTCCTCAAAACAAATCGTCGCATGCGACATTCTTCAAAACAAACCATCGCATGCGACATTCCTGAAAATAAATCGTCGCATGCGATTGCGCCCTGCGACACGTCGCCACCGCGGTCGCAAAGCGCGTTTCAGTCGCCAGCTTAAAGGCTCCCACAGACCGGCGCGGTAGGTCCGCAGCGGGTGCGGCGCGGAAAGTTCCGAGCTAGACGCGGCCGCGGATTTTTGCGAGACCGTTCACACCGGAGCGACAATTATTTGAGTCAGCGTGTCAGCGTTTGGTGACGGTTGGCAAGGTCGCTCGACCCAGAGGGGAGGAAAGACTCCCGCACACGGGCGGACTTCCACTAAACTCGAGCTGCTGTGGAAGAATCGCGTCTGACTATGTTACAACTTTCGCCACCCATTAACCGCTGCCAATCCGTAGCCGCGACGCTCACCTGCCGCACAGGTCTGAACGTGCTCAGAAGGCAACACGTGAAACGAAACCTCCGCTGTGGCCAATCCGCGTAGGCTGCGGATCTTCCGCGTCGGTCTGTGGGAGCCTTAAAGCTTGGTGTCGTCAATTAATAATACGCGGCTAATGATGCGAAGCCTCCATGTCCTAACGTCGCGGGCGCATGTGGCATGCACACGAGAGACAATCGTTTCTTCTCGCGGTCTCTTGCGGCCGTCGCCGTGGCTGCGTCGTCGCCGCGCGGCGCCGTGACCTTTCGGGCGCGGAATTTCTCGGGAGCGGCGCAAAGCGGAGCGGAGGGCGCAAAAAGAGCAGGCGATTCGCCTTCGACCGCAAGGCAGGGGCTCCGCAAGGCCTTGTTCTGGGGCCGCTTCACGGCGTGAGTCACGCAGCCGCGCTGGGCAACCGCGCGTGCAAGTGCAAGTGCAAGAGCGTGTGTGTGTGTGTGTGTGTGTGTGTGTGTGTGTGTGTGTGTGTGTGTGTGTGTGTGTGTGTGTGTGTGTGTGTGTGTGTGTGTGCGCGCGCGCGTTTGCGCCGCGTACGCTTAGTGTTATTTTTATTGTTTTTCCACTCGTGAAATTAAAACCAATAGCGTTTTACTATACTCACAAAATGCCCCAAATGAAGCGGTGTATCTCAAACATTTTATCGCTTTTTTCTATCCGGCTTTTCTTACCGCTTCTCCCTAGTGGCCAATCATAATATGTGACTCTCTTACGATGTGGCATATACATCGATCACTATGTCGATATCCAATAAACCGCGTATATACTATAACATAACTTCTTTGATTTTAACATAGCATTCAGTTATTTTCAATAATTGGAGTATTTTGAAACTCTGTTGGACACAATTCCATTAGGGGAAAAGCCATTTTAAATACCACTCATGCTTCGGAAATTCTCAGATAAATCCCTTCGTTTCGAGAGTCGGAGATTTACGGCTAATTTCCAAAGCACTCGTGGTATTACCTACAATAATCACCAACCATCGTGATCAAAGGTGTTTGGAAGGATCGACAGTTAAACACTGTAACTGGTAAATTTTTCACAGGCCTGTCACGTATTTTATTTTAATCAGTCGTAAGGAGAAAATATGGCGGCGGCAGCGATGGCGACGAAACGACAGTGGCATGCCGAAGCTACAGTGGTATCTTAAGTGAAGACGGCGGTACCGGTGACAAGACGATTATGAGAAGAGAAGAAGACGATGGGAAGGGAGTGAGGGAGGGAGAGAGAGAGAGAGAGAGAGAAAGGCGGAAAGAGGTGGTGTTACTGCGACGCACTACGCTGCGGTCTACGAAGAGAGCAGAGGTCTCAGAAGCAGCTCCGTCGCGTCGAATGCGGCTTTCAAGCAAGAGTCGCGTTTCAGCTCTAAAGACATTTTCATTACGAATTAGAAAACAATCAATCACTGATGCTCTCACGACGAGTAATACTTCGCGTTTATCACCAAGAACTAGATAGTAAAGGACTTCAAAAAATACTAGTAATAAATCAAGGATAAATATAAAAGAAGTCGTAGAATGTTGTACCACTTATGAAATAGCCTGTTTTATTTCATAAATTCTACATTCATAGAAAGACATTAAACATTAACGTGATGGATACTGTGCGAATACAATACTAAATCCTAAATCCACATATTAATTTCTTTGGTTTTGGAACACAATAGATTCTTCCCCCGTAAAATGATTCAACCCTTTTTACATGGGCTCCCTTTTTACTCTTAGTTTGAAAGCAGGGCAAGAGAAATTTGAAGAACCAGCTTGGAATGACGTGTTGAAATCATAAAACAAAAATGATTGCATGATTACAATGTTGATGCGAGTGTATTAATACAAAAAAAATGCAAGCAGGGAAAAAAGCGGGGAAAACAAATGGAAGAATGCCAAGAATAAAATAATTGGAAAGAAAAGATAAACACGAAAGAAGAGAAGAAAGGTGGGTTTTGCTAAGAAATGACAATTTTGAAGTTCTTCTCTAATATGATCTTCCTAAACATTCGTATCCATCGGGTGTCGATAACAATTTTTACTTCATCGTCAGTCGCACATGAATTCTAGAGCAACGTGCAGAGCCTTTGCAAGATGAATGGATTTCAGCGTATCAGAACAGCCACATCGTAAGTTTCGCCATTCTCATCGAACTTGTAGGCGCCCGGAATGTCTCAACACACTGGACGGCAGCACTCAACACACGGCAGGGTCAAACAGAGCTTCGCTGCCAGAAACATCGCAATCGAGAACCTCGTTTGACTTGACAGGAGCAAGTGGCATTGCAAGCAAGCGATGCATGACAATGAAGGATAATGCTTGCCTCCGTAGTCTCTTCTGGAAAATTCTCTTGTATATTTATCATTGCCGAATCATTACATTTCCTTTTAGAACAATGCATGACTAGGAACAAAAAAATTTCCTTTTAGCACGATACGTATGATGCTTGAAACGGAGAATGAGCTGGTCCGTTTTAGTAAGCCGACAGAAGAAAGAATGAGATGAAAGAAAATTATTGAGATGTGTCTGACATGCTAGCGGTGGGATACGCCCCATGCATACATATTTATCCCAATAATCTTCTATAAAAATTCTGGATAAACTGATTTCAAACATTGAAAAGTTAACTTCTCGGAATTTCGTTTAAAAGCCTAATTTCTAGTGTCCGGATTTGTCAAGAAGACTTTTCCAGAAAAGACATTCTAACACTTAAGCTACATGTATAGGAGGCCCTTGGAACACAGAATAGAGATGAACAGCGATGACGTTGTCTTGTCGGACTCACCTTGAGATGATGTTTGAATTTGAAGGCCTTGTCACATTCTGGGCACTTGAACTTGCGCAGAACGGCGCTCTCATCATGACTGATCATGTGGCGTTGCAGACGGTAGACGTTGGCAAATGTCTTGTTGCAGACTTTGCACGACTGTGAACAACGAAACAGGATGCATGTTAACACTCAGTTCTCTTACCCAATTACCTTTAAGATATCGATGTCTTCATACATACAAAGAATTAATATTCTTATAAATTCAAATAAACTTGGGATAACAATGAGATAAATTATTTCACGACAAAGAGAAATTTGCAGAAACAAAATTCAGTTGAAGTTCGATAATGACTTCTGACAGTTTTGAAAATAATGGCAAAACTTATTGTCACTGAACTCTCGAGCACAATGATTTTTTGAAATGTTACATAATGCATAAAACATGTACTATGTTTTATATATAGTTAATGTTTGTGATACCAAAAAAATAGAAGATGTAGGCGATATTGAGTAGATATTTGAGTTTCATTAATTCCTATTTATCAATAATTTCACAATGGATACACCACCAGGACGCAGAGAAATCACAAATTCTGAACAGTGAAAAAAGAAAGAAAAAAATCTTTATGTATACACAATCCCAACCTGCTTCGCGAGTCGCCAGCCCAGTGTGTCAAAATCATCTCCTTGGCACATGAAGACTCAGGTACTACTTTATTTCCCTGTCAGTTTGCCTTCGTTTCCCGGAACGGGGAGCGCCATTTCCCAAGAATCGCAAGCGCTTTACGCTGAACGACGACGACGACGGTCGGGGAGTCCCCGGGCAGCGGTCGCTGGCGCGAAGGGGGCGGAGCGGGGTAGAGCGGGGCGGGACTGGCAGGGTAGGCGGCGAGGGGCGCGGGGGCCGGGACGCAGCGGTGAGCATATAACCGGGAGCGGAGAATGGGACGTGAGGAGCGGGGGACGGCGAAAGGCCGGGAGAGGGGGAGGGGGGGGTAGCCAAGGCGCGGAGAGCGGGGTGCAGGACGTGAGGAACGGGGAGCATGGCGCGGGATCCGGTCGCAAGGAGAGGGGGCAGAGCATGGCGGGGCGCGAGGAGAGGGGGCGGGGCCGCGGTTCGGGGCGCGGGGTAGAGGCAGCGGAACGCGAGGTGCGGGGGACGGGACGTGGGGGCTCGGGGCTCCGGATGCGACGTGCGGGGAGAGAGGGGTGGGGCGATGCGAACCGTGGAGAGACGGGAGCGGAGCGTGAAGCGGGGACGCCGGACGCGAGGTGCAAGAGGGGCGGGGCGGGACGGAGCGGAGAGCGAGGCGCGGGTCTCCGGACGTGAGGAGCGAAGGGGGCGGGGCGGGGTGGACGAGGAACGCGGTGCGGAACGCAGGGAAGCGGGAGCGGGGAGCATGGCGCCGGAATCGGGTCTCGGGGCGTGCGGGGAGCCGGAACGCGGAGAACGGGGCTCGACGAGTGTGGAACATGGCGCGGTGCGCGTGCCTGCGGATGCGTGGTGCGGCGGGGCGGAGGCGGGGCGCAGCAGTGCGCACAGGACGGGCTGGGCACGCGGTGCCGTGCGGGGCGCGGGGCGCTATCGCCCGCCCGACACCCGTCGCCGAGCGGCACGGGCGGGCGGGTGCGCGCGCGCGATAGGCTGGCGGGCGATACGCCCCCGAGGCGCGCGCGCCGCCGCCGCCGCCTTCCTGCCTAATCAACAGCCTAATCAACCTTCGCCTGGACACATTTCCTGCGCGACGGGCATCCCGCGATCCGGCCAACACCTCATCTGGGCCGCTTCCGCCCCGCCCGATAGCTACGCGGCGGCGGCGGCGGCGGCGGAGACGGCTAAGGCCACTGGTGGGCGGTTTCGTGGGCCCGGAAGGCCATGGGGAGGCGGCGAGGCGGTTCCAGGACGCAAGGAAAACCGTGGCGGGTGATGGCAACCTCAGTCGAGTTGCAGATGATGGCACCCAGCCATTACTCATAAATAGTGGAAGTCGACATTGCGCTACAGGTTGTTGATGGCCCGGGGTGAAGGGGATGATCGGACTGATGACAGCGCTGATATGTTTAGATGCACTAGATAGGCTGAAGGTTGGTTGGTTGGTTGGTTGGTTGTTAGCCTTTCCGGGCGCCTCAACTACTGAGGTCATTAGTTCCGAAAGTGTAGAGCTTTTGAAATTCGTAACAATGGCAATGGCCATGAAAATGATTGTAGACAATGGTAACAGACGTGGCGGGATGGGGAGTAACGAGGGGAGGAAGTAGGAGGGGGCGATTCCGGTTTCAAGAAGGTTCGTAACACGCGTGGTGGATAAGACTGCTGCCGACACAAACTTTCGTCGCCATATTCGTGTGCCGGAGAGTTATTTTGGGAGGCGCCATAAAAGGAATTCTTTGTAGGTGTCAGGAAACGCGTTGAACTCTTCAGCAATCCCCATCTAAGATCACTTTTCTCAGGTGGCAAGCAACACAGTTTTCACTTAGTTAAAAACTGCGCATGACTCCACGTTTTTTTATTCTTGGCTCGCCAGTTTAGAAATTACATAGAATTTTCCACTTCCAAATTTTAAAAAATAAAAGACAAATCACTGACATAGTTTACTACAACAAAGTACTATGAGTAGTATGTAATTCCCATAACACAACAAAGGAGCGAGATGAAGAGAAGGTAAGTTCCGAATACCTTCCCAGAAAGTACATTATAAATTAGAGAAACACAAGTAAAACACGTATTTCTTACAACATACTCTAAATCACCAAACCTAATCAGACAAACTCCCTTCCTCGTTCTCGCAGAAAATGCAAAGGAAAAAAGAATTCCGGGGAGGAGGGGAGGAAACAATAAACGGAACTCCCACAGAACTCTAAGGTTAGCGAAACCTGTCCCGCTGTTCTTCGCCCCTCCTCCCCCGTCCACCTCGTAGAAAATGCGAAGAAAGCAGCAAATAAGAAAGAAAAAAGGGGGGAGACGAGGGGCCTTTTTCCGGTGGCACACCGCAGACCGTCCGGCGCCCGCGGCCCCCGCGCCTCGGCCCATCTGCACAACAAACAACAATAACACGACACGGCGGCGCGGGGCGAGGAGATGCGCGCGCGAGGGGGGGGGCAGGGACGGAGAGGGGAGGGGAGGGGAGGCGAGCACGGCGGGGAGGGGTGGCGGGGAGCGGATGCGCGGCGGGGCCGATCGGCGGGGCGATATGCCATCTAAGGCAGAAGGATCCGGCTCGCTTCGCACGACCGCCGCGCCGAGATAGCCGCAATCGAGGTGATAACGGGCGTCGCGCTCGCCTCCGCCGCCATCGGAAATTGATACGGGGGCGGCTTTTTCCTAATTCGGCGCGCGTGTGGTCGCCGCCGCCGGACGCCCGCGGTCGCTCGCCGCCCCGGCCCCTCCGCCCCGCGGGCGGCGGCGCCGCGACCGCCCAATGGGCGACGCGCTGGCCTGCCGTCCCGTTCCGGATCCGTCTCCCCACTGCCCGCCGGACGAGTGTTTACCTCACGCGGTGAGACACGGCGGGGATGGAAAGTTTTCCTCGATGTGCGGAGCTGATGTTAAAAATAATAGCGATGGAGTAATGGATGTTTATTATTAAGGAAAGTATTGTACGTGATATATTAGTTACCCTTATCTCATATCCGGATGTGATAAGGGGTAAAATATGATATAATAAATTGAAATCAATTTGTCAACGATGATGTGAAGAAGGCGAAAAAAAGAAGAAAACGAAGGAAGAAGAAGTCAATAAATTGGAGTACATTCGCACAACTCCAAGAAAATCAGACGGGAACCCTGTCCTAACCCAAATGTCCAGGGAAAAGGCCATCCTGTCGTCCCTTTCCGGTTCCGTCCCCCACCAACAGCAGTAGGATCGCCAGTCTCGCCGTGCGCAAGCAGAATGCGGCTGGGACGAAAGCCTTTCTTCACCAGAGGGTCGAGACGGTATTGAAACTAAAGGTAACGGAGTATGTTTAGAAATAATGGAAACGAAGTGGGTTCGAATACAGAAAGATAGAACTGGTACCTAATTTTGGCAATTTCCGGAGGGTTTGTTACCTGAAGAATGTAGAGGAATGGAGAGAAGGGATAAGTGAAAAGTGATGACTTTGAAAGGTTGAAATGATGGAATGAGAGCAATTAGAGAACCTCCATGAAATTCGGGCAATACAAATGTCCCGTGTGGCAGAGATCCGCTTTCACACACCCTTCCTGCCCCTTCTTTATGACCAGTCTCGTCACACTACTAGTCGTTATTATTATTATTATTATTATTATTATTATTATTATTATTATTATTATTATTATTATTATTATTATTATTATTATACAAATCCATTATGCTGACGTCAAGGTCGCGACGATGCAACTTTTAGGGACGATAACTACTTCTACTACTACGTCGGATCATCAGTCTCGTATGTGTCTCCGCGTCTCCTTACTCCATTCCAGTAGGTGGTGGGGTTCCTCCCTGGCTGCAACGTACGATACGGCGCCGATCTACACGAAATGTTAGTCTCCCTTCTTCCAATCGAAGGGAAGTAAAGCAGGATTTTAGTTTACTTCCCTTCGATTTTTGTAGAGTACAATGTGAGTTACCACTCGCATAATAATCAAGTACACATGAGGAATTTGTGAAGGACAAAGCGGGCCCGTAGCAGTCGAGGTTTTTTAGTTCATACAATTTCATTTCACTTAATCTATCATTCCCTTCTTTTACCTAATCTATCATTCCTTCCATCAACGTCGAATAGAACATTATTGATAAAGTCTTTGGGTGAAGTCTTATGGTGTGTGGTGTGGATGAAGGTGAAGTAGATGGTTAAATAGAAGACAGAAACACGGGAAAACATGTAGAGATCTGTCTGACGCTCATGATGATATTATTGTCAAGCAAGAAAGAGTACTCTGGATATTATTGTCATTTACATTTTGTTTTTCTCTGAGTGTATAGAATTGAATGAAAAAATAAACTTTATAGAGCTCAATCTACATGTACTTATTTGGGATTTTCAGTCTGGAATACATAAAACTTGCAAATGATTACCATGCGAAATAAATGTCACTTAATATAACAGACAAATGTTTTGTTGCACATGCCGAAATCAGTACTGGAATAAAGTGAAATAGAAATTGTTTATTAAATAATAAATCCGAAAATGGCCGAAAAAACTGATCCGTAAAAAAATTCTATTAAGAATATGAATTGGCAAATTAGAACCAAAACTAACGTATTTATTTAATTCCTAATTAAAATTGAGTGTTCGAAGAAACATAAAAGAAATTGCATTACATAATACGGGGTACATTAATGCAGGCGGGTAACCGCTATATAATTAATTAAAAGTGCAATATGAAACTAAGGAAGTTACGAAATGTTCGGGCAAACATGAAAATCCCCAATGGTCTGGTGAGTTAACACGTCCAACGATCCTGTGCGGACAACTAAGGTCTTATCGACGCCACATCCCCGGTACCACCACAACCTCTCATTATACTGGACTCCACACATCCTGCGTACGTACAAAACGAAAATTGCACAACCCAATGGTAAAACCATTCGTGTTTCACATTATCGAAAATTTGAGATATTACTGCAAGAATGGAACATGTCGACATGAAATTGACCCAAATCACGGTATAACAGACTAACACACACGAGACACGAACTTTCAAACGAAATTTATTTAAAATAGCATTTGTTATTACCTTCTAAACCTCATATTAGGTATTTTAATTACAATGCAAAGTTCAACTACTACTTGTTAAAGTCATTTTTCGTGACACAATTGCAGAAATGCATTTTCTTTGTATTTTATATACGATAGCAATCAAAAAACTCTTACAAATAAAGAAAAATCACATGGAACATGTTGCCTCTATTGCATCCATCTTCAATGAACGGAAAACTAAATTAAGTCGTCTCTCCAAATAAAAAAACACCAGGACGTCCTAACAAAAAATATTATAATTGTTTGAACTTTCTAGTACTAATTTATAAACTATTATGAAGTATAGATTTTCAACAGATATAATGATTATCGAAAAAAATAAATTACAATAATATTTGCAGATATATCACGTTCTTTTCCGTACGGGAGCTGACCTCACATATTGTACCAAAGCATTAATTAACTTGTAACAGAACCCAACATTGGGCGATTGGAGATTAAACGAATTTATTATTGATTTCAGAGAACGATTGTGTTCAATCATGAGCTCACGAACTTTCTGCAACTTTGTGGTCCGTTCAAAAAGATAACAAAACCACCGGAATCAACACAGTTTATGATACTGTAGTCATTCAGACATTTCGACCTATTGATTGCCATCGACTAATTAGGCAGTGGTCACTTTTTTCGATATAATAACGATAAACACATGTGGAATTAGTGCGTAAGAGGAGAGGGGAATCGATTCGAAGCAGGTTTTGTTTTCCATAGCTTCATCCTTCACCTTCTCACCTCCTCACTTTCCCACTCGTTCGTCAATTCATTCACACATTGATTCATTCATTCATTCACACAGTTTCTTCTACAAGCAGAAAGCGATATTAGCAATCTACCTCGCCAAGAATTAGGCCACGTCAGAAATAATTCTTGCAAGAAATGCAGCTCTTCGGGACAGTTTCACGCCCTCCTGCACCGTCGCCCCTTTCGCGCCCGGAGGTGCTGCTCTCCCGAGGCCGTGTCTCACGCGCGGTGTGGCGGTGGCGGCGGGACTCACTCATTCATTCATCCATTCATTCATCCATCCATTCATTCATTCATCCATCCATCCATCCATCCATCCATCCATCCATTCACTTTCCCACTCATTCATTTATTTATTCATTAATTCACTCTTTCGTTCGTTCATTCATTTATTCATTCAAACTTTCATTTATTCATTCAAACTTTCATTTATTCATTCAAACTTTCATTTATTCATTCAAACTTTCATTTATTCATTCAAACTTTCATTTATTCATTCAAACTTTCATTTATTCATTCAAACTTTCATTTATTTATTCAAACTTTCATTTATTCATTCAAACTTCCATTCATCCACTCATTTATTTATTTATTTATTTATTTATTTATTCGTCCACTCATTCATTCATTAATCCACTCAATCAATTATTCAGTCATTTTTAATTCATTCCCGAGAAGAACTCTTCTGAGATAAAGAGAGACGACCGGCGAATTTAATCTCTGATCTTTGCATGTTTCTTCTACAAGCAGAAAGCGATATTAGCAATCTACCTCGCCAAGAATTAGGCCACGTCAGAAATAATTCTTGCAAGAAATGCAGCTCTTCGGGACGGTTTCACGCCCTCCTGCACCGTCGCCCCTTTCGCGCCCGGAGGTGCTGCTCTCCCGAGGCCGTGCCTCACGCGCGGTGTGGCGGTGGCGGCGGGACTTCCTCGGCGGCGGTGCCGGGCGGGTCCGCGCGACCATAATGAGACCGCGCTGGGCTAATGGCGGCGCCTTCATTACGGGCCCGGTTGCGGTCGCCGGCCGCCACCACCGGGGCTCCGCGGCCGCCGCGCCTGCCTCCTGCTTCCGCGCGCGGACCGCGCACCGTGCCCAGCGCACCGCGACCCACCGGACCTCGCAGGGAGGAGACGGGCGCGAACGCGGTGGGTGAACAGGAACGCCGCGCGGCGGGGGAAGGTGGGAGCCCAAGGCGACCGGGGATGCTGCACGGCGGTGGGTGGTGGGCGACTTGGAGTGGTTAGTGATGGTGAATGGTAGGCGGGCAGAGACGGTTGTCAGCGAGGGTGTGAGTAGCAACAAAGAGGGTTTGGTGGCGGGGACCGATAAGTCTCAGCAAACGGCAGGAACAGTGGTCGGTAGGAACAGTGGTCGGTAGGAACAGTGGTCGGTAGGAACAGTGGTCGGTAGGAACAGTGGTCGGTAGGAACAGTGGTCGGTAGGAACAGTGGTCGGTAGGAACAGTGGTCGGCGGGAACAGTGAACGGCGGGATTATTGGTTGGCGGGAATGCTTGGCGAGGGGTATTTGGCGGAAAGAGGTGGTTGAGTGGCAGCGGGGGAGGGCGGGGCAGGCAGCCGAATGGCAAGCCGCCTGAGCCGAGTGACGCGTCTCCTGGTGAGGGGGGAGGCAGGGGCTAAGTAGCGCGTTTTTGCCGCGGCCCGCGTCTCTTGGCCTAGGGCCCACGGGCCAGGAGGCTGCGCGGAGCGAGGCGGGGCGGGGCCTTTGGCGGCGGCGACAGGTGGCTCCGCTCGCGGGACGCCGCGGGGCCGCATCGGGGACTCGCGGGCGAGGGCGCAAAGACGGAATTTCTGAAAGCGACCGCGTTGGGAAAGGCAATGTTGTTACAACCCGCCATCATGTCAGTCGCTTCTCCGGAGGAGAAATCGGAACACAAAGGATCTTTTTTTATTTTAAGTTCACGCTACCGCAACTTCTGAATCGTATCACAGATTGTGAACTTTCAAATTGGAAGTAGTGAGCAAACATTGTGCGTTTCAACGTATGAGTACTCATCAGTGGTCATGGACTATTCCTTTCTGAAAAAAGAAATACTTTTTTTAGGATAGAGGATTGAATCTTAATTTTCAAAAGAATCATTCAAAGAGTTTGTTACCTAATAAATTAGTTGTAAATACGTAATAAAAACAAAGTAGATGAAAACGTAATACATTACTGTCGTGGTTGTGAGCTACTATGGCCTGTGCTTAAAAAATTACTTCCAGGAAGCGAATGATGACTGTCCACAATCCAACTGCACCGAACTACCTTAATGGCGAGGTAGGACTCGAATGAATTTAAACTATGACAAAGAGCTATGAATGTCAGAAAATCTGCTCCTAGACATCCTGCCAGTACAACGGTTTAATTTCAAAAATGATTTTTTTGGTGTGTGTGTGTTTCTAGTTCTTTCCTAGAGCTAATAAAATTCTCGCAAACTAGCATGTCCTTGAGCAGAACGTGCTATGTTACGTCGTTGTAGGTTCGCGAAGATCTACCCCTTCCCTTTCCTTCAACCTCGGCCCCCTACATCCCACGCATGGCTTCCATAAGAGGAACGGGACTATCTGGCTCGGCGGCGGCGGGGCCGCGCGGCCGCCATCTTGTGCGCGCGGGGGCGGAGTGGCGGGTGGGAGTGGGAGTGGGGGGCCGCGCGCGGCGGGCGAGTCACGCGTGCCGAGCGAGCGCGTGCGCGCACGCCCACCGCCCCCGCCGCCGCCCCCGCGCTCGCCCGCCTGCCTCCGAAGCCGCCGCCGCCGCCGCTCCGCCAGGGCCGCGATAAGCTGCTATCTCGCTCCACGCTTGCCCCCTTCCCTTCGCGCGCTTCCGGCGGGGCCCGTCGCCGCCCCCGCCCCCGCCCCCGCTCCCACCCCCGGCCCCGCCCCGCCCCACCTCCCGCAACAAGTGGGGCGCCCCTACGCCCACCCGAATCGGCCTCCGGAGCTGCCGTGGGGGCTCAACCTTTGTCACACTACGGCCTTGTGAGTTCTTTTTTTAAACAAACGACGGCCCGTTTCCAACAGATTGATACGTAAATATATTTCGTCAAAAACGTTTTATACAGATATTTTTGTTCTGTTTTTTTTCTAAAAATCAAGAACTGCCGCGCAAGTTTTTTTAAAAATGTATTTATGTTTCAATCCGTTCATTGCCATCATGTGAATTATGACGTACGGCATTTCTTATTTATATTAAGAACTGCCAAACGTATTGAGATTTGATGATGGATTGAAGTGTAAATCAGATACGATACAATCTCGTAATAACAGTTTAGACTTTCTTTCGATGAAGTACACGATGTGTGCACTACATTCCAGATACATCCATTATTTTCCAAATGTAACCATGTGTATGATCGCCTCATGAAATAAAATCATATTAGTTCAATATAAATTTTAATTTGCAGAATGTTTCGTTGAACAAATGAGGAAAGAGAAAATTCTTCACTTCATTCACACTGAACATACTTTAGAAATAGCCAGTTTCATTACAGATTCCTTAGCATTTACGATTTTGCAATTCTACTTGTTTACACATGTTTTGTTTACTAGTCAGTGCCCAAGAGGCAGGGCAAGTGGTAATAACCAATTCACCGATAATACCTTTTGTGATGGAAACAAGTTAGAGAAAAGGAAACCCCTATCAAATAACTATTATAATACCCAAATGTTTGTATGAAAGAGGTTGTATTTGGCCTGGTGTATTGTGGTTAGTAATTATCAAATCCGACCGCCAAGAACGTGCCCAGATAAGGTCGAAGTGATTAGAACAAATCAACGAACGGAAATTCCTTCACGTCAACCACATACTGACTAAGAAATTCGTGGAAACGATATACGATGTTCAAACGTTTCCGACAGGAAATAACCTCCAGACGAAGAGGGCAATTCATTATCGTGTTGCAACTGCATCAAGCCGTATGACATGCAGCTGCTAATGAATCTGATCTGCATGCTGTCGGAGCTTTGCAGGCACCAACTTGCAAGCCGTAATTCAAGAAAACGTGAGGGATTTCACAGCCTTTTTTACGCCTTTCGGCTAGTAACTGTTACATTCTTCTCATCACGGAACAATTCAGAGCTTATTGAAAACCTGTTTACTAAAGACTGGTGATAAATTAACATTTTTTTATTCATGCATTCAATCATGTATCCATTTTTTTATTTGTCTAATTACGAAAATAAAATATTTAAATTTAAAACAATTAAAATAGTTACGTACAACATAAATTATATTCACTTCCAATTTGAACCTCCAAAAATTATGACTTAACGAATTAATTGATTCACAGAACTTCAATTCATAGCAATTCCAAAATACAAGAAATATGCAACAAACACTACCATTAAATTACCAGCATCCTTGTAACGCGCATCCATATTGCTTAAACCGAAGCACAAATCTCTGCACCCAAGAAATTATCCATTGTAAAATACGATAATTTCGACAGGGACAATTAACACAACGATCACAACAATGAACTTCAGTGACAGCTATTCGCGATGAAAAAAGACGGTAACAATTACATAGATAAGAACGAAGAAATCCAAAACGCGATGCCTAATAATGTCCTTCGTTTACGTATTGTACTGTTGTGTATATACACGCAAGCACAAATGAATTCTCCCAGGAGACTCACGAAGTGCTAGATGACGGAATTGGAATTTGAAGCTAATAAAGCTGCTTGAAGAAAGGTGACATACTAAGACATTTTTGAAAATCACACTTTCTGACCTCGCTAAGAATCAAATGGAAAGCGAATACGCTAAATATGAGCCAGCAGACGAGGCAATAAGCCGCAATGAATACGAAGACATAATGAAGTCCACGAAGACGACAGAGCTATAGAGATGGTAGTGGTGATGGTAGTGGTTTTGGTGTTGTTGGTAATGGTGTCCTGGGTGGAAGTGATAATAGTAGACGAGTAATGGTGGAAGTGCAATTGACAGTGGCCATGGGGAGGTCGGCAGTGGTGGTGATGTTAATAGTAGTGATGGCGGCGGTGCGCAGCGAAGTGTGTGCGTTTGGGTGCGTGTGTATTTGTGTTTGTGTGTTTGTGTGTGTGTGCGTTTGTGTGTATATGCGTTTGTGTTCGTCTGTGTGTGTGTGTGTGTGTGTGTGTGCGTTTGTGTTCGTTTGTGTGTGAGTGTATGCGAGTGAATGCGTGTGCGTTTGTGTGCGAATGAATGCGTGTGCGTTTGTGTGCGAGTGAATGTGTGTGCGAATGAATGCGTGTGCGTTTGTGTGCGAGTGAATGCGTGTGCGTTTGTGTGCGTTTGTGTGCGTGTGTGTGGCGGCCGAGGCACCTCTTTCGCAACACCTTGCGCGAGCCTCGCGGATCCGCGAGCGGCACCCGGCGCCACTCAAAGCCACAGTGCGGCGGCCTCGGCGCCGCCGCGCCGGGGCCTTCTCCGCCCATTGAAATAGGTCGGCGGCCGCGACAACGCGACACGGCGCGGGGCGGAGGTCCTGTGCGCGGAGGCCGCCGCGACGCGTCGCCAGGCGGATCGCGACGGGTCCCTACGCACCAGCGGCGCATCCACAAACAAATGCAGCACAACCCTGTTTCACCACAAGTTTATAAAATTGTACCGTGGCGTGGAATGAGAACTACATTTTTAATCCGTCCGCACTCTTAGAAAAACACTATACAAGCAATTTAGTGGTATTTTTGAAAAATAAAATAAAATTTAAAAAATTAAATATAAAATGTGCTACCAGATTTTATGTGAAGCGCCCCCAAAAATTAAAAGTTTTGTTTCGAATTTTCAGAACCTCGAGTTCGATCAGAAAGTGCCGAGAATAAGGTTTGGGGAAAATCCTGTGTACACTCTAAGCAATAGTATTATTTACACGGTCTGACTGACTGACTGACTGACTGACTGACTGACTGACTGACTGACTGACTGACTGACTGACTGACTGACTGACTGACTGACTGACTGACTGACTGACTGACTGACTGAAAGACTGACTGAAAGACGGACATTCGGACGTTTTCGCGAGTGGAAAAGGGAAGCACATTTCTTCGGTGTCGAGGTCCCCAAAATGAGCATTTCTGTCAAAATATTCATATCAATTTTAGTTGCATTACGTAATTTTCTTCATTGTACATGTATGATGGAATATGGTACTAGGTACACAAGACAGAAAACAGGTATGGGTAACAGAGATTGCTACGTTACTGTGGGACAATATTGTTTGGTTTTACGTTACAATAAACATCAAGTCGAAAATCTAAATAACAGATAACAACGCCTGTATTTTAATATACCTTTACATTTCACAGAAACACCTGGGATAGCAAATGAAATAATTAAAAGAGCAAAACCTCATTCAAGTAAAATACTACTCGTCTCGTCACGATATCCTACACTAAAAAAGCCTTGGCGAAACGGTCAAACATTTGTTGCGTCATTCTCTACAAACAAAAATGCATTTTCGGAGATTTGAAGAGTGCGAGGGGGGAGACTGTTGCAGGTCCGGGCTTGTCGACCTCACCGGAAAACCGACGCTCTTTTTAATGGCATCCGGACTGCTGGGAGCAGCGGAGGTAGCGGTGAGGTCCGTGGCTTTCCTCTGGGCGAGGAAATTCCTGTCCGGTGGAGGATACCGTGGAGACTGCCCGAGAGATCTCGGCAGGACGTGGATCTGCGCCTATTATAGGTTGCTGTTGACAAGAGATGACATCGTGTCCGGTCACGTTTGTTCGAGAAACAGTTTCGTAATTTCCCGTGCGGTTTCTTCATATCACTTTGTTTGTGAAAAAAGATGCCAGGTTGACACAAATATCAAAAGTTATGGTAGACAAATGTAGGGTAAACGGATGTGGAATTTGACAATCTGAATACGAAGGTCACAAACTCTAAGAAGATATCGCGAAGTTCTGTGAAAAATATGATTATTGTTTTTTGAAATAATGTTAACTGCTACAATTCAGACAGTAATTGATTTTAACCACAACTTAAAATAGTGGACAATAAAAGGAGAAGATATTAACGTATTAAGTTTTATTAACAAACCAAATCTATAAGAAAAGCTAATAGAAAGTTAATAGAGTACAATTAGAATTAATAGAACCTTTGATCTTGAAAAAGTTAATATTCCAGTTTTCTATAGTCCGCAAATAATATCTCTTACGAAATTGTTCATTCAAACGCGTTGGAAGGCGACAAAGAACTACTATTCAATTCAGTATATCTTAGAATTTCCATAAATTCAGAAATATTGAAAAGAAGCTAAAAACTCGGCATACATAGTATAAATAATGATTAATGGAAAATGCAGCTTAATCCTTTGAACTATTCCATTATTTGAATGTATTTGCCAAGAAATGAAGATACCGCTACGTGGAGAGATAATTAATCATGAACGAGAAACAATTTTTCCAGAGAGCGTCACCATGCCAAACGACCGTCACCAACGACGTTTATCTCTTTTCCTCTATTCGTTAGACAGAATGAGGTGCCTCTAAATCGCCGTCGGTTTGGCCTCCGGGGGCAGGACGCTAGATCGGGAACGGGCGGCGACAGTCGATACCTCGAAGGCGCGGGGACGTCGTTGGAAACAATTCAAAGACAACAGACGCTCGTTTGGAAACGGGTGCATCGCGTTCTTCTCTGTCGCCAGTAAACTCCGCCTCCCCTCGCAATAAAAGAGGTGACATGCGATACCCAGCGACCGTCTTTGTTGTCATCGTAGGTACGTTCGTGATGTAAGTCACTGTATTTCTGTTAGGAATGTGCGATTTGTTTTGGTTTGAAGGTCGGAGAACGAGTATTATGTAGCCAGCAGTTTCCAAAGGCGTCTGGCTTCAAACGACTACGTACCTAATGTTTACCGCTAAAAATACTGTAATTTCTGAGATTCTTTTAGAAATTAAAATGTAGCGTCAAATACTTTGAGGAAGAACCAGATATTGACATTCTTGCTAATTGAATCTACAGTCGCACTTGCTAATAAAGAATTTCTGAAAATATTTCGCCGCATATTTTCTTGTAAGGAGTATTTCGTCGTTTACCACCTTCCAGAATTCAAGACTTTATTTATTGTTAACTGGTTCCAAACCATTCCCGTCGTTTCACACGCTATTACACAAAATATTGCAACGAACATTTTCAATTAACATTGTCGACGCCTGAATATAAGAAAATCTAATTCATAATGATCATTACAGTATGCCATTTTAACGTGTTCATTAAACAAAAGAAAACGAAGAAATTATCATAAAAATGACGATATTCATGACATTTCAGGTTATCGGAAGTCCTAGGATATTGTCATATACGCGGTTTTACAATCGCAGGATCAAAACCATAGGAAAAAGAAAAATGCTGTTATTGCGGAAACCGGATGCATCTTTGAAACCACACGGAATTGTTGGAGCAATGCGATAAAAGGTTTTCCTTCCGTTCTCAACATAAATCTAAATAACGTGAAAAGGTCATATGTTCTTGTCGATTCTAATTTGTTAATCAAAACATCGTATGAGATCAAACTCCAGGATTTCACTAAATACGGGTGCGAATTAATAGACGGGATGCTGGGGGACCCTTTAGGAACTAAACTTCTTCATTTCTAAGTGCCACTTTAAGACTTCCACACATTGAAGTGTTCAAATCAAAGAATCCACATCGAGAAAATTAAGAAAACAGAACTTTCCCAAGAGTTTTATTTCCATATATCAAGACAATGCTTCGAAAGTGAAAATGGGGAACTTTCATTCCTCAATTCCTCTATTCCCCCTCCCCCAACATCCACCCACCCGTTGCAAATTTCACACGTAAACGAACCTCGTCGGTTTAGAGTCGAACGCACACTTGTCGCTTTACCCCGAAGGAAAACTCCGCTTAGAGCACTGTTAGCGGCGGGCGCAACCGCTCCGACGAATCCGGGCTCGCGCCAGGTGGTTGTGTGCCGCGTCGCCGTCACTCGCCCGCGGGCGGGGCGGGGAGGGGCAAACGCGGGCAGGGGAGGGGCAGGGAGGAGCGGGGCGGGGCGGGAAGAGGCGGGGCGGGGCGGGGCGCAACGCTGCGCCACGCCGCGGACGATGCGGGCAGCATTTAAATATTTACAGGACGCCGCCGCGCTACCCGCCACTGCACCGCGGCGCCACACGGGCGCGAGCACCTATAAAAATCAAACGCCCCGCCCCCTCCCCGCCCAGGCTAAACAAACAACCCGGGCTTGTTCCACGCTGCCTGGCGGTGTCATCGCCGTCGACGCACGGGTGACTTCGGGAAATATTTACGTGGGCCCATTTTTAAAAAAATTGAAGGAAACGATTTTTTAATTGAATTTACTTGTGTCAATAACTATTTAATTTATACGTTACGCTTAAAAATTCCTTATGGTACCGTGAAAGCCTCTATGGACCATCATTCCCGCTGAACACGTCTACCTTCATAGCAGTCGGTCAACAGACACGAAACCACTAGTAATTCCGACTCCGCCACCGTCTTCTCCTCCGTCTCCACCACCGTCTTCTCCTACGCTTCCGCCACCGTCTTCTCCTACGCTTCCGCCACCGTCTTCTCCTACGCTTCCGCCACCGCCACCGCCACCATCTCCGCCTTCTCCTCCGCCTCCATCACCGGGGCCGGTAGCGGTGGCAGTGGCAGAGGGCCGCCACCGCCGCTGCGACGTAATCTACCGCGCTGTCAGGGAGACAGCGGCTGGTAAAAAAGCGGACCGGTGGCGGCGGCGACGGCGGAGGCGCGTCGTAAGGTGGCGCGGGGTGAGAACGCCCCGAACAGAAATAGCCTTGTGTGCAGCGGGAGGCCGCCCCGGCCGGCCCCGCCCCCTCCCCGGGGCCTCCCGCGGAGTCGCCCTCTAAGCTTGCATGAAATTGAAGTTTGTCCTCCGCGCGGCGCCCGTGTATCAAACCAGGCGGAGATGGATGCGGCGAAGGTGTGGCGGCAGAGGAGGAGTAGGCGGACGCGTTTGTGACGGTGGTTGCGGTGAATAGAAAATTAGCCTGGTTTGGCAGGGGGTGTTGCATGTTGATGGTGGTGGTGGAAGGGGTTTGGCGATGGTGGAAAACCGATATGAGTGATGGTCCTCCAAAGATATACTGTTTGTACGTGAATGTAGATTGCGTGAATACGATGAGAGGGTTTAGACGGGGGCAGTGTAAGTAGCGAGCACCAACGAGGGAGTCGTCAATCTTGGTAATAAGCGTGATGTGTATGTATTGAAGATGTAGAAGAATATTGATAATGATCATGGTAGTTTTATGTTTGTGGTTCTTTTGATGGTACCGAAATCTTCATGAAATGCAATGAAGTTTGATTGTAGTAATACTATCGTACTAGTTGTGTCGATGAAGGCAAAGCATTGATAGCAACTGTACAACACTGTCATTGTCATCTTCACCGTCAGCGGTCGAAATAAAAAAACGGAGAGGGCGGTGGAGGAGATGGGACGGCGGCAACGGCGAGAGATGGGACACGACGACCGCGCCACGCAGAGAGGCCGGCGGGTCGCTGGGAACAGGGGCCGTGCGAACACTCGTAAAGTCGCACGACACATGCGGAACCCTCCGGCGCGGCGAGCTGGCGGGCGCGTGTGGCTTACGCGGAGGCTGGGCAGCAATCCGCCGCGAAAGATGCGACACGAGCAAGATTCAAACGAAGCTGCGGATTTAAATGTAAAGTATTGGCTAATGATATCAAGAGATGAATGCTAATGAATCAAGACAATTGAGGGGTTTATAAGAAACAAACACAAGACCAAAATTCCACATTTTGAGATGTTTCACCGAGTTATTCCCTACAACTGGCGCTATCTGCGGGGTCGTTTCCTTTCGGCAAGTGCCGAACACATTAAAGGAAAATTAGATGGGGACAAAACATAACTTCATTACTACGCGCGTCTACACTGTGAAGCTTTCGGTGCCTCTTGAAAAATCTCGAATTTGGACTACTTTGGTTCTTATAAGAAATCCTTCAATTTATTCATATCAACACCTTTGTGTTATAGGTGACAAGGCATATCATGTAAAGAATTCCAGTTAATACATGTTTCTTTCTACTCTATAAAATCGTCTTTGTGATGAGAAGCAGGAAGTGTGTGAATTGCTCGAAAAAATTCGATTTCCTTCAAGAAGGCTGCGCATCATTGACTTACTTGACAGACAACAGTCGTGCGATATTTATGACGTTGCCGCCAACCAAAAGGATCCAAAACGCAACCCAGCGAGTGGTTTCTGCCGGAAGCGGCGACACCCAGATCCTTGCGGGTCGGTCGCCGCCACCTCTCTACCTTCCAGGGAGCGCTATTCATCAAAAGAAATGGCTTTCGCGCCGCGGTGGCGGTGACGGCGGCGGAGGCAGAGGCACCGGCAAGCGGGCGGCGGCAGCGGGGGCGGTGGAATGTTGATCCTCCCTCTACTATCGCCATCTCTACTGTCGTCTCAGTCGCTAAATATCAGTCGCATGATATCCGTGCCATTCTTATGTCAAGTCGGGCCTACGCTGTCCGCCCCTTACAATCGTCTTTGTCAACCTCGCCGATCTCCAATCATATTCGTCGTTTGCATGCCCTGGGGGTTGTATACGTGTGTACGAATAGTGAATATTGCTGTCTGGGACGAGGCACATTAATGCCTTCATGTTGCTTCGCCATCACAATTCTCACTTCCACCATCCCTATGTTCGACGCAACCAGTCATAGTCGCTCAATTTATGGTTCATATGTGAATCACTAATTCAACCGCAGGCATTCTTCTGGGGGATACGAAACGCCATTTTGCTGCACCTCACTTCTCACTTTCACCGTCGCCGCATCTACTCCCACCCACCATTCCCATCACCGCTGGCAGCGGGCTCCGCCTCTATCATCGCCGCCGCCGCCGCGCCCGCCTCCACAGTCTTCGCCGCCGTCGCCGCATAGCCACGCAGCCTTTTCCCCCCTCCGCCCCGCCGGGCCGTTTTTCTGAGGCCTCGACGGCGACACCTGTTCCCCATGATATACTGGAGGCGGCCCCCTGCTGGTGAGGCACCGCGATGGCGGCGGCGGCGAGGTCAACCTCTCTCACGGCCCTCTGAGGTCAACACCACCGTCCCCCGAGAGGGAGATCCCGCGCTTTCTGGTTGCAGGTGGCGCTTCCTGGAGGCGGACGGCCGTATGTCTTAGCGGGGGCTGTGGAAATTAACTGTTGGGGGGGCGTGCGTCTTTTTAAGGTGGTCGCTAGCTTCCCCTTACGTCAAGCACACGGCGCGCGGTGGCGGTTTTAAAATTGCAGCGGTAATGCGCGAACTGCAGAAGGGAGTCCCTGGCGAGGTTTAGTTTACTAGTCGCCAGCCGGGGAGGGGAGGCGTCTTCGTGACAGCCATATTTTTCGAGGCGGATATTAAAACTAACTCCGCCGCGGCCGGCGCAACCTGCGTTGTTTTTTTCTCCTGAACACAAAGCGAAGTATTATCCGTTGGATGTAATCACACTGCACTGCAATTAATTTTAGAAAATCAACTTCCGTTGAGACAGGGTGGCCACTCATTTCCGGATACAAGTTTTCCTAACCCTTCCCGGTTTTCTACAGATTTTTTTTCTTCAATTTTTCGCTAATAAGGTTTTTAGAGATTTTCACACTATGTAAAGAAAATGTTACAGCAAATTCGAAACTAATTTCTCAGCTCTCTGATTTTGATGCGATAAAGTACAAATTAAATACATTTTAAAAAATCACTCAAGAAATAGAAATTGAGCAAAAACAATCTCGTACTAGTATTTTTTAGGAATAATATCTAGTTTTATAACGATCTCAAATTTTTTCCCGACTTCTAATTATTCTTTTACAAATTTCCTGATTTTTTCCTGTCCAGAGCAGTGAAATTCCCTGATTTCCCCCCGGATTTCCATGTTTTCCAGAAAGCAGATATTCTGGACAATAGTTGCAACAATTTCAGCGGTTTTTTAACTAATGCATACATGACAATGTTGAAAAGTTAACATGAATGAAAAAGTACACGAACATGTGTGATTCTTGCAGCGCAAAAATAAACTTCAAATCAGTCCGAGCACTAACAAGCCACATCATATTATAAAAAGATAAACCAAGCTGACTTATTCACAAATAAACCTCGTAGTAGTCAGCCACACTCGGAGCGAGGAGGGTGTATGCGAAATTTTAACATAATTTGTCCTTTAATTTGCAATTAAAAATCTAGCGTGGGTGGGCTTTCACGAAAAAATCCTCGAAAATAACCGCCTCAGAAATAACCACGAGAGGAAATGGACCAGACGCGTCGCGCGGGAAGACACAGGAAGAGTCTCCCTCCCGGATTTGCTGCATTGGCATGTGGCGCGCGAATATACATTTTTTTTTATCGCCGCGTTTCCGGGTAGCAGAAGACAGCGCTCATCACGAATAGTTGCAAACACGCGCCGGGAGGTTCTGATACCGCGGAATCGAGGTTGCCAGCTCCTGTGACGATAAATTCGGGGAGACGAGAGGGGCGGGGGCAAACGATGCTGCTCGAACGACGCTTTTCCGACGAATTCGGAAACAAATGAGCGTGGCTAGTTGTGAACAACAGTGGTGACGCACAATATTTTTCTCCCGCGGTTCAGTTCACATGTAAATGTCCGAGAATCCGCCCGCGTTGACATTTCAAAATGCACCATTCATTGGACTAAGTATCCAGAAAACTAGGTAATGCGCCGTATACCTACATCTCAAGGGACGCACGCGGCGCGTCACAGTCCTAACATTGGCAGTAAGTGGTAATAAGAATTGCGTCCTACATTATTTTATGACAGAAATGAGTTTTTGCCTCTGTTTTCCCCATTTCAATCGCGATTATTCCTTGTCAGGGAAGCGAACCTACAATCACTAGTTACGTGGAACCGTTGGCGACACACAAGGAAGCAGATAATGAAGTAGTTTATAAAACGAAACTTGGCGAACATTTCCTGAAATATTCTGTAACGATTTTTTATTGCGTAGACGAAAGGGTACTTTTTAGAAACTCTCTTATAACGGCAACAACTCTTGACCATTGAAATCTTGAATACGCGTAGTTAACATCGTTTATCTGCTATTCATATTGCACGTAATTAGGTCTTCCGAGAACTGGGTTTACAAGTAGCAAAAGAACAACACATACCGCCACTCCTTACTCAGCGCTGGACTTGGCATGGGGAAAGACTGCTCCGCGACGGTTTTCATGATATGTCAGCGAGGTGTCGCCTTGAAAGACCTCGCTCATTACGCCGGTTAAAGGTTGCCTGTACGCATTACCTTGGGCTAAATTTTACGAGCAGTAACATGTCTAGGAGAATCAAGGTTTATTACGTGCAATAGCCTCCATGTCTGTTGGTGCTGCTCTGAAAGCTTTGAAATGTCATGTCCTACAATTCATCTCGTTGAATATCACTACTCGAAATTTTAAGCGTGTAATATAGTAGCTCTCAAAAGATGCAAATACGAAGAAGAAAACTGGATCACATGTAAAAATTGACAGTTAAATTTTTACGAAAGCAGTACACGAGAGAAAGACGAACAAACTGACAATGAAAAATTAATACTTTCGTTTTTATGCGCGCAAAAATTGTCATCAGGATTAAAAACAAACCATTCGTTTTATAGAATCGACGTACGAAAAGCGTCCTTTGCAATGCTGACAAAAGCATCGTCTTGTTACACTGTTGTCACGGTACCTCAAAACCAGTGTGAATGGTGCTCTGTTGCCAAGTTTTATCTGATGTTTACGTATGTTTGTAAATCGACAAGACAGATGTATGCAACTTGCGGAAAGTAAACGATGTTAATGGTGATCAGAAATGTATATATTGCAAGACACCGTCTTTCAGAAAAAATCTAGGGAAAAGCTTTTTGTACAAAGGGCAACTTAAAAATATATTTTCATGAAGACTTCGCAAGGCGCATTAGGACATTTATAATATGAAAATATTCACGAAATAAAAAAGGTATTTTCAATTTCACTTTTGAAGGATTGAGGCTCTAAGTTGATTAATTTACTCGTACATCTCATTTTAGATTTCTTGCTTCCCATGACTATCAATTGCATACGCATAAACGAATTATGAATCCTTATTCTTACACAATCCGTATGTTTCAATAAATGATCAATCGCTTAAATTATCCATTTTGAAAATGACAACGCAACTTCCTTCTAAACATTTCTCCTCAAAGGAAACGAATTACAACTGAAGACTTCCAATTTACTGCAGACTAACGCTGCGCTGTCAACACTAAGAGTCACGACCGCCGCGACGGGATGGCGTTTCTGTCAACTTCGTTTATCAACCCCTTTCCGCCAGCGAAGACCTTCAAATCTGTGTTATACATCTAAGTCATTTGAATTTAATAATTAATTATGTGGAAAAAATACATAATTATTGAATTGCGCAGTTGCAAATTTCAAGAAGTTATATTTGCTTTTAGTGTTTATTTATTTACCTTTTCCATTCCTTAATATTTCTTAGCAATCCCAAACAAACGTAAATCTCACGGAATAGCAAGATGTGATTCGCGGAATCCTCGGATTTTCCCATAACCACGGTTAAAAAACGCTGCTCCCCGCCAGACGCGGAAATCCCACGCGACGAAGGGAAGCGCAAGGCGTTCGTCCGATGTTCGATAGACGCGCGCGCCTATATTTGCCCCCGGGGTCGCTGTTATCTGCGCCCAATTGGGCGCGCGGTGGCCGGCGCGGCGCGGCGCGGCGCGGCGCGGCGTAGTCGCGTTGAGTGCCCAGTAGCCGCCGCCTAGCGTACACATGTTCCCCGCGCGGGCGTTTTTGTCCGAACAGCGATGGGGGACAGAGGAATAAGAAGGGGAGCGGGCGTTCGAAAGCGCTTGTTAGGGCGATGGAGTGACTGCTTCCGAAAGACGCTCCGCAGCTCCTCGGACCTTCTGGGACGTGTACGCTGGCGAGGAGCAAGTGGCCTGCGGGGGAGGTGGAGGCGGTGGCAGACACCGGCGGAGAAAATGTTTGAAGCGACGGGGTTGAGGCGGAGGTGCAGATGAAATCGAGAGCCAATTATGGAGGTGAAGATGGAGGCGGAAATGCAAGCCAAAGTTGGGAGGGGTAGGCGACCGGCTGAGACTGCGGGCACTGAAAAGTGAACCCGAGCTGTGGTGACGGTTCGTGATGGAGGTGGAAACCTATGAGGAATTATCATCAATGAAGGCCGAGGGATGGCGAAGATGGGGACGGATGGAGTTGAGGGCGAACGATGGAGTGGTCGGAGCTGGAGGTTGAGATGGAGACGTGGAGTTTGGCCGTGATAAACGTTTGAAGTGAGTGTGGTGAAACACATCGCTGGCAGATTCGGAGGCTTGGTTTTGTTTGCCGCACATGATGTCACAGAAACGTCTTTAGTTAAGCTGTTTCGGGTCATTTATCTTTCTTCTCTGCTCTTGAATTCACATTTCGTAATTATAGGTCACTACAGCTTCTTCAGACTCTCGAAACACACAATATAGTTGAAAAATTGGGAACTGACATCGTGAGTAAAAGCAGTGTCCAAATATTGGCTTAAAAAACTAGGAGACTCCAGTCTATAATGGACGAATATTTCAGATTAAACCACCGTGGCATTGAAGAAATGTGATATTTAGCTCTCAATAGTGTATAAGAATGCAATAAATGTCGTACACAAACTACTATGTACTCGTTCTGTGGGCGAGATAAATAAAATTAGCGCCATTTCATATTTTATTAACAATATTAATGAAGAAAATGCGCTCAAAAATTATCTCGGAAATGATTTCATTTTGCACGTTATTTTTTAATATGTTCCTCGTCTCCTTGCCCTTATACGACTACTTATCTCCCATTAAGGACATACGTTTTCACATCAGAACGGAAGCGATGGCGGCGTCGGCGCTCAGGGCAGTCCGGGGTCAGTGACCTACGAAACTATCACGAAAGCGCCTTGAAGGGAGGTGAGTGCCCACGCTGTCTCTTTTTTTCTGCTGCCAGTACTGTCGGATCGACTTAACGACGCACTTTACAGCAGCTGTTTGAAGCGAAGCGACAACGCGGCAGGCGCAAAGGAAAGGCGTCCAGATCTCTCTTGACACAACACTTCCTAATGGGGTAGCTGACACGGGCGCCACGTGATTTATTACGATTCGTTTCACTGGAAGTCTCTTGGACAAGGGGCCACGCGAGCAACGCGTCTCTCATATAACGAGAGCAATCTTATAATTTGAATACAACGTATAACTTTACAATCTATAGGTTGAGCAATTGCGCTCAAATATTATCGACGTAGCATGCTATTAATGAATCTGATTTTACGAACTCCGATACCTATCGTATAATCGTTCAACTTCGGTTCTTTTTCCTCGACAAATAAAATATTCTAAATTGTTTACAAGCGAACAATCAAAAAGCTGCTGATCAGTACATTCCAAGGACTGGTATAGAAGAACAGCTAACAAAAAGTAGCTGAAGAACAGCAAAAAAGATTCTATTTAGAAAATCCGTCGCTTTATTTTACAAAGAAAGCCACGTGACTTCCATGAAGTTTTCATCGGGGAATCCCCACGGTAAGGACTTCAGTTTTTTCTCTTGGCAAAACGCAAACACGCACAAACTGAACCCAGCGGGTGGCGTATTTTAACGACGTTCGGAAACCACACGTGGTAATTACCAGCGAACACTGCGTCCCCATCACGGCGTGGAGTGCGTTTGCCTTCACGCACACCGCAAGCTCACACGCACGGAGGCCTTGTACGCACACGTGGTGGCCACCTTCACGCGCGTACACCACACAACGCATGTGCCCGCGCAAGAAACGATGCTTCGTTCTCAGACAGGGTTACTGTGGATACTCGCACAAGTTCATAGGTTACCACATGTGTCAAGCGAACAGAAAACCTGATCTGAACCCGAATATTTCCTCATGTTTAAGCCCTCGTAAGTGTTGAATTCGTATTATTTCCTCTTCAGTTTTCTATCTTTCAACAATATTAATTCCTGTGGCTCTTTTTTTTTCTCATGAAGAAGCAATTGACGTAACAGGTTTTTTGAAATACGAAAAGACGCTGGGTACTTAACGAATAATACTAATAACAACGAATAACAAATGTACCGGTATTCTTTTAATTTTTTGTTGTTTCCCCGTGTATGAAGGTAAGCGAAGACAAAGTTTGAAGTTAATTTATTTCTAGTCCTCCCCATATTCTACGCATGTAATTAAGTCACATCAAAAAATCGGTTTATTATTAACCATAATTCATAACAAACATATCCTATTTAAGACATATGGGATGTGACGTTCCATTTCTATTTCCGTTTGTTTTCCTTTCGAGTGTCAGAACATTCAACGTGCGCATTACGCGGACCGAAAAAAAGAAAGTTTTACGCCGCTGAAAGATTTTATTTCGTAGCGAGCAAAAACCGCGACACGGTTCGCGCTACGCCTCAAATCCCCCACACCCTCTCGTCGCCTCCGCCGCGGCGCTGCTACGTGTGTGCACGTGCACGTGTGAGCTCGCGGACAGGCGAGCGCGGGCGTAAACGTACACACACACATACACATACGCTCGCGCACACACACGCGTGCAAAGGCGGGCGCGGAGAACCGTGTGAAACGACCCGGCGGCGGATCGACGGTGGAGAGGTTGGTGGTGCGGGGGGTGGAGTGGGGGGCGGGATCGTGGGTGGCGGGGGTAGGGGTGGCGGGGGCGGTCGGCAAGAAACGTACTCGCGGCCCCGCGCGCTCGAGAACGCCTCCGCCCCCGCCACCGCCGCCGCCGACTCCGCGTAAACTTCCACACAAAACATGGCATACTTGAGATATGCTCTCATTCTATATTTAGGCCAGGGAGCAGCGTCCGCGGGGGACGGGCGGGATGCTACACGCCGGCATGGCACCGACGCACCACGCGCGGAGGCAACCTGCTGGAGACGACCCGAAGGGCGAATCAGAGTTATGTGTGAGCTCTCTCTGCCTGCCCGCGAATTTGGACTTGATGCACAAAAGGACTGAAGAGAAGTTGGGTTACTTGTAAACAAATTGGTTGAATACGTAGTAGCCTTCTAGCATTGAAGTCACAATGTTATTATGGTGGTGCTGGAGAATGATAATTGAAACGATGACAGATGAATATTTATGCGAATTTTGGAAAGATGTAATTGATGTAAGCAGCCCCAAGGTCTACATTTCCCATGAAGTGGCACTAATTTGTATTAAGTCTCTCACTCAGAATGTAGACGTTCATTTAGAACATACAACAGGCTCGTTCACACATTCGATCATTGGTAATTAATTAGTTTCTCCTAGATTAGACGAATTAAATAATTATTTTCGTAATTCGTAATTAAATTAATAAATTGATATACAACGAGAAGAGGAGTGACATTTAGTTTTTGTATAGTTCGATAAAGATCTGTTCCAAGTTGAAAGGAAATTTGTTTTCTTTTAGAAGCATAAAGAGTAATTCCTAGAAACGCACGTATCCCAAATTCGTCACAAACGCGATCGAGAAGAGAAGTGAGAAAATCTGTTGATACACCTGTCGATACAAGCGGCTCGTTTGGCGCCTACGCTCCGTTAGTTGATGTTTCAGCCGTAGCAACCGTACGGTGCGCGGCGCGGTGCAGAGCGGCGGCGGCGGGGGCGGCGGCATCGCTGGAGGCGGCGGGCGGGCGGGCGGGCGGGCGGGCGGGCGGGCGGGCGGCGAGCGCGGCGCCTGCAGCTGGGCACCACATGGCTCGCACCACACCGCCCTCGCCCCCGCCGCCGCCGCACCTTGCGCGGAACCCGAGGCCCGCTATCTGGGAACGCGCACCGCTACACGTTCAGCGTCTGCCCGCCTCCGCACACGCTCGCCCGCCCGTCCGCCCGTCCGTCCGCGCCCACCCGAACACAATCGGACGCCCGCTCCACCGACCGTTCACCCGCCCGAGCGCTCGCCGTCCACTCACCCGCACACCCGCCCCACCCGCCCGCTCGCTGGCTGGTGGTCTGCTGGCTCGCCCGCCATCGCGCTCTCACACTTGCCTCTCTGCGACCAGTCAATCTGGTCAGCGGCAAACGTCGTTGTTTGTGGCTAATAATACATAAGGTAGGACGAATGGCATATGCTATGACGTCCCTTCTCCTCAAAGGAATGTATGAATTCTGCAATCCTCGTGGAATAGGGAATTTAACTCGCTTGTTAACTCGTTAACCGCGAACTTGTTAATTCATCCATAGATTTGATTTGCTCACTCATGTTTGCTCCTGAATTACCTCCCCTCTACGATTCCTAGTTCGGCGGCGCGCACGTGTTCTACCTCACTAGTTGGCTCGCTCATTTATCGCCCATTTTCTCCGCTGCTCGCAGCTTGCTCGTTCTCCAACCCGCTCGCTCTAGTTCGTCATCAGTTCGTCAGCGCCCTATCCGGATCATATTCGCCTGGCTTAAATTCAAACTCATTAACAGCATTTCTGTTTACAGAGATGACAAGGGTAAGTTAATAACAGGTTTAAGTTTCTGAGCTTGACATGCGTCAATCATTTATTAAAATGATCCGTCATTAACTTTCTTGAAATGACTACGTCAGAGTAAGACATTGCTAAACGAAAATTTAAACGTCATAGCCAAGCATCGTTCATAACTCGAAATACCAAACATTCAAAAGCTACATCTGACCTCGTTCACCAGACAGGCTCACTACCTGGCTCACCAGATTTCGTATTCATAAAAAAGTCTTAGGATACAGCGGCCAGAATCGTGTGAATACGCTGTCCGGAAGACATCGCGTCGAACCCAACGTCAGCGTTATTACCAACGCTTCGATCATCGTATCGAGGTCTTCCTCAGGGCTTCGGCGCTGAAAGAGATCAGAAAAACCCAATCGGAAAAACCAGCTTTCGCAAGAACCGGTGCAGGTTCGGTTTTTTTCCGACGCGATGATAGCTAACGCGCTCGGCGGCGTTTGCATCGTAAACCAGAATGATCTCAGAGCCGCGGCGAGGCGCGCCTCCTCCACACACCGCATAAAACACTCGGCGTCGCGACGCGGCGCGGCGCGTCGGGGCGCCTGCATCACTCCGCATCTGGCGTTGCGCAACCCCACGATCTCTTTCGACATCCACACGGATGATATACCCTCGCGTGCACAGTATCGCCAGACCCTGTCATCTAATACGCCTATCACTCCGGACACGGGCAATCTAGCCCCGCCGCCCATACGCACCGCCGTATCTGTGGCCGTGTTCCCACTGGTACCGGGGCTTTCGGAAACTGAGTACGTGGGAGACCGGAACGAATGTACGGCGAAGAGCTATGGAAAGGTATAATTGGTTTGAGGGGTGAAGTTCACTTATCACCCCCTCATACCAATTGTACCTTCCATAGCTCTTCGCCTTACATTCGTTCCGGTCTCCCACGTTCGCCATTTCCGAAAGTCATCGATATTAGTGGGAATACGGCCACTGATACGGCGGTACGTGTAGATGAACTTCGACGTGTGGTAGGTTCTTCTTGTGGGTGAACATCACCCCTCACTCCGATTACACCATACGGGCATGAATATTTCCGAGACTACTTCAAAGAATAAACGCGTATTTTTTCCCTTTACGATAGTCACAAATCGATAGCTCATTGAATCTAACTTACTACGTCACTCCAAGTGATTGCGACTATTTAGATTTCACAAATCTGTTTCTAATTACAAAGCTCCCAAATTTGTTTTCATGCAATATAAATTGCATAGTTTTGCGGGGACAGCACATCCTCTCCAGAGTGAGAACAAGACAATTAAATCATTGTAGAATGTAGGCATTTATTTCCTTATCAGAGAGTATGTTTTACTTGAAGGTAACTTCTCATTAAAAATTACATTACGACCTTACATTGTTTGTTTGTTGTTTTTCAAACTAAATTAGCAGATTTTAGAAGATTAATATTTTGGGAAGCAGTCCTTTTAAACACACTTTTTTCCGGTCATCGAATTACTCAACCATTTACGGGAGCAGGTTTCCAGCGAACCCTTCGGGCACAGAACATGCCTTTTACGGCAAACGCAAGGTGGCAACCGCAGACCGATGACACACCCCACCATAACTCCGCGCTGCGACATCGCCCCCGGCGGCGGCGGCAGGAATCAACACGTGGCGTCGCGCGCCGCACAAAAACGCCAAACCATCACCACCACCACTTCCACCTCCAGCACCAGCACCAAGCCCGTTCCCTCGCCGCCATCTCTTCCTCGCGCTCTCCGCGTGTGCAACCTGAGCCTCGAGGCGCCCGGGGTCAATGCCTCCGACACACGCGGCCCGCCCCCGCGAGAAACCCCCGGATAATTCTTCATCCTCCTTTTTTATCGCCCGTATCAGCGCCGCCGCCGCCGCCGCCGCCGCCAACGCCGGTGGCTCCTGTCGGGGCCGCCCCGCCCCGCGCCGCCGCCGCGACGCCCGCTCGCCCGTATGCCGACGCAGGGTGCGTTTTTTTGCGGGCCTTCCCACGCTCCTCCCGTGCACGAGGAGTAGGAGACGAGGAGGATCTTCCTTCGCGGCGACGACTCAGCCGCCACCGCCACACAGTCGTCGGCAAAACAACGAGAATGTAACAATAATACGGCGGGAACGGGCGAAGAAGGGGAGGGGCAGAGGTCGCCGCGAGGAGCCAATCTAAGGGAACCGAAGGCAGCTGGTAAAGTCATTACGGCGGTGCAGGCGACGCCATGTCGCCGGTCGTCGAGATGGCGTCACTCACTCGGGTTCTTCCTCCTGAAGCTGCGGTCCGCGCGACGCCGGCGATCTACGAGTGCGCACGGGGCGGCGGCGGCGGTGACGGCGGCGCGTTCCAGCGCTGACCTCCGCGACCACGAGGCCCCGCCCCTCGGCCCGACACGTCACCTGATAGCCACTCGCTGCACAGCCGTCACCCTCCGCAGCGTTCCACGCAGCCCCGCGCCACCGCTTCCTGCACCCGCCGCCGCGCGCTGAGTGTTTCTACGTACACGCCGCCCGAGCACCGGGGTGAGCGCCTGGGAATATTTAGATGGCCTAGTTCGCAGAGGCGTCGGCGGCGCCCGCGGCGGCGAGAATCGCTCTCGGGAGGGTCGCCGCGCGGCGGTGGACGCCGAGGCGACGAACCGGGACGTGGTACTTCCCCGACATTTCGCCTCCCGAGCCCGCCCACCTAAATATTTGAACGCGCGCCTGTATTAGCGGAGGGGAACGGGGTGCTAAACAACGCCTATTGAGCTCGGGGTGAAGCGGATTCCGAAAACAAGCAGCCTCCGGTCTCGCCCTAATTGGCCACATCTTCCAGAAGCTCGTTAAAAACTAGGTCCTTTTAATAGGGAACACACGTTTTGCATTCTTCTTTCCAGCGCAGCCGGAGAGTTCATCTCTAAAAACGGCTCTGTTATCATTCGCCTTCAACGGGCGACTCCCGAAAGAAAGACTGAGGGAAAAAAAGGAAAAAAAGATGTAGATGAAAAACCGGTCGACGAGTGAGGCGATGATGAGCGAGTGTTTACGCGCCTTGCGGGGGCGGAGGCCACAAAAGGTGACTCTCGAGCCGCCCGCGCAGGGCGTCCCCCGGGCGCAGAGCGGTGGCGCGGCAGCACCCGGCCGCGCCCCCCAGGAATTTTCGGAGGGAGTGGGGACGAAGCACATCAATCGCGGAGCCTTCACGGCGCGTCGACGGCGGTGGATGAGCACGAGGGCGGGCATATGGAGGGGCGGGGATGGTGAGTATCGCGGAGGCGAGGGGCGGTGGCGGCGGAGCAAGCAGTGCCCAAGAGGGCGATTTTGGAAACTACCTCCTGTGTCTTCGGAAAATTAATTTAGAGAAAAACATCATGAAGATGCTACCATAGATAGTTGAGATTGTTCTGGGTTTCACTGAATAGGAAAAGACGCGAACAGGGAATGGTTCCTCATTTTGGAATTCAAGAGTTGATTGTTAAATTTTCTCTTCCATTATTTTTGGTACACATTTTATAATCATATAGATTCCACTGCAAATCGTCAGACAGAAAGGCAGTTAGAAACATCATTAATTATTATTATTATTATTATTATTATTATTATTATTATTATTATTATTATTATTATTATTATTATTACATTCATCGTTGCCATCTCTGGTAATGAAATGCAATACAATATCAAATTATGCACGAACAGGAGAAAGCATATCGTCCCGGGGTAAGGCAATTTTCAAGATCGGTTGCGAACGATATTACCTACATGCGTTTCCGGAGGCGAGCCGTCCCTCGCCGCCCTCCCACCTCACCCACCCCCCACCGCTGTGTGGACGTCGCAACGGATGGGCGAGCCGCCCCGGGGCGCGCGCGCATGTCCCTCCTCCATCGTCTCCGCGCACGTCGCCGCGGCGTTCGGTCTTCGCGTTGTCGTCATCGTCTCCTCCGCCACCTCCAGCACCTCCCCTCCTCCCTCCATCAACCACTCCTCCCCCTCCTCCTCCTCCTCCTCCGCCTTAAATATAGGCGTGACGAAGACACACGCGGGGCCCACGAGACGATCCCGTCCGCCTGCCCCCTTCACGCATTCACACACACTCGTAGGTCCTCACAAAAAACGGTGACCTACTCTTCGATGGGCCAGACAGCAACATTACAAACCGGCTTCGTCTCCGCCCCTCCCCCTCGGCTTTCCCCTCCCCGCCTAGCCAGCGACCTTTTTTTTACGACGAAATTTTACGTTTGGAATAAAAACTTTTTGATGTTAAAAAGCCTGTCGGGTCGGGGAGAGGGTTAAATCGTCCTTCATAACTCGCGTCTCGCGCCGTGGACGCCACCGCCGCCGCCACAAGTGTGCGCGCAGCCGCCATATATTTTGTCAATTAAAGTGTTAGAAACATAATAAGAGCATCGGCCGGCGGCAAAACACGCGAGCCGCGGTTCTTTGAGGGCCGCGCGATGTGTTTTTCAAACACGCTTTTGAGCGTTTAATTGCAAGGTGGCCGCGGGGCGCAGCTCGGTCGCGTGGGAGGGGGGTGGGCAGGAGATGAGAGGGCCAGAGTGGTGACGTGGCGGCGGGAACCGCGAGACGAACGAGATGGTGATTTTGTGGACGTGGTGAATATGCGAAACGTCGTGATACAGGTTACAGTGGAAAGCTCGGGACACGGAGGTTGTCAGATTACAGGGGAGTGGGTGGCTACATGTGATCGGGGAGGAAAAGGAACGCGTAGGCACAACGATAAGGCGAGGCTTCTGGTCGACTATCCAGGCTGATTGTAGGTAGTAAACATTAATGCGTGAGAAAATGGGAAGGGTGACGACAGAAATTAACTACAGACAGTTCCCACATGATAAGACACGTTTCACGGAAGGCCGAGAGTACATGGAAATTTCTAAAAGATAGTTGATTCATATAAAAACAGTATTACGTCAAAATTTTTCCTAAAAGATAATACACAAGTGAAAGACGATAATACATAGTAAGTAGAATAGTTCTATTATACCTCAAAAGTAAGCTCTAGACAGAAAATAAACGACAGCTGCAAGTAAAACATTTTATGGGGAGTAGTATAACAAAAATTAATCCAGGAAATTCAGGTAGTATGATTGTCTTGCATTAGAAATGAAACTTGTGACACGCAGTTGAAATATGTATGATGAGCTCTTACGAATATATACCAAACATTGAGTGTGAGTTTCTGAAACAAAATTATCATCAAGAAAATGAAAATGGCGGGAGCTTTTGAACACATGCGACAGTAACGATTCCGCAATAAATGTTAACGCAATAGACGCAAACGCATTACAAAGGGTGTTAATACCACTAATGAACTCAACTGCCCATATACTATCAACCGCAAAACCTCCAGAGGTTGCGGCAACCTGGCTACTTAATTACGCTAATTTATGGTAAATATTACGGCGAAACTACACCACAGACGTTGCGTTTCACGTTCCTTTTGCGGTTTCTGGTTCCTACGGATGCTGCGAATTAACTCATAAAAGCAATTTGTTAGAAAGAATGAATAAAGAATATCTGTCGGTAAGCACTAAAATAGAGCAATGGACCATAATGATTAGTCTTGAATAACCTCATTCATATGAAAAAGAAAGAAAAAAAAACATTGTACGCCACCTATCGTTTCCTTCTAAATCGATGAGCGACACATAACACAATGTAGAATTTTATAATTGGCAGACTTGAATTAGCTAGTAATTGCTTCATCCAGTTGACGCTATCAAAAAAGAACCACTAATACATTTTATTAGCGTTTTCCACAAAAATCAATTAGCAAGCTGAATTTCATCACAGTTATATTCCAGTGTAATAATACGGAAGTGATTAGTCTCCACAATTACACAAACGAGTATTTATATTTCTTTCCATTGCTTTCACCGGAACTGTGGCAACGCTGTAAGGAAGCGGGTAAGAACGAGGCGGGCCCTCGGTAAGAAACTCTAGGAGAAAAAGAATGATTTCCCCTGGCCGCCGATTTTATTCACGAAAATTCAACTAACCTCCCACATACAATACGGAAGAGAGTGGATCGAAAGGAGAACTTATTTTAGTGGCAAACATACATTATTATTATTATTATTTGGTGTCAATCAAGTCATTCAAATAAATGAAATAATTGTTGATCATTCACCGCTAAACCAATATCATTCGAATAAACCTAAACTCGTTATTAGCGCCGTTACGTCATTTTTAAATGTTTTATTTTATATTTGCACTTACATTCAAAATTAATTTTTTTTAATGATAACTAACTGCTGACATAAGCGAAAAACTCGCCTAAAACTCCATTGTAAGTACCTGACATTATTTTTCCGTATTTGTACCTAACTGAATACCACATTTCCAACCAATAATTTTGAAATATCACAATTCAATTTCGATTTGAAGCAGGTTAAATGAAGAAACGTTATTTTGCTACGCACTTCGGCCCGCGGACGGGGTTGGTCCAGCGGGTCGGGAGGGCCGCGGGGATTGGTCAGGCGATGACGACGCTTCGCGCCCCGTGTCACCGGCGAGTAAACGGCCGGGTTGACTCAGGCGCGCGAGCTATTTCGGCGTCGCTAGCGTTGCGGCTCGGTCGCGGGGTAATACGCGACGCGGCTGGCTGTCCCCTTGCGCCGCGTCGGCGTCGCGCACGATCGCTCGCGCCCTTGCGAGGATTCCACTTTTCCTCTGCGCGTCTCGACCAAGCAGGCTGCAGTAATTGAATGTGGTCTCCACACCGGACTTTCTGAAGACATCAATCATCACCTCCATTTACTTCTCTTTTATAGTTCAGACTGATCTCCGTACCTGAGAAATGCATCTTCCAGAAATAGCTACCTGTCGATGCATTATACTCGATAGCAGTGCGGGTCTGATTAACTCAAATCTTATGTTGCAATCAAGCTCCTTATTATACTTAAAACATATTTATTAGAATCGCATGATGGGGTTCTAGTTTCGTTTACATAAACTATTTTAAAAAAAGTAGTGTGAATAGTTCAAGTAACAGTGTTCTTTTGTGTCGTAAAAAACATGAACTCCACTTTGATAAAATACCATTAGGGCGCTCCTAAGTGCTCTGTTACACAGAAAGTTTACACTAACTCCCCGATTAGATAATGATTAAATCAGCGCCAACCCACCGGACTCAAAAACTCACCAGGAAAATATGTGCAGACGGTTGCACACAAACTATCGCAAGTTTGACAGATCGGAGGAAAGACGGCCGCTTCTGCTGCTGCCGCCGCCGCAGCAAAGTGGATAGGCCGCCGGCGGGCGCGAAGTAAACCACAAAAAACGCGACCTCGTTGCTTCGAATCGCCGACTCTTCAATCTGTCGAATCCCGATAATTCGTGAAATGATCTAAGAGTACGCTCGCCGCCCCGAGGGACATTTCCGCGGAGGGCGGCGGCGGGCGGCGGCGGGCGGCGGGCGGCGGGCGGCGGGCGGCGGGCGGCGGGCGGCGGGCGGCGGGCGGCGGGCGGCGGGCGGCGGGCGGCGGGCGGCGGGCGGCGGGCGGCGGGCGGCGGGCGGCGGGCGGCGGGCAGCTGCGGAAAACGTGCGGGAGAATGCGTAGCCACCTCAAGCACCGCAAACATGGCGCGCAGTGAGAAATTCCAATCGGCCAAACAGGCAAAACCCATCATTGTTCCGATATCACTCAATTTATGATACTATTAACGTCATCACCCATCCATCAAATTCACCCCGTGTGAGACCAAAAAGGCTTATGGAACTGCGGATCACAGAAGTAAACAGGAGCTCATGAAGAAATCATTGTATTACGCCACCATAACGAAAGACAAACCTCATATTTAATTATAACATAGAAAAAATTACCGCAATGGTGCAATTCATGTCGGTTTTGTACTATTTACTAAGGGTAGACAGAGTAACATAACTATCCTTGTACAAAGAATCTTAATAAAACTAAAACTGGTGATAAGCAAGCTTTTATCTTCAGAGGAAATCAAGGAGATCGTCTTCCAAACGTCCAAAACGACATTATGCACAATTTTTACAATGGGAATGATATTATGGAAATTGGGCTCATAAGATAGGTCTCACAAGAGAATTTTATTGTAATATAGAAAGGGTATTAAAATCATAATAAAACAATTAATCTGGAAATAAGTACACTGAACTGATTGAAGGAAAAGGGCAACCGTCTGAACTCCAGAACAAGCAGTGTAAACGAATACATAATTACTTGCGAGAAACTGACACCGGTAGGAAGGTTTATGACAAGAATGAAATGAAAGAAGATAACCGGAAGGAAAGAAATCAAGAAGAGAAGAAAAGAAATTTCGTTCGCACAGACCAGTAAATTCAAACACTGCGCCGCGACGTAAGGGGTGGAGGCTGGCGGGGGCGGGGGCGGACGTCGCGACGCTAAGTGGCCGGCGAGAGAAGCGCCCGCGGGCGACCGGCCGAGGCCGCCCTCTCCGCCCCCATCGCCCCCGCCGTCTGCGCGCGTCTGCCGCGCCGCCCGCGAAAATAAACGCGCCTTCGTCCCGCGCGGCCGGCAGCGGCGGCGGTGGTGACGGTGGGGCTGGCGATGGCGGGGGTGGGGACGGGGTGGTGGCTGTAGCGGCGGTGGGGTGGCTGTGGTGGCGGCGGAAATGGGGGTGGCGGCGGCTGCGGCGGTGGCGGCGGTGGCGGCAGTGGTAGCGGTAGCGGTAGCGGTAGCGGCGGAGATGGGGTGGCGGCGGCGGCGGCGGGGGTGGCAGCGGTGGCGGCGGCGATGGCTACGGCGGTGGCGGCGGGTGAGGCCGAGGCGCCGACGGGACGCGGCAAGGCTTTGCGTATAGCACGGCGCGCCCGCGGAAACGCGGATTATTAAGGTGACGTCATACAAGTGGTATTTCAGAAATGTGTGCTTTGTCATACGCACAATACAGTACGTTTCTACCGAGCGACGCTTTGCGAACCCATCGCGTTCAGCGATCTCGCACTTCGCAGGTCCTGATAGTGAAATATTATTTTTTTCCATATTTTCTTGGAGTGAGCGTTTGGGAGTTTTTGAGAATGTTTAGAATAGAAGTGAATATTGTGTTTCACACCTGTACCCATCTCAGCATATTGTCTAATCATCTAGAATTTCTTGCACCTTCTCTATTACATGTTTTCCTGTCATGGAAAATAAAAATGGAGAATATAAATATGAATAGAGGATAAAAAATAATGAGAACTGCGATATGGAATTTTATTTTCCCGTTTATGCTCTTAAGGCACCACCTGTACATGAAATATGAATGTGGAGCGGACGCGAAGCTACGTTCTCGGAGGCCCCGGTGCGGAAAATCCAACCGGGGGTCCTCATGACCTTTGCGATCTTTATTGGGGATCGGCGGGTTTCCTCATTTGGGGCACTTGAGTTTGAAGGCGCTAGTGCCGCGCGCCGGTTGCACAAGCCTAGCTACGCCCATCACATCATCGAATATTTCGATTTACTGATATTCGAATTACCAGCAACATATTTGGAAAGATGAAAGGGACAAATTCGAAATTTAAATATATTCGAGTTATCTAGAAATCCACAATGTTTGAAGTTGGAGACATCAATGTTCAAACGTACTTACTGTTTGGAGTTTTCTATACCTTCTCAAAAAGTGAGCATCAGGTCAAAGAATTTTAGGTAACTTCCCTGCGGCAATCGTAGTCGCGGGCGGTCTAGTCGGACTAGAAGCGGCCGCGGAAAAGGTCACAGGTCGGCGCAGAGTCCGTTCAATTAGGCGCAGTTGGTGCAAAGTAATGGCGGGAGCGAAGGGAGAGCAGCGGGCGATCCTCCTTCAATTCCATCGCTTGGCGCAATTTTCTGTCGCATCACTTACGGAAAAATCAATTTCAATATTTCCCAGCTACAAATTCACGAGCGGGTGTTAACGGAATCCGAGAATTGTTTGTGAGATTTTTAAAATATAACAGCGGGGATGTTAACTTCGTAAGCGAGTGAACTCTACATTTAAGGAAATCCGCTATGGGAGATATTTATTAGTAAATCTTTTTCAATGTTCGATCTTTGTAGTTTAAATTATTGATACTTTTTGGTCATACAAGGTGTTAAATTTTCCTTGTCAAGACTGATAGGTTCCTCCGGGAAATAATTCACATCAATTAGTTCATACCTTTTTGTGAGCTTACGTTAAGACAATGTTGAGGTAATGAGTAGAAAAATGTAATAATACATTTCAGCGAAACAAGTAAATAGCAACTAAAAACCTTATGATCTAAAGAATGTAAATATATTGTAAAGAAATAATCGTGAATATAATAAGCAGTCTCAGTAATGATGAATAATTGTGAGACAAGGTACAATCTACTACGCACGGTGCAACAATTTTAATGTGATAACAGGCCGAAGAGGTTATTCGTGTTCGAAAATAATCAGCTATTAGACTTTAAATTAAGCGTCAATCATATTAAGTCAATCATATGAGGACTTACAATACCAAAATTGTCTACGGCCAAGACACATTCTAGATAATTACCTAAAATTTGATAAGAACAATCGAAGTATTGATTTGAGAACGTGTCCTTTGAAAACGAAAAGACATTGCGTACGAACATTCTTAATAGTCTTAACTGTCAACATGGAAATGTAATACGGAGACTAGAGGACAGAACACCCAGATCGCCCAGATACGGAGAAGGTAAACGGGTGAAAATTATACCGTTCCCCATATGTAAAGTAATTTTTTTTATTATATAAGTTCATATTTACGAAATAAGAATCATAAGACATCGCTTTTTTTGAGCTGGTAAACAATCGAGTATTTTAATACGAAGTTCCGACAGGAAGATCTTACAAGTCTCATATTCTAAGTAAAAATTTCAATGTACAATAACTTTCGTTGATAACCGACTATTTGTTTTACAGTCAATGTGTGAGGCTGGCATTGCTATGGTCAACAGGAGGGCATAGTGTTTCAATTAACTGTGGGGCGACGACGCTGCTCTCAGTCCCGCAGTGTGTGGCTGAGACGAAGCGTCTGAGTAATAAACTGAACGTGGGCACTCACCACCTGCGCGTTGGGCGAGTGCAGCAGCTCGTGCTTCTCCAGCTGCTCCTTGTGCGGGAAGCTCAGGCTGCACTGCGGGCAGGCGTAGAGGCCCGCGGGCGCGGCGGCGGCGGCCAGCGGCGACGGCGAGCCGGGGGCCGGCGCCAGCGCCACGGCGGCGGCCGCGGCCGCGGCGGCGGCCGCCGCCTCCGCGCCCGCCACCTCGCCGCCGCCGCCCCCGCCGCCCCCGCCCCCGCTGTCCGCCGCGTGCGCCGTCGCCATGTGCGCCTTGAGGGCGGCGAAGTCCGGGTAGCCCTTGTGGCAGTGCACGCACTTGATGTAGTACTCAGACGCCGGCGACGGCACGTGCGCCGACGCCACGGCGTCCTCGGCCGCGGCGGCCGCGGCGACGGCGGCGGCGGCCACCGCCGACGGCGACTTGCCGGCCGGAGGCAGCGGGACTGCAACACCACGCGCGCCCGTCACCACAAACCCTTCACATGCACGCTACAAGACACGATCATAAAATTAACTACTGTGCTAACACTCAAATTAATTAAATTCAAACAATCGACAAGCCCTACTTTACTTCGTAATACAGAGTTACTAGATCAATATAATTAATCTAACAATATCAAGCTGATAAATTTAACCATAACCATTTAATCAATGTAACAAGAAAAGTAAACCATCAAACCCAAGAAGTGTCTACGATATACGGTGTTTTTCGTTAAAAAGAGGTTCTTAATAGGGAGTTCACACTGTTTTTGAAATACAAGAAGTTACGATGTCTGCCGAAGAAGGGGCAACGGGCATCATCCAGACAACTAATGGTGAAAATTATATTTATCTATATAAATCCGCTCATTACAAGTATTAATTCTTTAATCTCAATTGTCAAAACCATTAATCTCCTCGACATTGACGATCAAGAAAATTCAGAAACATGAAGGAAAATGCATTATCTTCTCCGAATCAATGGTATATTTTACGTGAACCAATTTCAAATAAACTGAATGCAGAAAAAACTGAAATAAAGTTTACAGTAAATTGTTCATTTCATTATCATTCTGGACTACAAAGTTAAATTGCTCCGATTTATCCAAGTTTTGCTACGCTTCAGTAAACATGATTTTCCGATTTATGAACAGTTTCTTTTTTTTTAAATTTGGAAATAACTGATACAATACGAGAAAGAAAATGCTATAAACTAACATGCATTAAATTTGAAAGTGCTTCCATTATAAAATATGATAAACATTAATTTGCAAGTAAAAACAAGTTCACTTTCACAAGATTTTTTCAACTAAAACAAGTTAATTCCAGCAAAACATGCAAGTAAAAACGGAGAATTTGGTACTCTACAGGAAAAATAAGGAGAGGGTAAACATAAAAAAGGGAAAACTCACGAAGTGGAATTCCAGCCGCAGAAGTGAATTATGTAGCCAATAATACCCGCCTTAACACAACGGAGGAGAGAAAATTCATAAAACAGGACGACGACCTAAAAGAGCAAATACATTACAGACCCATTGCCCATATTCCAGTGAACTTTCCGGACTTCCGAAAAGGCTCAATGCTACGATATGGCTTCAAAAAGTATATAATAATAATAATAATAATAATAATAATAATAATAATAATAATAATAATAATAATAATAATAATAATACATGCATTAATTTTTGAGGAAAGGCTCAGACAAGATTATCAAATCTTCAAACTAATTACAAAATAATGTAACTTGAGTAGCTACAATATACCGATCCACAATCCGATTCCCAAAGAATTTTCTAACAAAAAATTTCCCATACCGACGCCAGCCACAACCATTCTGGCTCAACAACTCGAACGAAACGAACGCGTCGTGGTTCTCCGCGCCCAAAACCGACCGCGACCACCGTTGGCGCGCGCCGGGCGGTTCCCAAATTCGGCCACAGCAGGCGCCGCCTTCGCCCGGGCGCTCGTGCGTTCCCGTGGCAATAAAGGCCTCTTTTACGCTGTGTTTGCGCGCTCCCGGGGTCAACTCCGGGCTCCCAGGGCCTCCGCGTTTTTGCCCCCGCTTCTCTCCTCGCCCGCTCAGTCGCGCGAACGCTTAACCTTTGTGTGTACACAGTTCGTACGAATTAAGCGCCGCAATTTGCTGGGTGACTTCTTAGGTCCTGGAGCCGGAGCGACGGCGTTGCGTGGGCCTTTATTAGCGCGAAGCCGCGATCCGAGCCTCCGCCGCTAGGAGACGAACGCCGTCCCCCGGCTGCGGGTCAGTGGGTTCGGGGGTCCAGTACCCGCTGGCACGCGGTCGGACGTTGGTTTTATTCTAGCTGACCTCGGCAGTGTGAAGATTTTCTATCGGAGGAAAAGAATGTGGGAAGCCGATTGGGGACTGATCGATTAATCAATGATCGGTCGATACAAAAGTTATCTCGAGGGCAAAAGACGTTTGCGAGTGACGTGAGTGAATAGGTATTTTCTGGAATTTATACTAAAGATCCCTCTGTAGCAAAGATCGTTGTTCGTTGACCAATCAGTGATTGGTCAAGAGTGAACATAATATTCGACCCGGAGAACCTTAGTAAGATTTTTTTTCGAGAACGTATAAAATACGAACCGTTATTAATTCATGGATTCAATAAAATTTGTAAAGCTTGAGTCTTCTCTCGTACCAACGATGCCTATTATGTTAATGAAAGTGGAACTGAGTGCGACACGTGTAGACCATTCATACTACTGCATTTTTCCGAGTAGATCTTGGGAAAAGAAATTGGTAAGATAAATAATTGATGATCAACCATCGATAAATTATCCTTAATGGTCGTATACGTCCAATGAAGAAATTTGCCTCCTAGTAGCATAAACATCTCCTATCCACGGTTCGAAGGAAAATACGTTGAACTTCCTTCACGCTCGGACCCGAAGACGTAGTGAGCGAAGGGAAGATACTTTTAGTTGTATGGTTTCTTAATAAAATGACTCTTAATTATAGAAACATGTTGTGTTCACCTTTTTTAATAAAAGGACAGACACATTTCTTATACATCATTTACATTTTACAATTTGAGTTTCAGTTACGATCCTTCAATTGAAATCAAGTATTTTTTGCGCTAGAGGTACTATAAATATACATTTAAAAGTAAATTAAAAGCAATTACAACTATAACAAATAACGGAGTAGAACATAAATTAATGTTTATTTAACAAAATGGCAATGTAATATATTTCTATTAGAACGGAACCAGACGTTAACCCCATACCTTGGGATTCCCTAATTATTTTTACGAACATTTCTTTGATCCCGCTGAATAAGCTGATAGCTTAATGTTATCCAAACGAAGGTGATATTCAAACACTATTTTTGTGTAGATTTTGTTTCAATATAATTAATTCCTTACTTTTAGCATTAGTTTAATTTTTTTTGCTCCCCTGTAAAATTAAGTTTTTTGACTTATCAGCTTATACACCGGGGTGAAAGATTTATATTTATGGTACATATTTATTGATATTTGTGTGTTCCTTAGAACCGTTAGTGGGCGTGTCCCCTGAACTCTCACCGCCTGCACCCGTCCAACCTTCCGCCCAAGCGCGCGGGGGCCTGTGGCGCGAGGCGGCAGTGGTGGCGGAGGCGCCCGCGTAGGAGCAGCGCGGGGCCCCTTTTGACCCCGGCGCGATGACCTCACGCGCGCGCGCGCGAGGTCAACGGGACGCGGGTCCCCGGCGCGGGAAAGTAATGCAGTATACAGAATGCTTAAGGCGCAACACGTGTCTGGCGCTCGGGGTCGGCCGGGTCGCATTCTTCTCTTGCGTGGAGGAGGCGGCGCTGCGAGGCGAGCAGGGGCGTGGCGCGGAGTGGAGTGGAGCGGAGCGGAGCGGAGCGGAGCGGAGCGGAGCGGAGCGGAGCAGAGGGAAAGGATGGGAGAGGCGAAAAAAACTGAGGATGGAAGAAGAATGGGAAGAGTGGAGAAGCAAAATAATAGGACTGTCGGTTAGAGGTCGATAATAATACGGATGTGAGATGAAAGATGAGACGATGACGGAAGACAAGGAATGGTAGAAGTCGAAGAATAAGACGTAGGGAATGACGTAAAAAAGTTTGATATTGGAAAGGATGTAAAAGGGGGATCGGGATAAGAGGAAAACAGGCAGAGAGTGACATATGTGAAGATGATAAAGAAGGAGACATTTACGAGTTGAAATATTCATTAAAAAAATTGAAACATCTAACTGGGAAATCTGTAGGAAGAGAGATTAGGAAATTCGAAGCAGAGAGGGAGAGAGGGCGAATGAGGTGGAGCTGATGATTGTGTTTGATGTCGGGGGCGCGCGGGTCGGTGCGGGAGCAAGGAGCCACTGTCCTTCGGCGATCGGGGGGCAGAGCGGGAATTAACGTTCGTCTCGCTTGTCAGCGCGCCGCCCGACAGGCGGGCGAGCGCGCCAGGGCGGGGCGGGGCGGAGCCAAGCGGAGCGGGACTGGGCAGGCAGAGCGTCGGGGTGGCCACAGGGTGATGGGAGCAACAGGCGACAGCCACTTCTTGCTTACGAGGATGACAGAGGAACCACTTCCTACCATGTTGCATTTCTTCGTACTCATTATCAATACGATATTAGCTTAGCCGATAAATTCTCGACCCGCAATGCGATGAGTTAATTCAGTTTGGAAATTTCACAATACGACGCATTCATCTCGAATGGAAGCCGAAAGAAATATTAATTAAAAAAAAAGATTTTAATACATTTACTTAATTCGATATCAAGTTTTCTAGAAGTATCTTCGTAAAATAAATTTCAGAGCAAGTTAGGTCATCCAGAAATACGGGTAAACAAGACAAAAAGTCACAGGGACATTTTTTGCCTCTTTTTGTCAGTCTTTCTGGAAGTTTTGGTAGTCTTTTTGGCGGTCAGTTCATTCGTGTTCCGCAGTGTACTGATCGAAAATCATTTGCAGCTGATCACTCAATGATTGTCCGTTTCAACAAGTGTATCCAGAAAATTTAGAGATGATAGTTTTACCTTTTTATCGCCAGATATGTCGTTTCGAGAAATCAAAACCCACTATTTCAGAACAGAAAACTTCCATAGGTAAATGAAATACTTACTTCAGTTATTCTACCCTTAAATCACTATTATAAACAGAAAAGATCTGAAGCGGAAGTGACAGGGGTAAAAGTTACAAATAATGTTTCTTTTATCTGCTACTACTTTCTGGACGGGCCTGCAAACTACTTGTGAAGTTCTGTTGTTTGCGGATAAAATCTTATGATCAAAAACTTGTGTTCAACTAATGATAAACTGACAGCCAGATTAGGGACTAAGAAGCTGTCAAAAGAAGACCTTAATGATGAAAAATTACTCTCCATCAGACAGAACGACGGAAGTCCAAAAATGGCCTGAAATACACACTTGAGTACCTAAAATCTCAGGAATACTTCTGCATTGAAACTATGAATTATATTGGAAAGAACATTTATATTTTGCGAATATCAATAAGGATCTGCCGTCAAATTTCAAATGAGATTATTTTACGTCTTGGGCCCGAATGATCAGAGGTGTAAGACAGCGCTCCCATCGTTTTACTTCAAAAAGCTCATCTATGTAATTCCGCATTAGAAGAAATATATTTAAAGAAGAAAACTAAAAAATAACTAAAACTCAGCAACTTTACGGGTTGTGGAAAAATTGTAAAGGTAGACAAGTGCAATACGGATTGAAGACAAGAGCAAAACACGAGAAAATGTTAACAAGGAGAAACGAAAGAGGATATGAAACGTTTTCCTGATTTCTTTAGCATTTTCAGTCAATACAAAAAATAAGTAAAAGAAAATGAAGATGAAGATGAAGATGAAGCTGAGTATGATGACCGGAAAGAAATTACAATATACAAAATTAAGCCAATGACTAGGTGGTTGAAACGACACTCTCTTGGAAAGTTGTGGATTACTTATTTACGCGTTTACTTATCTCTTCATTTTTATTTAGTTATTCATTTTACGTCAAAAACCGTTAAACAACTATGTGAGACGTGCTATGGGGAGAAGTGTATTCTGTGCACGTTTTCTTAATTTTGGCATTCCTACCCCAAACCAAATAAAAGTTGAATTCTGAATACAGAAAGAAATGAATGTTTTGGCACGTTGCAACGTGGAGAACGATAATTTGAATAGCAATATTTTCCAGAGAATTCTAGAAGTCGTAATTTTCATATTATTGTTGAACCATTTATATGGATTTATTTCCATGCGAGAGGTTTGAGATCTGCTGGCGCCGCGGGCACCCGTCCGTCGCCGGACGCCGCCCAGCCGTCAGACCTGCGGCGGCGGCGGCCTCATGCAGCTGCAGCCACGGTGGCGGCGGTGGCGGCGCGCGTATCGCGGCGCGGATCGGCGGAAACGCGGGGTCGCTCGCACGCGCACGGCCGCGAGACCCGTGAGTCAAGCGCACGCGCGCGCGTGCGAGCGAGCGAGCTTTTAGGGCGCGTGAATCAGAACGCTGCCCGCGCATCGCGGCGTCTTCGCCTCCGCCGGGACAAGGGACGCTGTTGACGGCGACAGGGGCGGGGTGCGCGGCCCACGGCTGCCGTGCGCGCGATGAGAGCAGGGCCGGGCCGGGGCCGGCGAGATCGCGACGGAGCATCGCAGATTAACTGGTGTACCTCAAGGATGCCGGCTGAGCCAGGTTTATACTTGGCCCCGGGAGGGGGGGGGATGTCTGAGAGGTCCGATGGGTGCGAACGATATTCATTTGATATTGCAATTGCATAATTAAGTATTTTCATTTAATTGGTATTAGTACAGACATTTATATCAATATCTACCAAAGTTACAAATCGAAATGTGCTTTCTTTTCACGATACAGTGTAATTATTATTATTATTATTATTATTATTATTATTATTATTATTATTATTATTATTATTATTATTATTATTATTATTATTCAAAACAGTGGAAATTGGGAATTGACTGAGAATTAATCCTTCACGAAAGAATTCTACTCCCGCCTCACATTATTAGTGAATATGTAATATTTTAGACTTCAGACAAAACAAATGCGCAGTCTTACTGCGGATCACTTTCGTAACGATACATTTTCGGGCGAAAAGAATTTTGTGAAATATTAAAAAAGTTTAATTGATTATTGACCCGTTGAAATTAACTTTTAATGTCCATACGTTTAGGCTACAAAATAAAGAAATTAATTCATATTTCGCTATCAGAGCAAAATATAATCTACAAATTATTCATTTTGATACCACCTTCACATTCATTTGATCATAATTAAATTGAATTAATTAATTCCATTAATTTGTGGCCTAAATTCAAGAGCATTAGACGTTCGAATAGTTTCTGAACAGATCACCTACACGGTTAATGAACACCGTACTACGCGAACGCGTTTTCCTCAAAGAATTCGTTACTTTATCGCCGCAGACAACTAGGTTTCTCAGTACAGCCTCCATTATCAGGGATCGGGAATCCCGTATTTGGGGTGCATTTCAGGAAGCGGTAAAAACGTTAACATGTAGGCCCACTAAACTGACGTGAATTTATTGATAACAACTACAATGATTTGATTTACTTCCGTAAAAACAGTAAAACAAAGTTCGTGATAAATGGAGAAGAATATGTGCAAGTTTTTTTGAGCACCAGAATCCCTTCCCCACATTATAGCATAGTTAATTTTAAAGAAATATTATTTTTTGAGACATTACTTCTACATTAACCTTTTAGTTAAACATCTTTCATCCAATAAATAAAAAAAAATCGATTACACGGAGTCCTTGTATTTCCGCGTGCCCCCTTCCCTATAATCCTGAACAATGGTGGTTGTTAAGTACTTCGACGGCAAAGAGAGCTGACACGCATTGGTCGTGGCGAGTGTGCGTGTGCATTCGCACCGGCGCGGTGCGAGCGGCGTCCGGCGCGGCGGCGGCGTCGCGACGCCCTGTTCCACGAAGCGCGGACGCGCGCGGTCGACGGCGGCGGCCAACGCCCCGGCGTCGCGACGCCCGACATCTAATGCCAGAAGCGCCAGTTGAAGCGTTTAGTGCGTCGGGCAACGGCAGAGAAAGAGTTGGAAACGTTAATTTTTACCTGGAAGTGGCCAAAGCTCTGGGAACTGCTAGTAAATGGGGAGGAGTTCCTTTTCTTGACAGCTGCGAATTCGTTTTGAGTGTATTCGCGACTCATGTGGTATTTCTTAATGGACTGATTCCATCTTATTCATTCAGTTGAATTAGGGTACTTCTGAATATTCCGAATATTATCGTTAGCAAATGTAAATCTCTTGGTTTAATTATATTAATACATGTCGGAATTAAATTATCCTTTGTAATATTCACATTTCTATATACATTAATGATTTCCGAGTATTCACAGAAAACATATACAGCCTGTTGGTTTCATACGTTTTCTAAAAGAATGACAGGAGTTCCTTTCCTGACACACACACGGTGGCAGAAAAAACAGAACGCGATGATTAAGACTTGTAGGTGAAATTCATTAGCCTTTGATTAAGACGCACAAAGAAATTCTTCTCTGCTACTTCGAGGTATATTCATCTTCAGAAAACAGGCGCTTTTACGCGTAGGGCCTCCGTTTGACAATTTAATATTTTTTACTAATTATTAAAACTAATAAATCCTTCTATTGCAGCAAAGTGTCAGCGAATAAAATCATCGAATTCCACGACAGCTCCTCGTTTTTACGCGCTCAACGAAGACACGAAAAATGTGAACGCCGTGACGCAAATCACTTCCCTTAAACCCCAGAATTCTGAATCCGTCGGCGGATTTTCCCGCGAATCTCTTGGTTTCTCTTTGGACGCAGCGGCATAGCTAAAATGAGATGATCCCCCTCCACACTCTTTAACGTACGTTTTTATTACAGAATACACTACAAATGTTTCCAACGGTCGAAAATGTTTATTATATATGATAAAATTATTTCTGTCATAATAATTAGGTGTTTATAAAAATGTTGAAGACTGAAGAAATGAAACACCGAAGTAATAAAATTATCGATGATTAAAATTTATTTGAAGTAAATGCGTTGCACCCTTTACTTGATGTGTCGAATGAATGGTTATGTATATAACGTAATCTAATATGAAGGACGCGTGAAAGTAAGAAAAAAGAAAAGAAAATTAACCCAAACAGAAAACAAACATTTTCTATTATAAGAGAAAAGTTATGCATGCCAAAGTGCATGCATTTTTAACTCTTCAACTGGATTAACTTAATATTAAGTTAATTTTAGTTAGTTATTAAGAAAAGCCTCCCTTCCCCGTAGTTGCTTAAGCCGCTAGGCTATGGCTCAATCTGCACCCGTTGCATAAAATAAATTCCCACCTCCACAGGGGTACTGCGAAGGGCACACTCCAAGAAAGAAGTCTGCGGCGGCGTGAAACGAGAGCGCCTGGACGGCGGTGGCGGCGGCGCCAAGGTAGCGCGGTCGGTGAGTTACCGGAACCGGCGGCCACCGCCGTCGCCCTGCGCTTCTGCGGAGGTGACTCATGAGGTGAATCAATGCGGCCACACCGCCACCGGCGTCCGTCGTCACGAGTGCAGCGCGGTTGACACGGCCAGGGCGCGGAGACAAAGAGAAGAAGTGGCGCGGCACGGCTTTTGTCCCACACTCCAGAGATTTGCAAACATCAAATACGCGAACCTTTTCTTGAGGGCGAGAATCCCTACCCCATCTCTTGTACCAAACAATGAGAACAATAAAAAATAGCAATGAGCGTTCTTGCAATATTTCATAATTCGTCCCTTCTAATAGAAACAAGTATTTACATTGGAAAACGAACATGAGATTTGATTTAACAGTTCTCCCAACAAACTATCCCCCTCCCACGCGGTATCACATTTAGCAAAATGAGGGCTCAAGGAAAACAAGTACAGAGATTTGGGTGACAATGTCGAATGAGTAGGTGATGGAGTGGAAGTGATGGAGAAGTTTGATTTTCAAGTGCCTATCCGCTTCACAAATGAAGATCTTAGGCATACAGAATGCTATTTTCCTAAAGTATTTCTTTAATTATTTACCCTAATCATTACAGCCTATTACATTCCGTTAAAGGCATTTGTCTCCTGAAATATAAGGAATTGATAAATATTAATTGCTCAAGACAAAGGTAAATAAGTCGCTAGTTCTTAGGAGGAAATGGAGAAAAGTTACGCGAATGCGCGATGGTGTGGAAATAATTCATGTTCAAATGAATGTTCGCAAAAGGAGATTAACAAATACAAGTAAAATGCACGGCGGTAATTTCTTACTTATATTGGAATTATTGAAAAGAACTAATGGGCAAGTGGAGACAAAGATGTCGAGATCAAACGCAATGAAATGGATATAATGAAATAAAGTCAAAATTGCCATCAACCATGTTCTAATTTGGGATTCAGAAATCAATGGTGTACTCAGTGTTCTCTGGGAGCCAATTTCGAATTAGAATCGACGACCACCACTTGATAATCTTCAGCGAATAGAGACAAACAAGGAAGTGTACTGATATATTATTATTTTTTTTGTACATCGTATGACCAAGTAACCAATTTTGTCGGACGAAAGCGTACAAAGAAATCAAGAGAATACTTGATGGAGAGGAAATAAAATAATTTGTGGCGAAGAATTTCGCATTTCAGTTCTGTAATTAGAACAAAAATTCATTTTTTTACATACTTCGAACCTTAATACTCATTGGGAGGATAGAAACAGTATCAATGGCATCGTATGTTAATTTTCGTATTTCGTACATTAAATATTTTTAATTTTGTTGGGAGGTAATAGAAAAAAGACATCAGACGTAGGAAGATTTAAACTCGGTAATCTCGTGAATAGCAGTAACTCGAAAAAAACTTTTTTGGCATTCAGTATCATTATTGTACTAAAGGCAGAGCAAAGAATAACGGAAATGTTACTGGTGAAAACTATTTTAATATCTTAACGGATCAATAAGTAAACTTACATGAAACACAAGAAACTGAATAAAATTGCAAATCTTTACGCTAAGCGGAGTATATTGCAAAAGAGTCCTGGAATGCGGATTTAAAACAATTTCTTTCAACATCTTTCTCACAAAATATTGCGCGAAACTGTAATAAAGTGGCTTCTTAATGCTACTTAGAGAAGAAAAACAATTTAGAAGCGTTTGTTATCAGTTGGAATAGCCCCCAAAAATATTACCGAGACTATTCTTTGTTCGCGGGAACAACGAAGATGAGTGCAGCAAATGTATGAAGAATCGAAGACGGGCTTAGAAAACGTTATTTTTACTACAATTTCTTTATGCAAGTTTACAAAGGTAACATGTTAAATTTATTTTCACAAGCAATCATAACCACAACGAAGTAATTGTACTTTAAATGAACATTATTATCTGAATTAGAATATACTGATGAATATTCATAGGGAAATTTTTGTTTTGGGATGTTCTCCAGGAGAGAAAAATCAATCGAAAGCGGTCCTCTTTGCTGCAGGCGACTGCATCAGCGCGTTTCTGGTGACGCCAGCCCCGGTTTCCCAGTGACTCCGAAGCCTCGCAGGTGCACGGGCTTCGTTGGCAGCGGCGCGGCGTTGAAACCCGCAGGTGCTCTTGGGAAACGCAGGCGCGGGTGGCGACACACACGCCGAGAGGAACGTGGATTGTGGCCTGCGTGAGGCAACGGTCGCGATCCCCCGGGTGTGAAGCTTTTTGGCACCGCTCGCCTCGGAAATTACTCTCATTCACGGGAAAGTCACGGCAATGCATGAGTCAGTTTGAAAAGTTCAATGAAAATCGTATCATGCTTTGTGTGATTTTTTGTTGTTGTTTCTCAGCTATTCTAATCGACGTCGGAAAGTAACATGGCTTTGTGACTGTTGGTTTAAATTTTGAAGTTTTGGCAAGGAACTACAAAGCAAAACATGTCTTGTACATGATCAGTTTTGCCCGAATATTGAAATCTGATGATCATTTAATGTAGATAACAGGATCCTTTCATTCGCATTGAATAAGCGTTTCAAGATTGTTAAGCATTCAAATTAATTAATTATTCCTAATACTTTCGAATATATTTTTCACTCAGTCTTGTAAACATTTCTGTATATACAAATATTCTTACGGTAACAAATATTACGCATAATAAAAAATATCCAATAATGATTTAAACTAGTAATTTTTACTACATTCTAAATACGATTGTTATAAATAATATTGTCTTAATCAAAAGATGCTGATAGGTGTGTCCAGTTACTAATAATTTTATGATAACATTTTCTGGAAATTTCATTCTTTCTTCAAACTGAATAATAATAATAATAATAATAATAATAATAAGTATTATTATTATTATAATTATAATTGAAGCGTTCGGACGCAAAAAATGATAACTACATTTCACGTTACTTGCAAGTGCAACGATGCATAGCTAACGGAAACGTGGTACACAACTAAAACTTAACAATAAATATGCCCATTAGTCTAATAAACAATAAGAAAATATCATTTTCACTCCACGAAAAACAATCATACAAAAAGACATGAAGAGAAGAACACATGGTCCCACCTGTGGCAAATTCCCCCGCACATACGCCGCGAAATATCTCCCCAACAAAACCTCAGTGCCCTTTCGACCAGACGCTGATGTACTCGGTAAAAACGGTATATTCACAACATGTCCGTGATTTTTTCGGCGCCGAAAGTCATTAATTTGCAAGTCGATACGCGTCACGGAGCGCGCGAAGCACGGCGGGCACAGGCACGCAGCATCGGCCGCCGCCGGCCACCACGCAGTTCCAAACGAGCCGCCGTGCCGCGCTGGCGTCTCCGCGAGCAGCAGCGCCGCGGGCGGAGGGCGCGCGAACTACGTGCACCAGCGGATCATCCCCGACACTTTCCCCAGGTGGAAATAAAATCAATTCATACAACGTCGCGCGTCTTACGTCAGCGGAACGGATCGTCACGTTTTACCCCCCCCCCCCCGCTGTTAGACAATTCACCACATGGGAAAATGTCACGAAAACGTGTTTGAGAGATAATTACGGCTGTAAAGTACGTGTTTTGTTTTAGCGTGTAATGTAAACGTATTAACGAGAGGATGACAGGTGCAGACTGATTTCAACCGCATCCGTGAGAGTTGGCAGACAACCTGCGCGCGCGCGGCGTCTCCACACACGCGAGCACCTGCGTGACGTCACCAGGCGGGGCGTACCTGCGGCGCGCGCTCGCGCCCAACGATTGGTCGGCGTGCGCGTGCAGGTGAGCGCGCATTGGCTCGAGGTGGGTCAGGGGCGCACGTGCGCCGCCAGCCCTGCCCTGGCTACATCTGCACGGCAGGTGGCGGCGCCGCGCGGCCGAATGTCGCAGCTCCGCGCCGCGGACCGCCGCCTTCGCAGGAGCCGGCCGGGGTCGAGGGCCGTCTCCCGCCCGCCCGCCTTCCGCTGCTGCTGCTGTGTCGGCGATAGCTCGTCCGGACGCCTGTTTGCGTCACCTTCCGCGAAGTGGCGAACCCGAGCGAACGATACAACGACCACCTTACGACGCGCAGCTGCGTGTGCTGGGTGACGGTGCGTACCGTCACGCGAAACCTTTGCGCCCGGTGTGAACAAGACGCAAGCAGACACACGCAAGTGCGCGGTACTGACCGTCATAATAAACTCCAGAACGATCTATGAACTCTGCCCGACAGAGATACAACAAACACACCACGCTTATCTCACAATAAACAACTATCACAGGCCCACCTCAATCTACGTCACAGGTGTCATCACCACCCGCTTCAAATCCACCCGGTTAACGGGGCGTCCCTGCTTGATGATTGCTAGCGTGAAAGCAACTGGGGTACAATTAACAAAAGCCATAAAGGCCGGCATCTTTTGAAGACCTCCTCTGAGAAGAACAGTGCGTGAGTCATTCCAACGGGCAGCCTCACGCACACACGCACCGCATCACCCTCTCCATCTCCCGTGCGTTACGCAGAAGAGCACCGCTCGTCTCCACCACGACACCGAAAACAAACGTACGCATTGTGTGTGTGTGTGTGAGTAAAAAAAGACAAAAAAGACCAATAAAACGAAAACGAGAACCCCCCGTTTTATAAGGTTTAATAAAGAAAGGCATCCTTTTTAATGAAGGTTAGGACTTTCCGAGGGTGACCTCAGAGGTTAGTTAACCCCTCCCCGTTTGTACTGAGACCTTCGGCGGTTGCCACAAAAAAAGCGTTGAGATAATAGGCCGCCAGATAAGACGCGGAGATACACGCACGCGGGTCGGACCCACATGCGCTCGCAGCCAGGGAGGGCGCGGGCCGTGCGCTCGCGGGAACGGACGCCGCGGTCCCGGGATCATTTCCCAGCAGGCCCCGGTCCAAACACCGACACGACACGCGGCGCGGCAAGTTCGCAGGCATGATATCGAAAATATCCATAGGACACAAAACAAAACAAGCGGTAACACCCACATATTTGTATTTTTCATCACACATCTAAGGGGATATCGCGCAATCTACCATTGAGTTTTGATTTGTTTATGCATCTTGTTTGGCGCGGAGTCATTTGATCACTCAATAAATACTTGACATTTCTCTTGCGCATTACTAAATTAAATTGAGTACCTTCTGCTACAATGTCCCAGTATTTTTATGAGCAACTAATTAGCATATACGTGACATCCAATAATTAATTTATGTCCTTATAATTCAATAGCACGGTGATGCTTATAAATAAGAACATAATTTCTGCACGCATTCTAAGACCAAATACCTAAATATTATTTTCCAAAAATGTCCGGGGGAGATGCAAATAATTAAAACTCAACTGATAACAGTAATTTCCAAACTCAAAAATAATTTACTACCAACAAAAATCACTGGACGTTCGGTGGAGGCGACCTGTGAGCTAACACATGGAAATCTTCACACAAAACGTGAAACTGCACCTGCATCGAAAAGTTAGAGCCGCGCGCAATGAACGTCGCCTGAAGACGCACATCCGCACCTGCTCGCACACCTGCGTCGGCGAACGCTCTTGCGTCACGCGTGAGTGCGTAATCCGTGCGAGACGCATCGGGGTTACACGCACCTGTCCCTCGTTACGCGAACACAAGTCAACACTCGGTGAAACAAGCCCGCGCAGTATGCAATGGACCGACGGGGTCGCGCTGGGGTGCGAAATGTGATAGACACACTGAGCCGATAACATATTTCGACATGCGTTCGTAGAATTGTTTTCGTACGGGTGTCTCCGATTGTATCATACGTCACATTATTTACTGAAGAAAATATTCGAAGTTTTACAGGCTATCGGACTTGTATGTCAAATATCAACAAGTTCGGGGATGCAAAATATTTATTGAATAACATCGCGGTTGAGTCATGTTGCAACAGTTGCGCGGACGTCTGTATCAAGTTCACCAGGCCATGCACCGGTAGCCGGCTTGTTGCCTCAGGCGGAATCTGCTCACACAGCACGCGTGCACACCGGTGTGTAAGAAACACGCCTCACCTCCACCTGCGCGACACACCCGACCTCGCGAAACGCACGCGCGACCCAAACAACAACAACAAACATCAGCATGCCCGCCTACGCCTACGCACGTCTCACACACACACATCCACATCTAGCGCGTAGGTGGGTCCGGTGACCAGGTAGCCGCCGCCGGTTTCCGTACTTACGTCCTACATCGGCGAGCGTGCATGGGGAAAGCAGAATAACAACAACAAACCAACAACAACAGGATCGCATCCCAGCTGCCAACTCACACTGACAGGTGCTCCATACGTTGGCGAGGCTCCACAGCCTGTACGAGTAGCTATCGTAACAGCCAAACATGCTCCCGGCCCTCGCCACCATGGCCTACTGGCGGGCCGGCCAGACCGGGGGCTCCGCGAGCGTGGCGCTTCCCCCACTCGGCGCCCGCGGCGGCGGCGGGGCCGCGGGTGGGGGAGGCGGCGACGGCGGCGGCGGCGGCGGCCGCGGCGTGCGCGCGCACCGCCCGCGCGAGCGCGCCCGATCGCGGCCGGAGTTGGACGAGCGCCCCCGCCGGTCGCGAGCCGGCCCCGAGCAGTGCCGCGCCGCGCGGCGGACACTCAAAAACTATTATACACAACACTTCAATAGGCGTCGCGGCGCGCGGACCGCCTCCCGACGCGCCCTGGCGCCGCGGCGCCGTCGACGCGGCTCGACACCCCCACCTGCCGCGGGGGAGGGGGCGGGTGAAGTGAGGAGGTTCGGACGACACCTGTCGCCACGGTGGCTCCGTACGAGGGATGTGAAAGCTTATAGACGGATTTAAATCAGCATGAAAGAGACGCGGTGTCATTTCGGTAGACAACAGCCGTCACTGGACTTACAAGGAACGTTGTTTGCTACAAGTATTAGTGGCATGTTTATTTTGTTCGACAAGAAAGCTTTCATTAATCAAAACTTTAATTAACGAAAATTCATTCGCCGAATCTATTCACTAATTTATGTTAGATAAACATACTTGTGCTCTCCACGAACCAGTGTTTAAATTATTTGTATACAATAAATTATTAACATATCTTAAAGGTACATTATAACACTTTTTTCTTTCAGATGTTTATAGAATAAGCCAATGCTTGGTTTCTCAATCCTGTGATGCAAGAGTAGATCACGCTAAACATACTGAACACTGATTCATATGGCTTTTCCTTTAGATTGTTACAACCCTCCATAACAGAGTTCACACAAGGCAAATAATAAATATCCACACCCGTGGCAATTCTCCCTACATTTCAGTCCCATAATCCGTCTCGAAAGTAAGTCCAAATACCTCAGCCCCACTGATTCGAATTTTCAGAAATGACTATCTTAAAATATATCCCAAAGAGAATGTGTATCCACTGTAAGAACTAAAATCGTATCTAGATATGCTGTAGTTAGTATGAATGTGTTTATCATGTAAATGTTTCATATCCACCATGGTTCTCTTCAAATATCAACTAAGGTACAACTTTTGAATTGTTTTCAGATGGTAGAGGCCTATGTTTTGCAGGTAAGATGACAAGATGTGATTTACTATTTTTTTTTCGAATTATACTGTTCATTTTGACACAAAAGATTGGCCACACAAAAAATAAATATTTATTCGAGCAACAAGAATACACTTCAGTACTCGTAGAAATCTAAATTTCTGAACAATAAATTCGCTCTCTTACAATTACCTAATGATTGTTTTTCAGCGTTTATTCTAAATCTGAAATGTTTTGGGTTTCGTATCACTCAGTGAGAAAATACGTTCTCCAACCCACCTTCTGCACGAATCGTTTGTGGGCGGCGACGTGAAAATTGAACACGGGCTATAAACGACACATTGTTGCATCTAGCTTGTTAGTAAGCCTTTCGCAGTGATTGATAGTGGCCATTTACTATTTCACAATGCGCAGACTAAGTGAATTAACGCGGCGTTTGAACTGCGAATGAATGGGACCAGAAACAAGACGCAGACAAAAGCTTGAAGTGATCATCTTGACGTTCAGTTCATAGATCCACTCTGGTGAATGTGAAAGCATATAATGGAATGTTGAAAGTCCGTGGTCAATGAAGTACTTGACAAATGTTATTCACGTTTATAGTTCATGCACTGAAATTCATAAATAAACAGCAAACCTACGATCAATAATTGAACTAAGGTAAAATCTCAGACTTCAGTTTGAATAATTTAATACACAAGAGCGAAAATGCTCTCTAAAAAAATATTATATAGAATATTTGGCAGCCCGTTTTATAGTGTAGACCTTCTTTATGTTCAACCAATATAATTATATTTACAAAAATGAACGTCGACGACTGTCATAAAATAGCCATCCTAACATTCTTTCCCCAAAAGTGTGTGAAGTAGATCATAATATACTCGATTTTATAGAGCATCTGTTAATTTATCTAAATTATATTTATTATAATTAAAAATAAGCAAATTCATGACCGTAAGAGTCATTATAAAATAGTGATATTACCATTGTATATTTAATTTTGGAGCATGTACCCAAAAGCACATACATTTACGTCCAAAAATTTCCGGTAGACATCTTGATGAACAAAATCGCAAGTGCTAAAATACACAACAAATCGGAAACATTACATATGTCCTTTGTTTTCGGGTTCGCAAACCGTTTCAGTACACAAGCACTGATGTGGATCGCGTTCAATCCATATTCATAGCTGTACACCAATAACCACAGCGAGCGGTTCCGGCCAGCGAGGCGTTGACGAACACATGTGCGCAATTCAACAAAAGGGGGACATTCTCCGTTCCCCCGTTGCACTTCGCCAGCGCACTACCATCGGCGCCAATCTGCTTTCGAGTACTTCCCCGATCTCCAGCTTCGGCCCGGAAGAGAGCAAGGCTTGGGGCGAGGAGAGGGGGGGGGAGAGGGCGGGGCATTTATCGAGCACGGGCTCCACGCGTGAGTCACGCGCGCGGAGGACCCGCGGGGTCCCGGACACGACGCACGTGTGTGCTCCGAACCGCCCCGGCCCGGGTCCATAGGCTCACGCACGCGGACGCGGGAACGGCCGCTAAAAATAACGAACGGGAAGTCGGGCGCGCGCGCCTTCGCCTTCGCTTCCTCCGAAATGGCGCGGGCAGTCCGGGCCACCCGGAATCACACACGCGCGCACACGCGTGCACGCCCGCGCCCGCGCAGAGCGTGTGATCTCAGGCTGTGGCGGCGCGCGGAGATTGCGGACGAATGGGGAAGTGGGTGATGCAGCTCTGGAAGAGGGGGCTGTGCGGTTTGGAAGGCACGGCTGCCGAGATAGTGAGGTGGTGGGGAGAGCGAAAAATAATGATTCGGGGCGGGGAGAGTATGTCATCGGCTCGTTGTGTTCTCGAGAAGATATCAATTGTGCTTAGATGTCATGTATCAACTTCTTTTTCCTTGTTGTACAGTGTTTAATACGTATGTAGAAGCAGTTGTCTACAAAGACTGAGAATGGGAAACCATCACTTCCAACACGTCTTGTGTGACATTGAAGCCGAAATAATTGTGTTCTTGGGAAATTAAGTTTCATAATGAGTCATTTTATTGAAGGCTCCTTGTATCGCATTTCTAATTTTCGGTGCTGAGCTGTCAGTACAGACGCAATGTAAGCTAACAAGGAGAAAATGTTTGATCCAGATGAATAAGCTGACAAGTCATGGAAACTAAATTTTACAGGAGAGCAAGAAACAAATTTTAACTGAAGTAAATCAGGAATTAATGTTATTTTAACGAAGATGGCATTCCAATGAAAACATTTGTGTGTATATTTCGTTTGAATATCATTAATCCCTGATTCACAGTATCAGTTGAAAGTTGTTTTTTGCTCTCATGTAAAATTAAGTTTTCAGGACTTGTCAGCTTATTCATCTGGATCAAAGAAATATGCCTGGGCATAAAGACTTACGAAACGTCATTAGTTTCAACGGAAAATTTTAGCTGTAACTATGGAATTTAAATTGTTTACGAGACTATCGCCAACTTCGCAATTTGCCATTGTTCTGTGCGTAGGATGTCAAATTTTTACGATATGCTGACTGAAGAATTTTTATGCCAATTCGGAGGTTTTCTCAAGGAAAGTGCTGAACATCAGCTTTGCAGTGTCAGTGAGCAATATATTCCAGACCTTTGTTCGTTAGCTAACGTCATCACAGCGACAAGGTAATGGTGAATTGTCGATGAAATCATGAATCATGAATGACAATGGAAATGTAGCCACGGAAACAACGTGACATCGTTAAAATGTCGTGACCTCATTCCGACGATCAAAGCCCTGATGATGTGGCGTTAGCTAGAGAAATTCGATGAACAGGGAATCAAACTGCGAAAAACGTCCACGAGGCGTTTCCCCCAACCCCCGATTACACCACTTTCGTCCGACAAAACCAGTAAGTACTCCGAAACAATCCAGCTGCCACCAATTCAAAGAAAGTACAGACCACACCGCTCGAGTGTCAATACAGCACAAAGCCCCCAACGAGTTAGTCGACGGCGGCGGAGGAGGACACAAAAGAGGTGATTGTTCCCCGGAATGGCATTTCACCCGGGGCGACTCACCCGTTCACCCGTCCACCTGGCCACCAGCATCGCACTCATTTGCTCCCCTGCCCTGAGCGACCCCTCCGACATGCCACCGGCGCGGCGGCGGGCGCGTGCGGAGCTCTGCGGCTGGGCGGGAGGGGGAGGGGGAGGGGTGGGGCTGATCACAGGAAGGGGACACGCCCGCGGGCACGCGCCGAGAGGCAGGCAGGAGGCCGCTATGCGGGTTCGCTAACCACGTCCAATCTGAGACTTTTTTACGGTGGTTGGCATCCGTGGGAGCATCTGCCTACGTGTCGACATCCCTACAATTTGTACACTGCTCACAATCTAAAGTAGACACTCAATTTTAATGTACTTGTTCTAATTGCACATTAAAAGCTAAACTTAAGGTAAACATAAAAAAATTCTCCTTCTTTATACAGAAAAGAGTGAAAGGAAGATTTACTTCATTATTAATAATATGGGCTAAAATCATTTCTAAGCGATGAGGGAGAAGCTTACGTCAATATAATCTCCCTTTCGCTCGCAAGAAACCAGAGAGGTGGTTTGTTGTTGCCCTTCGAAGGTTGATAATTATGAGGGATAACTCGTAGTTTGCTCTGAAAATTCATTCTTTCGTGGGGAGATTGATAGGATTTGGGAGGGTAAACCAATTATTTATTCAAAAACCAACAATTCATGTAATGTATTCCGAATGCTATGTATTGGGAGGATGAACGAAAAAAAGTCACGTGGGGGAAAATTGCCGACAAGCCTGTATCATGCATTTTTAATATTTTCTCCCAATAAGACCTATTTGACTACCACAAATTCGGACAAGTTATATCTAAAGAAATGTTCATTCAATACTAATCAATGTTCAAAATATCTACGTTTTCGGTCATATGTCATGTACGACGCGAATCTCATTCGTATGACCCCACGCCCAAAGCAAGAACCCACACGAGGATAATCGGCCAGTGACTCGTCAGCCCGTTCCGCCATACACCGTCGCCTACATGCACGAGAAATAGGGCAGGTAGGAAAACCATACGCGAAAATATTTGACAACACATCACTTTTTTCTCAGTCTTGGACGACCGACGTCAATGCAACGGCCACAAACTGGAACCCATTGTATTTAAAGAAATTGTTAAGTAGGAATCGACTAAGACATCTATTCGATCATTCCCACCATCAACTACCGAACCCGACACGAATCCGCATTCACGTGTCCCCGACCGCAAAGCAAGATCTCCACCGGGTGCCATCAGCCACCGTCACCCCTGGCACCAGCAGCGGCGCCCGCCGCCGCGACCCGTCACCCTGCACAGCCGTCCACCCCGCGTCTGTCCGTCCATCCGTCCGTCCGTCGGACCTGCCGTGCGGCCATCGGGTCGTCCGTCGCCCGGCCGGCCGGCGGGCGGGCGGGCGGGCGGCGTCGGCGCGCGCGCGTGTCGCGACCCGTCAAGCGCGTCGGGGCGGCAAAGCTGGCGCCGCCCCCGCCCCCGGGGGAGGATCCCCGCCCCGCCCCCGCCGCCTCCGCCGTCGGCGATCGCGCGAGGCCATGTTAACACGCGGCGTGCCTAATTATGGCCCATACATCAGCGCCGCGCTGCCCGCATAGCGCGGATTCCCTGCGCGAGGCCCCGCGCCCGCGCCGCGCGACAAAAGATAAATAGGAGACGCGCCCGCGGACGCGGAGCGAGGTGGCGGGGAGATGGGGTGGCGGCGGGTGAGAAAGCGGGCGGATCATTTTCGCGGTGAATTAGCTCTCATGATTCCGAACGTTCCGATGATTGTGAGTTACGATTAGGAAAATTCCGAAGAAGATTTGTAAGGCAAGTTGTTTAGGAGTTGTTTTTTCTTGCAGAGTGTGGTGATCGAAGAAGAAGAGATAATACAATTCAAGTCTATGTTTTACTGCAAGCAAGGACTTTTTTTACGAGTCTAAAAAAGGTGGCAAAGATGAGAAAATGTAGACAGAATAAATACGAGGGCTAGATAAGAGAGATGATGATGGCGCTCGAAAGCGGCAATAAAGCGGCATGGGTAGTTCAAAGAAAAATAATATTTCGTGATTTGAAAAAAAAAATCATTTATTAAAAAATTACGGTTTGTTAGATTTTGAATTAAAATATTGTAAAAAATGGGTGTTAATGAAAATGGATATTGAATTGAAGGGCAGGCATTGCTTTATTTCCTTAAGCGAAATGGTGAGATAAGTCCTTTTTGCAAGAACAAACGGATTTTGTAGAAATTAGGAGGAATAAACATTAACGCACTGGCAATTATATTATAGAATGGAATAGCAGAAATGAAAGTATTCTAATAATTTGAGAAAAAACATACAAACTTGAAATTATGAACATAATTTGAATTTAATTAATTCGAATTCTGATGAGTATGGTGATCAGTAACTTCAGATTTCATCTACATAAATCATCAGATAAATAAGAAGCGATGCAAGGTGCATCGACAGAGTCGATGCAATTGCCCATGTCACATCCGACAAATTTCGCGAAGTGACGACCACGGCGCCGGCACCAGACTCAGGGCACAGCGCGCGAGAGCGGCGGGCGAGTCCGGGGACGGGGACGGGGGGCGGACCGATGCGACCGTGGCGCGGACTCCAGCGAGGTCGACGGTGGCGTTTTATCGGTGCAGATTTAGTGCGCGAAACGTGTTCATTAAAGATTCGTACAATGCGCGCCCGCCCGCCAGCCAGCCAGTCACTAGTCCGGCACCTCGTGCGGGCACGGGCGGAATCCCCGCCTCACCCCGCCCCGCCCCTCCCTGTCGCGTTCTGCTCCATTCCGCTCCGCCCCACCGCTTGCCGCTCGCCCACCTTCACTCATCCTCGCTCCGCCCAGCGGGAGCCCGGCCCCGCGCAGTCTCCTCACCGACTCCCACGTCCCTCCTTGCTGCTCCGCCCAGCTCCCGTCCCGCTCCGCGCTGTCTCCTGACCGGCTCCCACGTCCCTCCTCGTTCCGCCCCGCCCCATTTCTGCGCCGTCTGGTCTTCACTTCCCACGTCCCTCCTTGCCCCGCCACGCCCCTCTCCGTCCCCTTGTTTATTCTGTCTGCCCTCCGCCTCACGCCCCTCCTCGCTCCAACTCGTTCTCTTTCTTACGTTTTCTCTACGCCTCCCACATCTCTCCTTGCTTTATGGCGCCTCCATTCCTAGCTGCACCTTCCCGCCCGTGCCGCTTCCACTTCGCATATTCACCCACCTCCATCCTCATTCCAGCTCCCTCAAACCGAACACTCCTTTTCCTCCTCATCACTACTCTCCATCTTCTCTCGTCCCGTCACCTCCCCGTCCGTCACGTCCTCGTCTATCATCTCTGTCTGTCCTCATCATCTCCCCTTTTCACATCACCTTTCCTTCCTGCCATCTCCCTGTCTGTCAGTCTATCACAATCCCACACGTCACTTCCACATTCATTATCTCCCTCTCTCTTTCTCTCTCCCTGCCTGTTCAACCGTCCCCTCCCCACCCTCAGCCTGTCTCTCTTCACTTCCCTCTGCACCCACCAAGTCTCCTCCCATCGGCGCACACCGCTCCTCCCACTCGCCCTGCCGCCGCCCCTCGCTCCGCTCTGCCCGCGCCGCGCGCCGCGGCCGCGCCCGTCGCTTCATAACCGCCGGCGATTTATGGAGAGCGGTTCGGATTCCTTCGCCGCCGTTCGGATTTGTGGGGCCGGCGAAATTGTTGTGTTCATTTGGGCCTCGCGAGCGCGTTCGCTCGCTCACGCGCGCGCGCGATGGCGAGGGCGGGGAGGGGGCGGGGCAGAGGCAGCCATAGCGCGCCCGATCGCCTGAGTAATTGCGTGGAATTATGCCGGCGGCGGCCTCGAGCCCCGCGCCGGTCGCGCGCTCTTCGTCGGCCGCGGACACGGGATGAACTCCCGGTGGAAGGTGGCGCGGCGGCGGACGAGCCTTTGGATGATCTCCCAAAGAATTGGAAATGCTCCTCGAGATTTTAAATGATCAGGAAAATGAGGTACTGAATAGAAATGAATTTGATTGGAGATTATCTTTTAGGGTATGATAAGATTGATTGGTTGATTGATTTTTCCGGTCACGTCAACTACAATGGTCATTAGTACCGTTCGTGGAGTGAATGCTTTATCCTGGGAGGTGGCTGGGATTCCCTCGCACGCTGGTTTGTGAGATTCTTCGCCGACATATAGGACGGCTTGTGGTGAATTTCCCATTCCAGGTATCCCCTCCATCGGGGCATCGTCCCAGTCGGAACAAGCTCTAAGCTCCCGACATGTTGGTGGTGTAGTGCACGTCAGTGTAAGAGGAGAAGATAGGACGAGGAAGAAAATACCTTAAGCGATCCTGGACCCTTATGTTATGGTACTGCTCCGGTATTCATTTGGTATTGATCGGAGAAACCACTGAAAATTACCGACCAGAGCAACTGGCTCCTTCAGACAGCGGCTGAATTCAACCAAGTTTTTAGCTAGAGTCGGAAATCCGCCACAGTCGGGGCTCGAACCCTAGGATTAAAGTAGTCGACTTGCAAACACACACCCTTTTTAAAGTCAGTTACAAAACTTCTGAAGGTTCGAAACACGAATTCATCAGCTAGTCTTTTGTCAAAAAAATACACTTTCTGTGTAGATCATACATTTTTGTCTTTGGGCATTCGAAAATTCACAAAATACATACAATTGTGAACAAATTGTATTTATTTTGTCAGCTAATTTCGCGCTACAAAGTATCACTCACGGTTAGTACTAATGAATTTGAAATCGACATGTAATTTTACGTATGGGTTTAATAAATAAATAATATCACAAAGAGGTAATTCAGAAAATGTCTACATTTCAAAGGGTGATACACATTGTCCACTTAAATGACTTAACAAAATATATTAGCAATATTCAATGCTCTGAAGTATCGATAATTAGAACTGTAAAATACCTTTAAACACCCAGAAATATTTTTCTCATCGCATTAAAGTATACGAACAGAAAAACTCTTCCCAACATATTCCTAAATTCTAGAAAACATCTTCATTCCTCGCATGCTTTAAGTATTCCAATGCACTGTTGGTTCGGTATCAATTTGGTGTCTACTGCACAGAATAAGCTGTTATGGAGTACAGCGTTGCTGGCATAGCAGTGGTCGGGAGGGCCAATTGTGGGTCCACATGATGAAAATAGAATTTTCCGGACATAACTGACACATTGTTGCGTCTAGCTCGTTAGTAGGACTATCGTTGTAATTGATAGCGGTCATTTAGCGTTAGGGAGTGTTCAGCGTAACTGAATTAGCACGCCGCTTCAATTGAGGATGAATTAGAGCAGAAACAAGACTACGACCGGAAACATAAAGCGAGAGAACGGGGGAAGATTTAGCACCTCTGATCCGAAACCAGGCGAGGGTATGTTTCAATGTTACGTGCGTATGGCGCACGTGCACATAATTAAATTTTCAACAACTAGATATTATCATTTTTTTAAAAATGTTGCGTAAATATATAAATATAAAAACCTTAAATACATTTTTATTTCATGAGCGGCAACTACTTAAACAGTCTTGCCTTTATTTTTTGAATACCGCATCTCAACATCTTCTAGCAATAGTGCTCACATTGTATTCAGGTGTCGCTTCTTCTTAGAAGTAAACATTTTTGAAAAAGGGTTAGAGATAATATTAAAATACAATAACGAAATAGTAAAAGGAAATTCGCAGAAAAGGGCTTGAGTTATGAATGAGAATCTGTTACGACAGGTTTCTTAGTTTTAAAACCTGTTTCAAAAGCCCTTCATTTCCCAACCCTCACCAACCCTTGACAGACAGTGCTGTAACATGAATTAGGCCACGTCATCGCAAAGAAAAGCTCAGCGGAACCTCCCATGAACGGCGCCACAAAAGTAACCCGGTGGAAAACAACGCTCACAATGAGCCCCCATTAGATAAGAGGAGCACATATGAACGCATCGAGCAACGGGCGTTTGAAGAGGTAGTCTGCGGCGGCGGCGGCGGCGGAGGCAGACGCGCGCGATGTGGGCACTTAGGCTGAGGGGCAGCGGCGGTGGGCAGGCGACTAGGGGCCCCCGGGGGCCAGGCGGGTGCCCGTGCCCCATCTCGAGGGTGAGGGCCTCGCCGCCACAGCGCCGTGCCGACCGCTGCCGCCGCCGCCACATGTCGCGATGTGGGCGGCCGCGCCGGCCGAGGTGCCTCGGGGCGCTGCGGACAATTGCCGGTCGCGCCGCGCCAGATGTGCGCCCGCGCGAGTGAGGGCGCGGCCAAGGTGCCTGGGAGGTGGGGGAGGGGAGGGGTACGACTGAGCGATGGTGGTCGTGGAGGTGAAGGTAGCGGTGGTGATGGAGGTGGATGCGATGATGGTAGAGGGGTGGAGGTGGAGGCAGGCGGTGGCGATAGAGGTGGAGGCGGACATGGCGAGGGCGGTGTGGTGGCAGTGACGGTAGCGGTGCAGTGGCTGTGTGGAGGCGATGGGGCGGCGGAGGGGAGTCGGCCGCGGTGGCGGCGGTAGTTTCTTGTGATGACGGTGCTAGTGTTGTAGCATGGTAATGCAGTGATGGTAGAAATGTGAATGGTGGCGGCGGTAACAGTACTAGTGGTGGTTTTAGTTGTTATAGAATTGCTTGTAAGCCACAAGGTGAGAAGGAGGTAAAGACCCGACGAATAAATGACATCGAACTTCGTCTGCCACGCATCCTAACGGGTCTGAACTCACACACACACACACTCAGGAGTTGTTTCTGTACCGAAGGAACAGAGGAAAGATACTGCGAAGTACAGTGAAAGTTAATGTGTTGAATTAACAATATGTACATTATGAGTGATGACAAAGAAGAACCGTGCAACTACAGCAACTTCAAACGTGGCACAAAGATAACTGTTTACATTTTCCTATCTTGGCTAAACACCTCACATTTCTGAACAGAATAACTGGCACTCCCAAAGCGGAAGAAATGGACTTCATTTTCCTCGACAGTTTGGACTCTACAATTTTGTTCTGTTAGTTCGTATTCTTTCGCAAACAAAAGGAAAATCTTGTCATTCAGTCAAGCTCGAGCTTTTCGGAGAGACCATTCACAATAGATTTTCAGTGAAAGTAAAATACCTAGAACTCGTCACCGTAGCGTATAAAAATTTTCACTTGATAATTTTATTTAGTCAATTTAAAAAATGAACATTTTATAAAATTACGTACTACTTAACAATTAATATCAATAAAAAACGCCATGTATGTATGTACTATGTTCCAGCATAATTTCTCCACCTCTAATCGCGGGGACAAATTTCCACAAGTACTTGTGAGAAACCGCGAAAGTATTTAGAAGTGTTCACAATACCAAAATGTTACCCCAAATTTGACTTCACCACAAAATGTTACTAGGAATAATGCAATTTGCATTGCATGCAGTAGACACCGTAGGTGGGTGTTGCCCGTCTCCGCGGGACGGGGTCATGAGGAAGCGGGCAGGGGACTGGGGCTGGTGCAGGTGCGGGCAGGGCTTTTTCATAGGTAATAATGGTAACTATGCAGAGACGAGAAATGAGTTATAATATAAAGTGAAAAAAATTGAAAATAGTAAACAAATTTGCAAAGTATAAATTTAGATAAGTTTATTTAAACATACTTGCAACTTGTCGCCAGTAATTTGGATATGTTTATCGATGTGCATTATGATAGTTCATGATGAAAGGTTGTGAACCTCTCCTACCCGATATTCCTAAGTTCGTTGTCATTTGCGTGCACTCGCCTGCCTCAATGGGGTTGTAAGTTCGTTGTCATTAACATCTCAACATCTGGGGCCCTCTGAACTTCTAACCGGCGGAAATCCCGCTCATCCGGGCTCGACCGTGGTCACGCACAAGGGCATTGACTGAAGAATCCTCGCCCACCTCACGTTTAAAATCCCCAAACAGCGCATTGACTGGTTTACTGTTGTTTGGAGAAACAGGATTAACACCCGTGGCCTTGTCACAGGTACGACTGGCGGTGCTCGGCGCCTTCGGCAGCAGATGTGGTGAGCGCCGGAGGAGAGATAGAGATCGCGGGCGCCGAGCGGAAACGTCACGTACGGGGTATTGTGTTGCACCGCAGGTAGCCGCCTCGGGATCCGGGCGCCGCCTTCTGGCGCGGCAAGTGTTCGCCAGATGAGGACGGGGCGGTTAAGAACTCCCACGCTGCGCCGCCCGCAGGCGGGAATACTCTCTGCTGACTGTAGTGCAGTGCCTAAGTTACTAATTTCAATTAATTATCTAAACGATGATTCCACTCATAATTTTATTCAAAGATTTCTAAGTGTTGGATCCTCTACAGTATACAGGGTGGAACAACTAAGTGATAACACTCCTCGTATATCCTCAACCATGCAAGATACGAATATGCCGTATGGAAAGTTGATTACATTAACAGTTGCTACTTAAGCACAGCATACTTCGTCGTTGTACTTTTTTTTATTATGAAGATATAAGGTCAACTTTGTTTTTAAATGGAATTCTATGCTAAATTTTAGCGTATCATAATGGGCTTAAAAAGACGATTTCAAATACATGTATATCTTCATTTTGAAGTGAATCGTTTTTTGGAAATTCCACTCTGTATATGAAAATAAATAGTTGTAACAAAAAATATTTTACTACTATTTAAAAGTCAAAATTATGTTTAACCATTATGGTTATACATATTATATAAAGATACAATTTTGACTCTTAAAATAATTTTTAAAACATTAGCTTTTGACACAACTGGGTATTTTCAGTTATGTTATACAGTGAAGAGACACTCTCACAAAGATAGACACGTCAATTAATAGAAAAAATTATGACTAGATTCATCTTTATTTAATTGATTGATATTTAATCCAGTGATCACTCTTAACTTTTTGATTATTAATTTCTATTACACGCAGGAGTTATAAGAAAACTACGGAGCCTTCAGCCAAATGAGAGGTGTTTGTGGTTTTCTTACTTACTCAGGAACTCGGAAAAATCTAAAAATAGTGAAACAGTTCTTCGATTTTCACTGAAAAATGCAAATACTATTTAATTCTGTTATTTCACATATTTATATACTGTGCATGCCCACTGAATTCTCATACTCAGTGCGTCACTACTGAAGACACAGCTGTCGTCTTGCGACAGCAAGGTTGCAGCCAAGAGGAGCATGGGGTGACAGCCATTCAATTCAATATTTGCTATTCAAGTGTTGCGTTACACAACATCAACTTTTTTTATATTCTTGGCCTCTAAAGAACTGTTGATGTGTGTCTCCGAACTAAACTATGCTATTGCAGTATTAGTGAAGACCATCTTCATTAAAATAATTAATTTATTGTCTTATTCGAGAGTATTTTATTTGATAGAGTCATTTGGAAAACAATGTTGTTAGGTTTCGTTCAGAATAAATTTTTCTACTGCAAAACCTCTCGTCGTATTGTGTTAGTACACTTCAGTATAATTCAGTACACTTCAGTTAAATATAGTCTCTGGCAGGCGTTTCTTCAATTTCCCCCAACAATTATCTCTGGAGAAACGGTAATTTATTTACTTTAGGAGCAGTACAAATCTGCGTGCGCACCAACTTGGCTTTTCCGGCAGATGGGGAATGAGAAGACCCACAATCTAGCTAGAGCTAATATTAGAACTAACTTAGCTTACACACCATATTTAACACTAGAATTTTATGAAGCGTCGCCAACAGAGAGTGTATAATCGAAACTTCATTCGCTCACATTTTGAAGTATACTTTTGACTACAAGAAGAGCTATGAAAAAATATTAAGTTTGGTAAGGGATGGGAATTTATTTTCTTCAAGTAAATCGATAAACGTACACGTCGCAATTGGGAGTTATATTGGAAAAAACGTTTTATTGATATAGATATTTACCGAATGGATAAGTAATTCGTTTACATGTCGACCTATTTAAACCAACGATTATTTCAAGATACAAAATCGGCGAGAGAAAACAACCTGCTTTGTTTCAGTGTCTTATTTTCATATTCTTGTAATTTTCTTTTCTCGCTCACGTCCCTCAAAATGCGACATACATAAAAACTATCGGTTTTAGAGACTTATCGATATACTCATATACATTAATATCCGTAAGAATTTTTAAATCATTAATTGCATGGTTTTAACATAAAAATGGTTAAGGATAGCAGGTTATTGATGTTTTGTTGTAGGTATACATTAACGTGTCACTGACAACTTGTCAAGGGAAAAGCCGAATTCGTTTCCTAAATAAGAAATTTGCACTCTTATGTAACTTTTTTTCTTTCAAAAGTATTGAAACGTCCACAAGCTTTGGAGCAGAAACGAAGCAGTTGCGAACTTCAACACTGCGACCTGCGGCATTGCTTCACTGACTTCACTTTGCACGTTCATAATGATAAAAAACGTGTTAAGATACACCTATCGACTAGGCAATTCATAATACTGATACAATGGAACCTTTTCAAATAAACCTTTTCTCATTTTCCCATCACTGACTAAAATACGAGCAGCCGTCCTCTTGAAACAAACCACTCAATAGACCTTTCACGGTGAAAGCCTTTCAAAGGTCAGGTTGAAGAAATGTACAAAGTCCATGTAAACATGCAATAACAGAATGACTGATGATTTACGGAAACATCTAACGCGTAATAGAGCCACGTTAAGCAGTTTAGCGATGAGAACAGAGAGGGATATCCATGAATGCTTTGTATGGGGCAAGTAAAAAATATGTTTTCGTTAAAATTTATTACGAAAAGTAGAAATTGAAATCTGCTCGTCGGGCATTGTACTTACATAAAAAACTTGCTCTTACTTTCGTACGATCTAAATTTTAGATTCTGACTTCGTTTCAGCTAAGATCAATCAGCTTCGTCATGCGCGCTTCATCAGAAGAACATGCTGACTATCAATTTTGCTCAAGTATATTGTTTTAAACTACGAATGAAAAACTTCGCTAAAAAATTAGTACCTTTTGAAAAATCATAGGGATTTAATAGATACACTTATGTGACAAGTGGGAGGGAAACAAACGAATTGGCAGAACGTCAGAAATATCATCTTGCGTGACGTATGTATATTTTAAACCATATGAAATTTAATACTGCATGTCTTTTTATCTATTTTTTTTATTTCTGTGAGCACAGGTGAAAATTATGACAACCCTCACCTTAACGAAAACTAACTCATAAACCGATGTCATTACTCAACTTACATGATGTTAATTTGAACGTAAAATTTCAATGTAAATTTTAAATGTATTGACATTTTCGTTTTTTACAAAAATGAAGTTTCCGGAATAAGGTTATTATATTACACATATACTGTGTAAACTAGGACGAACTCACGGAACTTTTATTCGTTCCAGAGAGGGAGAGAGCACAAGAAAATGTGGGTAATAACATTGAACTTACCAACCAATCCCAACAAATGGAAAACCAACCAAAGGTAACCCAACTAAACCCAACTCATGCTTAGGTTAAAGGCAATTTTCGTTATAAAGGTCTTTATAGAAGGTTTGTATAAATTAAAAAGGATCAATACTGGACTTCTACCGATGGCGTTTTGGAAGTTTATCATTTATGGGGGATCGGGCTCTGAATGATTGAAATGAAAATGAAAATAATTCAACCTGCAGAAAAGTACAAACAATCTGACAATGTATCACTTTACATACTCACAAATTTTCGCACATAGACATATCCCCTTACTCCCACGGCTATGTAAGCAGTTCCAGTCGTAAAGAAATACATTCACACACACACACACACACACACACACACACACACTTGCGCGCGCGAAGAAGTTACTTTGTCCGCCTATCTTGCAATTAAAAAAACTCGCGCAACGAACAAACAGGGAATGAGTTAGTACAGCTATTGACCTTGGAAATTAACAATGAAAAATAATTTACAAATAACTTTCTTACCAAAGTAGATTCTCGTAGATTTTGTTTACAATTACTACGAAAAATCGTAACTATGCATAGTCAAAAAATATTATCTCTTGTATAATAAAATAAATTAATTAAAATTTGGTATCTACTCTTTTTTACCAAAGAATCAATTTGTCTCATAAACCGATTCCTGCGAATTTATCTTCAATTTAGCTCGTCTTATTCTGTATTTATACAACCCTAACTGTTCCTACGTTACCTTAACGGTCGGTGTATCCGAGACTTCCTCAGCGCCTTGGGAGAGCAGAAGAAAGTAAAAACAATTGCTACCGACCTCTGGCCTTTTTCCCTGACCACCAGGTGCCTTACGGGTAACGAGGTCTGCTCTCGCGCCGCAGTCAAGATCCAGCGACTCAACTTCAGAAACGGATGAGCCACGAAGTGCCAGGGGGTGCGTTGGTTGTCGTAGTTCTTGGTACACCTCGCACAGAGTGGCGCTGTGACCCCGGGATGCAAATCACAGGATCTCTCGCCTCGGATCGAGTAAACCTTCAAGAACCATCCTTACCGGAGCAGCGGCACAAGCGGCACGGTTTATCAGTCCTTGGGAGCGTCGTGTACTCAGCCACCCCCAAGTTCCGTCGCTGCGGTGTCAACGATTGAAAGTGCACCGGCCTCTCCCTTCCTCCGATGCTTGTGGAGTGGGCTTTGTTAAGCCTTTGGGTCGAACCGCATGAACTTACTTTAATTGTAGAAGCCCAGCGGAAACTCACTACCCACCGTGCAGGATGCACATCTTTTTCAACCGCACTTGCTCCGACGAAAAAATGTTCTCACTTCACAACTAGTTCTGTCCACTACTACAACGCACAGGAAATGGTCGAGGCTCCAAGAACTCGAATTTCTGGAACCTACGACTCGCATTGTAATCAAGTCGATAGGCGTCGTTCTTCTGCGACCACCCAGACCAACCTCAACATCCGGACTACCTCCACTACTGCACAGCGCATTCTAACCACCACCCTTGTCCCGCCCCCGGGTACAGGTACGTCACGAGTGCTGACTCGCCCCGGCGATTAGCAAACAAAGCCCCGAACAATGTTTTCCTATCTCTATTTTCAGCTTCCAAAAGCCATTCTACTCGTGTCTTTCCTAACACCTTTCAATCAACTGCACGCTCTTTCCCAATCGTCCGCTAGCAGCATTAGTCACCCGCGAGGAGCAAATCCTTCAAGAGGCATTAACGGGCACACACGCTCTCACGGGCGCCGGGAGCCGCGCCCCGCGACCGCACGGCACGCGCCGGGGCGGCCGGTGACGTCAGATGCAGGGCGCCCGGACGCACCCCTGCGTCGCGAAGCGCCGCGCCGCGCCACGCGACTCGCCCGGGGCGGCGGCGGCGACGAAAGGGTGCAGGCGCCGCGACGCGCTGCCCGGGGGGAGCCGGTGCGATAAATCTGCGGGCCGCCGTGTGCCGCCCCCTGCTACCGGCACCACGCCGTGCCGCGCCGCGCCGCGGGCACCGCCACCCTCGCCGCCATTCCTAGCGCTGCTGCCGTAGGGGACATGGCCATCGATGCTACCCCCTCTCGCATTGGAGTAACGTCGGGGGTGGTGGGTCATGGGGACGAAGAGGACAGTTGCCTCTCTCAATAATTTGGGATTCATTAAATTTTTATAATTATGTAAAATGTTTAAGGACATTAATACATGTGAAAATATTGTGTTATATAATAAAGAATAACGGAATAATAACATAAAGAAATATAAAAATAATATAATATGAAGAAATATACAAATTTGAGTCTGTTGAGATTATAACAATTGTCATAAGAGCAACTGGTCTGAGAAAAATAGGTCTTTAGGTAAATAATAATAATAATAATAATAATAATAATAATAATAATAATAAATTAACGAATAATAAAAAAGAAAAAAATCTTGTCATTTTACGATATCTCCAAACATTCCTCGGAAATGAATACATGTGATTCCACACCGTGATATCAAGAGAAACGGCTCTGATGGCACTTCTTGGAGTCTGCGTCTCCATTCGTGGGCCCTCAGTTGTCCCTTCGCCATCACTAACGCCCGTCACGTCGAGGATATTGCCACCTTCGTCGCGCTTTCACTACACACTGACACTGACACCGCCACCTAGGGCACTGTTACCTCGGCTGGTGGCATTCGTACTAGGGCTTTGTTTATCATCAGTTTTACCACCACCACAACCATCATCATCGTCGTTCATCTATCGACTTCAATGCAGTATCATTTTCGTTTAGTTACATCAAGGAAATGAAGAATAGGATAATGTTGGCTTACATATAAGGAGTCTGCGATGAGAATTAGATGCCGCAACGGCGGTTAGTTAAGATTTTTTAGAGGTAGAAAGTGTCAGATTAAAAAAAAGTGGCTGGCTTGGGACTCAAAAGGAAGGATGGTGGATAAGAGACACGTTCATACTCGATGAGAGAATTCGATGTCTGCGATTACGATAGTGACACCATCTGCGCACGACTCAATGGCAGACAAAGCGGCAATGGAAAAAAGCTGGAGTGCCAACAACAGCAACGGCGGCGATGGCGAGTTAGTGGGGGAGCAGTAGTGATCCTATTAGCGGGTGATATAGGTGATCGCAGCAATGGCGGTCGGAATGGCAGTGGAAAAGGGGGCGTCGCGGCGTCGGCGGCTGCATCGTTGTCGGCTGCGCGCGCGAGCAACAACAGGCGTCTGCAAACGAGGCCCTTTCACGCGCGACGCCGCGAACAATCGCGATGCATTGACCCCTCGCGTCGGGGGGCGGCAGCGGCGGTTGCAGCGGCGAGGGTGGGGGTGGCGGTGATGACGCTGGCGGTGGCTAGCTGGTGGAGGAGAGGGGACCGGTGAAGGCTATTGCGGCGGGTGTGGATGTGGTGATGGAGGTGATTGCGGTGGGTAGGAGGCGGGGGTGGAGGTGAAAAGTGAGAGTGGCGGGGAGTTTGGAGACGGAGTGATGGCGGTGAGTACGGCACCGCCGAAGAAGGCAGGGGGGGGGCGAGGTTGCAGGCGTGGGGATGGGCATGGGTGGCGAGGAGATAGCGCAGTGCTGCCGGCGGGGGTGGTGGAGGCGGCAATGCTAGTAGAGACAGCGGGTCTGACGGCGAGGGGAAGATTGAGGCGGGGAGGGGAGGGAAGAGGGTGGCGGTAAAGATTGCGGCGGGGAGAGATCGGCAGGCCTTGCGGTGGCACCGGGGATGTCAGAGTCGAGAAGGTTGGGGCGAGGAGAGTTGTGGCGGGGATAGTGTTGATGCGGGTGGATGGCGCGGGGGGGGGGGAGAAGGAGGAGGGATGTAGTTCTAACGGCGAGGCTGGTGGAGACCGCGAGGCTGATGGCGGGGGACGGTTGGAGAAGGGAGGGTAGCGTCGGGGTGGCGGAAAAATGGCGGTAGGACTGGCTAGAGAATGGCGGTAGGACTGGTGTCGAAGTGGTGGCGCCGGGGATGTCAGCGTCGGGAAGATTGAGGCGGGGAGAGAAGTGGCGGTGCAGGTGGTTTGCGGGGGAGGGGGCGTAATTTTTGCGGTTAGGCTATTGGAGACGGCAAACCTAATGGCAGGGGAAGGTAGGTAGCGAAGACGGTATCATCGGAGTGGCGGAGATATGGCGGAAGGGCTGGTGTCAAAGTGGTGATGGCGGCGATGTGAGCGTCGGGAAGGTTGAGGCGGGGAGAGATGTGGGGATGCAGGTGGTTGGCGGGGGGGGGGGCGGTCGTAATTCTTGCGGGTGGGCTGGTGGAGAGGGCGGGGCTGATTGCGGCGGGAAGGTCGAGTGCGTAAGATATCGGAGGAGGGGATGGCGGTGAGGTTGGCGCGACGGCTCCAGCGCCGGCCGCGTGAACACACACGGGGCGCGAGATAGATGTTGCATAGGGGGCCATGGGACAATACTGTCACCGCTGGCGAATACCCTCCGAAGATCAGCACAGCGATAGAAAAAAAATCCATTTAGAAGCATATAAAATGAGTCATTCGTTGTTATTTATTGAAGAGGAGCACGGCAGTGGATAGGAGATTTCGCAATTATTTTGAATATTTGGCGCAGGGTGAAAGAATGGCTTTAGACCGCTTACTGGATGATTGAAGGGAAAACGTCTGAAAGCGGGAAAATGTATTTCTTATTTTGTATATTTGTCTAATCACTGGGAGCAATTTTATGAAAAAATTAATTTCAAAGTAGCATTGATTATATTTATTGGCATCACAGTTCGAAAGATCCAAAACAGCTGAAGATCATAGCTTGAAAAGGAGGATTTAGAACCGAACTCCACAAGATAGTTTGAGAAGTAGTAGAGAACAATTCATTTCACTTAAATACAATCGAGTTTTATTCTGAATTATTGTGCATTGTAATTCATTCGTTTATTGTGAAATTATTGTGATTAATTCGTTTGCTCCTTCATAATTTAAACATTTTTTCACGTAGTTTTAATTGTACAATACTTTGAAGAAACTAGTGAAAATATAATTATAGCCATTAGCTGAGTGTGCTTTAAACTAATATATTTGTTAGGCACTTGCTGTGAATTTCGTAAACTGGTGAGTCAATATAGATGTTTACAAATCCTTCACCGTTACAATGTTCAGTTGTGAAACCGATAAACGATGTTGAGCAAAGAAATGCGGAATTATCACGTGAAAAATTTAAGCGGCACTTAACAAATACGTCTACAGAGAACTGTTAGTATAAGAGTATGAGGAATACATCACGCCAAATGTTAGGACACGGCCCTCTCTCTTCGTGATAAGGTAGCGATACGGAAGGTTGGTCATACCGGAAGCAACTGATTCAGCAAAGGGCATTCGACTCACTTAAACAAACGAAAACCCACATGTTATCAAAATTACTGACAGTTTTCAAAATTGCTGACAGTTTTCAAAATTACTGACAGTTTTCAAAATTGCTGACAGTTTTCAAAATTACTGACAGTTTTCAAAATTACTGACAGTTTTCAAAATTACTGACAGTTTTCAAAATTACTGACAGTTTTCAAGCAGCGTTTAATACAAAGCTACTGCTAGAAGTATTTTTTGAAATGCAAATTTTGTGATTTTCTGTAGGTTTCTACTGTATAATGAGATGTGCTCTTCCGAATCTTTCCTAATAAATAATTCATAACTAAAATTTATCCTGAATTTACTTCACAAACATTGTAACAATTAAGACAACCAGTTGAAACTTAACAAGGAAAAAGAGTTTTGTGTTAATCTTGTTAGTTCAGTGAAATTTTATATTTCAGTATTTTGACTCAACACGATTTACTAAGATTTGATAAATCTTTAAGAAAATAAGTTTGTAAACAATCTAATGTTTTAAAAGTAATTCACAATAGAAGAGACAATAATCGTTGCACTATTAACATTGATGAAAGTACAGATAATATTTCCTCAAATAATTTTAATGTAACATGCAACTTACTATTGATTTGCAATGCACAATACTAGTTGTTTTGAGGCGTTTGTGGTTTTTAATTCAGTTACATCTTTAGATCTTAGATTTTTTAGTAAAAGAAAGTAATAGATAAATTCTAATTTTAGATAGGAAGGCTGTTGTCTTATAAAGTTTGATTGCGCGTAACAGAAACAGTAAAATTTTCTTGTCTTATAGTCCATTCTGTAAATTATTTCCATGTTTACAATACACATCTGAAACTGTTAAGACACGCCATCCAATTATTTATTTTTCATTTATATAATTTCATGATATTTTGCGCTGCATCAAGTTTAGTAATAAATATTAAATTTCAATGCAAAATAACAGAAAACATGGCACTCTTACCAATATAATCAAACAATAAGCAGCTTAACACATTCATTTCAAAGAAGTATCTAATCTCTTCACTCAAAAGACATTTTAGTTTCACGTATTACAGCGGTTCGATATAGTATAAAATTAGGAATCACTTAAGAACTTCAGTAAAAGAAAATATTTAACCAAAATATTTAAAATAAACATCCACTTTAAAATGTTGAATAATCTTCTTATTCAAGGAAATGAGTAAATTAAATATTGTTTAAACTTCATCTTTAATAACACATTCCCTCCATAGTTTACAAAATATATTTTTTTAATAAAAGTCATTCAAGGTCTAATGTTGCTTTTATTTTACTATTTGTATTTTACTTTTTTTATTTTAGCAGTTTTAATTTGCAGTAAGTGTCGTTCAATTTGCTAGGCACTCGAGTCTATCGTCCACTCCGGCAACTTGAAGTAATTTACCGAGTGACAGTCTGGGCATCAGATGGGTGTGAAAACGACCCTGCTGGCCGGCGAGCAAACAAAGCTCGGGGAAATCCGAGCGGCCGGGGGGGGGGGGCGGGGAAGGGCGCGGCGGGGAGGGGCGGGGCGGCGCCGCGCAGGGTGCAGTGCCCCTCATCAAAGGCCTTTTTACCGCGAGCGACTCGCGCGCCGCGGGGGCCACCGCCCCGGGGGAGATGCGCTCGGGATGGGGAGGGAGAGGGAGGCGGTGGGAGCAGGCAGACGCTCAAGGGGGCGGGGAGATGTTACAAGGGGGAGGGGGATGGGTGATATAGGAGGCTGAGGAGCAAGAGGACTGGGAGATGGGGGCGGGGGAGGGCGTGATATGGTGAGCACAGAATGACGAGGTGAGAAAGATGGGTAAAGGCGGAAGGGGGAGGCAAGGGAAGAACGAGAAGACTTAGGAGACATAAGAAGAAGAAGAAGAAGAAGAAGAAGAAGAAGAAGAAGAAGAAGAAGAAGAAGAAGGTTTCGGATGTAGGGTCTACTCACTCTGCTGGAAACGCACAGGTTTGTTGGGCAAGCGAAGAGCGTAGGATGATGGAAGAGTGAGACGAAAGTGTGCGAGATGCGTGGAGAAAGTTAGTTTCAGGGTGAACTGGGGAAGTGAGGAAGGCGGAGGCGAGGCAGCGGGTACAAAAATGCGAGGAGTCCATATAAAGGCGACTCCACACATTGGGCATTCGCCGAGTAGTGACCTACTGCTCGCGCAATCCCGAACAGCTGATACGTTCCACGAACGTTCACTTCCTTTGATAGTTCAAAAATCAAACCACGCAGTAAGTAGGGTGAGCATCGAATATTCGTCACTCGGCAAATAGCAAGCAACTCATCCACACAACTCATGATTGGACGAGTGGTTACTCGCTACTCGCCGAATAACGAATGTGCGGAGCTGCCTTTGGCTCCACACATTCGGCATTCGCCGATCAACGAGATACTGCTCGCTCAATACTGAACTGCAGACGTGTCCGATGAATGTTCACTGCCCCTCGATGTATCCAAACGACCGACACGAACGAGTGGAACCGCCTTAGGGGCCATCCATAAATGACGTGAGGTCTTTAAGGGTGGAGGGGGTCAAGCGAATCTCACCTAATCTTACGTGGGGGTGAGGGGGTGTCTTGACAAATATCAATTTTTTTTTCGCAGACAGTGCTAAATTGCAAGAAAACTGAGACAATTTAAGTAAAACATATTTCTATACTAAAATATGCCTAAATCTTGGACAATCATTTTCATCGCGATTAAGTGAATGTTACAATAAGTAGCATACTATACTGAGCATAATTATCCATCAAAAAATTACCAAACTTTTTAACATTAATGAGATAAATCTCATTGCCTGTATTTTTATAGAAATTTTAAAGAAAAATGACCGAGTGTTTTTAGAAGTAAAATAATATTCATTGTAATTCAACCACTCTATTTTCTAAATAATAGTCATATCTAGTCTTAAATAAATATAATTAAGCAAATTACGTTTTTTTAAATAAAATCCAATGCAATCAATCACAAATTAAGGCATTTACATTAAAAATACGCATTTTGAAAAATCTCACGTGAGATTAGATGGGGAAGGGGGTCGAGCCAAGAGGGAGTCGAAAAATCGCCAAAATCACCTCACGTAATTTATAGACGGTCCCTTAAAGCGAATTGTTTAGAGGGCGATTCAGCGGCGTGGGCCTGGACGGCGGCAAGCGCCACAGAGGGTCTCGCCAGTCGCCAGTGAGTGAGGGTGCGCGTCGGGGGTTCGGCTTGCGCCCGGGAAGGCGGGGGCCCGGGGGGCCGGAGGGGAGAGGAGGGGAGGGCGTCGCGACGCGTGAGGGGGACAAAGCGGCACTTGCGGCCCCGGGCGGGGGGGGGGGGCGGCGCACCTCTCACCCCGTCATTACCCTCGCCCCGGCCCCCTCGGCGCGGGCCCAGCATCTGGCGCGCTCCCAGTCTCAGCTTACCTGCTCCCGCCCCGCCCCCTCGCCCCGCTCCAACTGAGCACGTCCGACGACGGCACATCTGCACCGAGCGGTACTGCGCCGACAGCCTCTTACTTCGTGCGACGGCAGGGACTGTGAAGTGAATGGCTCGGGCTGCTCATTCTTACCTGTTTACGATGTATGTTTACGAATGCTTGGGATAACGGTCGTCTGCGAATATTAAGAGTGTTGTTGAAGTTGGAGATTCACGTTTCAATTTTACTGATTTATTCTGATGTTTTCTTACGACCATTCAATTGTGATTGCAAGTTCTTTCTAGTCACAAAAAGAATTATTATATCATATTAAATTATATCATGTGTTCATAAATGACTTTTCGAAAATATAGTTCAATGCAATACGTATCACACTCTGAAGTGAAGGAAGGGTGAAGGAAGCTGTAAAAGTGCTTTCTGAGTATTTTCACTTCAGTTCTTCAATTCGTAGTGTTAATCCCACAAATTAAAACGATTAAAAGGAAAATCATATGGACAAATTCAGCTTTTAAGCTACAAAGATAATATTGTAAAGTCTGTATGCATTAATACCATACACGTCAGAAAACAATCAGTAGTTTAAGATAAATTTTAGTTTTTCATTGACATCGAAAAACATACTATTTGGTGTCCACTGGATAATAAGATACCAGATAGAAACTGCCAACGACAACGCGAGTTTTAGTACTTAGTATTTAGTATTTGAAACACGTGGCAACATTCTATATCCTCAATAACGTCATCGTACTAGAATGCCAACTAACATCACACGACGCACGAAATTCTGTTCTATGATACAGCTTCCGGATAAGGAAGTAAATCGGAAACTTATCATCAAGACTACGACACTCCCGCATCTCATACGGAAACAGCTACTAAGCACGAGGAAGCTAGCGCTGCATAAAGAGCCACAATCACTTTCCGGATTTTTTCGGTGAAGGAAGCAGTGTCTTCTGCTGTAGCGTCCTTTTGTGGCGGGCCACATATGTTTATAGCAGATTTTTTGCGGTTTGGTGCGCTCTCACGGTCAGTGAGTGGATGATGTCACGGCGCCGAACAGGAACAGACTACGTGCTCAAACGACAACAAATAATGGCAACGCTCTCGGGCACACACACAAAACCTTCTTAGAATGTGATACTGACGGGTAATCGCGCGGTTTGTGGTGAGCAGAAATTCATAGTATCTCGGTACTTCACCTTCGAGTCCAAAGGGCAGTAATGGTGAAAGTACTGAAAGATGCGATGAGGTGATAGGCATTTCAATGGAAACAATAGGTTTGGCTTTTGCTGTGGACGGTTACCTCACATTTTCGGTTGAATGGTGACCGGCTTGGAACCCCGGAATCTAACGGCGTTGAGCCCCTGGCCGAAGGGATAAAAGGCACTGACTGACTGCGACGTGACGAGACTTGACAAATATAGTAATTACTCAGCAACCGTAATGATAGTAATTACTCAATAACGGAGGATTACTTCAGAGAAAGCGCTCAACGCCCAACAAGGGGTAACAAGACGCGTTGCGTCAACAACGACGCAACAAATAAAAAAAAATAATAAAAAAGCCGACGACAAGTTTCTCAGTATAAATAAAAAAATTAATGAAAATATCATTGGTAAAAAAATTACATAAAAACACAGGTATTTTATTTCAACATTACATAAATCTCTCTATACCACGAATATGAGAAAACAAAATAGAAAAATCGAAAAACACAGAAGTTGCACTGATCTTCCAACCTGCAAACAAGAGAATTTCCAGAATATTTGGAGCGGCATCCGAGAACGGAAATTCTCGGAGAATCACACCCGACGACAACCACGCGCAATCTCTACCGGGAGAGATCGGTCGTGAGGGAGTCTAACTCCGCACAAGGTAGAGCTTCTGCCACGAGCCCCTCCCCCTTCCCCGCCCAAGCTCATTATTAACCCCCGGCGCCTCCCCCCTCCTCTCCTCCCCTCTCCCCTCCCCTCCCCCCGCGAGGGCGGGGGGTAATTGACTCGCCTCGCGCGGCATCCCAGGTGATCCGCTCGGAGCGCTGTTCCGGTTTAATTTAGCAGGTTAATGAGCTGAACTCTCCGTCCCATGTTAATTCCTGTATTACTGTTTGTTGATGATCGCTGGAAGAGTTGTTCCCAGCGCGGCAAGGGGCTCCATTAACTCTGCAGCCCCCGCCGCCGCCACCCGCGACGCCGCCCCCAACTGCGCACATTGGGCCGAAATAGACGAAAAAGGGCCAAGCGACGATGTATGTTTGCTAATATAATATTATATATTCATAATATTACACTGTAAAATACAAGTATATTAAAGCTAAGAAATCGATAGACTGTCTTTTATTTTCATCTTCGTGCGGAGTCGGACATAAAGAAAAAAGGCATAGTCAATATTATCTTACCACGAAGACAAGCCTCAGAATTAACACATTTATCAATCAAAGGATACACAAGACTAAATAGGATAACGCTGTAAGGAAATAGAATTGTTCTAGTATCATATCGGATAGACAATAATGTAATACTGTATACATTAGTGTATGGTACTTCCGGAATTAATATTAGGCTCTAGTTTCTCGATTTTCTTTTTCCTTTGGACGTCAATTTTCCATCGTCCATATAAGGGAGAAGGGCAAAACTTTGCGAACATAGTATGCATAACAATGACAATACGAAATTTTCTGTTTGTCCACCACTAATCATCCTCAAGACAGGCTTCCTTGAGCCATAAGAAGCATATAATTCCAATTAATTCATTAGAGTAGTTTATATAATGATACCATCCTCTTCCTGAGATAACATTTAAAAAGACCACCACACAAGAAATTCGCACAGAATCTCTTAATAAAGGAAATATTGAACATTTAAATTTTAAATTAATATTTAAAATATTAATCGAAGAAAATAACATTATTGGAGTATTAAAAACGATGTTTAAAATAATATTTTTACTCAACATTTGGATTTTGGATATTAATAATATCACAATGATACGCCCACCAAACGAAAATAAACCGTGGCAGAATACAAAAATGTTTGAGTTCATCTCTTACGAAAAATGAAAGTAGAGAATATTGAGAAAATTTTGAGAGACCGTTACTGATAAGGCCGTCTAAGAAGAAGAACAGAAGAAGTCTATCCGAATTAAATTCGAAGACTTGGAGACTACGAGAAACGGCCAATAGAACTTGAAAACACTCAGATAATAACAATGCACAGATGTTGAATGTTGCAATATTTCTTTGGGTCTCATTTCTAGCAAATACAGAAAGCTGGGCCTCCTACGTAACACGCTCCTTGAGTGTCGATGCATCCCACTGTGTCCCACGCGCGCGGTCTTAGCGTCCCACCGGCGCAGGGTGGTGGCGCTGGCTTACGCCCCACCCCTCTCCGGCAGGTTGCGGCCGATCTGTCACGGCCCCCTGCGCGAATGCCGCCGCAGCGGAGACTGCCGCTATCGGAGTTCAGGCGGCGCTGGAGTCGCCTTGCGGCGGGCAAAGCCACGGGCTCTCTCCATCGCGGAATTTCGGGGTCCCGTGACGCGAAAGAACTCGATTGAATTGCGTTGGTAATTGGAGAGGGAAAAGGGGGTCCAAATTTATGGAGGGTACCGTTGCTAATTGGAAAATTCTGGGAGGTAGCTTATACTTCTTACCTTTGGTAACTTAATGCTCGAGAATGGGTTTAATTTTCAAGTTGTTTTCAAATTCTCGTTAAATGTTTTCAAAACCATACATGAAGCAAAAAAATTGTGTTTGCGATTCTATTATTTTTACAACAAATGGTAGAGTCCAAGTATGAAATTTCGTGACCTCTGATTTAACGAGAAAAGCTCTTAAGTTAAGCTGGTGCTAACAATTCAACTATTTTTGCAGCCTTCTTTAGGGCTTCAAATTACAGTAGTTTGTAACACGTAGTTCGAGCCCAAGCATCAGTCAGCTTCAGTTAACTTCAGGTATCTCTTTACAACCACATCGTAATAAGACTGAATTATTTCTGTAGATTGGTAAGTAAACTACTTCTGTAATACAATCAGAAAAATAAAATTTGGCATTATGCATAACTCGCAGAATGTTACATGACTAAATAGTTAAAAATCGTTGTAGAGTTTCGATTACCCCAATATCGGTCCGTTTTTTCGACTCCTCCCTTGGTTCCCCTAATACTTGGATATCAGTATAAGTGAATTGAAGTGAAATATTGCTGAGAAGAGAATTGAAATATATACTGAGAGAGATCAGTTATATTCTTACTTCCTCTATCAACATCACTAGAAACAACAGACGAGAATGTTAGCATGCTAATAAAAAAATCTTTTAAAACATTCGAATATTGTTTTAAGGATTGATACTGTCGGTTTTTACTAGACTTTAAAAAATCAATGAATAAAAATTCTGATCAAATCCAACAGAAAATTTGGTGCCTGAAACTCGTCGGATATTTTTCGAATACTCATTTCGTGAGATTTTCCACAGAACATTTACAGAAAGAATTTCGTCATAGATATTAACTTTTATGGTACTTCTAAAAACAAATCTTCCAGGAAGAAAGTTTGACGGAAGAAAGACCGAATTATTGAGAATAGTCGCAGGGGCATTTCTAATAAAAAAAGAACACCACGGCTCAAAGTGCAGCCCCTGTCTCCCGGAAAAGAGAACGAAGTGAGCGTATTTGGATCGTTGGTGGGAGCGTCACTTCCTTACACTCACGTTGTTTTGCTGCACGGGAGCACTCGCTTTTGAGTCATTCGCAGAAGTGATTTTAAATGACGTCCATCGACAGTAACTTGTCATGTGCCCAAATGAAGAGATTACCCTTATTTTTATTTTAAAAAATACGTGGGTAAACGTGAGCATTCTCGGTAAGAAAATAAACATTTCATTGTTGAACGCTTTGAAAAAACGAACACAATAACCACAACGCAAATTAAATACGTGTTAATGAATGCCGAAATGAATTCCGTAAATGAATTCCTAAACTCTCTCAGTTTGTCAAATAGTGGTAAAAGGAATAGGTAAACCCAAAATATTTACCTCTCAAAATTCCTCTAAATATATGGATTCGAAAGCATTTTGAGCAAGCTAAAAAAAATAGTTTACGAGCAAAACTGCAAATTACTACACCCAAAACTGAGATTAATTTACAACTCAAAATTGGGTTTGTGGTTTTATTATGAAAACATCCATTTCAAATTCGTATATTCATTTTATTAGACACGGGAATGAAAAAGAAAAAACTAAAAAATCAAGAGAAAACATCTCCTAATATTAAGATTTTAATAACTTCTTATTACCCGTGAGTCATGCTAAATTGCAAGTATTTTAACTGGCTATTTAGATTAAGTCACATTTTAGTTAGCAAGACAAAGCCTACCCCACCTCGAAGCTGCGTAAGCTGCAAGGCAGTGGCTCAATTGTGCAACTTAAATAAATTCCCGCATTCACAGGGCTATTAAGAAGGGGAAAGACGGATTTCTTTCGGAAACCCGTATGACGCCGTGGAACTCAACCCTTTCACCGTACGATGTTTCATCAGTGTTGGTATAATATATAATATTCCTTATATTATTTTGATTGTTTTCTCCATAAATTCGCGAATAGAGGAGCTGGGAATCGGATAAATATAAAATTTACTCCACATTGCAATCAGTTTCCTAAGGAGCAGATTCAGTCACTGGAGTTTTGACAAGTTCTCACATAAATTTCGGGGAGCAAATTCTAAATCCCTGATGAGTAGGTAAGAGGTAAAGCAGCGTTTTTACACCTCATATTTGGCTGATTTCGATTTCCAGGCTCTTGTATTTAAGATGCTTCTCTGTCTCCCTTGTTACGAGGTTCTGATCCATGGCACAGCAACATCGAAAAGTAGGTCGCCTTCTCAGAATTCGAACAATAATATCCAGTTATTATAATAATAATAATATTACTAGTCAGTTAATATATTCATTTAATTATATATTTTTTCGTACATATTCACGTTTCGATAAAAAATTTCATACTTATTTCCTTTATGTGCCTCGACCTGCCTGGTGGTGAGGTCGCGTCAGCGTCAGCCCACTGGCTTCATAATCAGCGTTTGGTTCCCGAAGTGCGCGTGTCCGCACTTCTGCTAATTGGGTGGTAGGCGAAACGTAGGGGCGCGCGCACGCCATCGAACGGGAGCGATGACGGCAGCACGGCGCACCGGAAGAGGCAGGGGGCGGGGCGCGCGCGACGTAAGAGCGCTGCCTAACCACTTCCGCCTCCGACGCGTCGCGTCACCTCTGGCGCGGGCTGGGCGGCGTAGCACCGCGTGCGAATCGCATGCGTCCTTTGCCCCGCCACGCCCCCCACAAGGTGGCACCGCCGCTGGCTAAGCGAGAGGGCTGCTTACACGCAAGAATTCATCGGGAGCGGTGGTGCAGTGCATCAACTGATGTCACTGCAGCGCCTCTGACCGGAAGGTCCTAGGCTAGAGTCCCGACGGCGACAGGATTTTCGACACTAGCTTTTCAGCTAGGTCGAATTCAGTCCGTCTGAAGGAGAATTCTAGCGGCTGCTCTGATCGGTAGTTTTCCGTGGTTTCTCCGATCAACTCCAGGCGAATGCCGGAGCAGTATCCTAACAAACGGGCTACGGACCGCGCGCGATCTTTTCTTCCTCTTCCTTGGCCTATCCTCACCCTTTACACACACACACACACACACACACACTTAACATGCACTACACTACCACACATGCCAGGAGGCCGGTCGGGGACTTAGATCTAGCCGACGGTAGGTTGGCGCCGGATCTGGCCATCCAGCGGGAGAAGACCACCACTACCATCACCTCTCGAGCAAAAACACACACTACACTTACGGGACTGATGACCACATTTGTTGGCGCGCCCGGAATCACTAAATCAACCAATCAATCGTAAGAATTCCAGCCAGAATTCTCGACGTGGCTCCCGGCAGGTGAGTCCAACTCGCCTTGCACTAGACCTGATAAATTAATTAGGGTGCGTCAACGGCTACGGCCATTATTCTCATAAGCGTAATTTATGTTTTAATCGCGAGAGGTGGAGGTGATTTTTACCAGCAGGATGGCGAGATCCGACGCCGACTACACGTCGGTTTGCTGGGGTGTCCCCAACCAGGTATCTCCCACCAGCGGAGCACCGTACAAGCTGAGACAAGCTGCAAGCTCTCGACTGGTCTCCCGTTATGTGTGATAATGTAATGATGTATTCCCTGGACTCAAGTAATCGTAGCTTCTTCCCCATTCCATCGGGTTGAGCCACTTATAATACAGCGAGCCACTTATAATGCTACCTGATTTTAGGGTTATTAAGAATATTAGTATTAAGAGAAGGTTTATGCTATTTTGTATTAATCACATGCAATCTTTAATCCGCTACACCTGCATCTATACCAATCACGACATATCTCAGGTCACAAAGACTTTGCAAGTATCCCGATTCTTGCGCTTTAATTTGATAAAGTACTATGCACTACTACACTATGTGGCAATTCGGATAAATTTGATGAAATTAAGTTTGAATAAAGTAAATGTGATAAAGAATTAATTGTGTCACTTTTTTTTCAAGTACTTGATCGTACATCAATAAATGAAGTTAAATTTTGAAATGATAGATAAGCAAAATTTGGGGAGAAAAATTTAAATAATAAAAACATTTGTACAAATTATGCAAAACGTCTAATATCCCAGAGCACAATCATTCCTTACTTCCTGGCGTTTAAAACTTAAAATTGTCCTCAAAATTGAACGAAGCATGAATTACACTGAAGCATTGTGGAAGATATGAAGCAATGTTCAATCAACATTACAATGATTTAGCGAGATGAAGGATTTGAGGTATCAGTTTAACAAACCAGATACTTTCTTTATTTATTATGTGGGCCAGTTTGAAATTCGAGTACAATTTTTTGGATGCTATCCCAGTGGGGTAGCAGCCGCCTGGGGCGAGCCGGCCCTGTCGCCCCCATTACGGTACGCTACTGTGCTATCCGGACATTATGTTAATCATTTCCGTTACGGATACGAACACTAAACGAGATGAAAATGTTAACACTTCCTGATACGGAAAATATTCAACAATATTTCTACGTCACCAATGCAATCGCCTCCTCTGTCACTGACACTTCCCTCACCTCCAGGAAGGAACTTTTCTGCAGGCATACGCCCAAAGGAAGTGGTGGCCGCGATATCAAGTAATACGTAATATACTTCAGATAGGATATGACAGCTTACGATTCTTAAGGCGCAAATCTACGGTGGGGGATTCTGTGAATTGTTTTCGTGACTTCGGTTCGGTGAACGTCCCGGAGACTTATCAGAATTTTAATTAGAAGAAATGCGATTTTTACTGACGTGGAGAATTCGAGATAGGATGTGTGTAGTTAGGGGTTATTCACAGCTTGCATTTCCAGTTCGATAAAGTTTTTTGTTTTGTATTATAATAAATGATAGCTACTTTTATCGATTCTGACGTAGTCTAAGAATATCCACGTGGTTACTACTCACTTGATCTCTGGAATAACGATAACCTATTCGTAATATGCAACATTAAAAGTTGTTGTTTTTTTTGAAGTGGGACGCGGAATCAACGACGATGATGAAAGATTTGAAAAAGCTGTGAATACTTACAACGCTCCAGTAAATCTAATCGGACAATGTATTGTATTGTCTAACTTAAAAGATAGGTTCTCTGAAAGACACGCCCCTACGTTTAATGATTAGTCTGGCAATATAAATTCATACGTTAATACGTTATAGAGATACACATTTGAACGATTTCTCCTTACGCATCCTAGTTTTAAACAATAACACAATTTCATACAATTGTGTTAATTTAGCTAGAATTAATAAACGAGCGTCTGAACCCAGGAAATTAACACAATACACACAATTTTTGACAGAAACACTAATTATATTATTTTTTTCTGAGGTAAGAGGAAATATTTTATTTCACAGATCAATTAATTCGAAAGTCTTGTGAAACATTTCTGTGGGCATACTTAGAACATCATTAGATGAATAGCACTAGATTGAAGCTAGCTTTACGTTCGTTTTTGTAAGTATATTTAAGATAGACGCCCTCTTCACCAAAGTCACAAGATTCAGTTGTACCTCAAAAACAATCCAATGAACTCCCGCTGTGGCGGGCGGCTACTACGAATGGAGAAACTGACTATTTTCACGACTTTAGATGTCAGAGCAGATGGTCGTGAATCCAGGAGTCTTAAATGACTTACATCTGGAGCTCTTGTGCGCTGGCTTTCACTCAGCACCCCTTGTGCCGGGCGTCGCGTCGCGCCGGTGGACGTTGGAACGACGCTTGCGCGCCTCCGTCAGACGAAGCCGGGCGTACTCCGGACGAAATCATTCATTTCCGATTGTCCCGCGCCGAATCAGCGCCGTCATCTGATGACTCTATTACGGCCGCGCGCTCTCTTATCAGCGCTTCGCGTGCGGGGCGAGGCGGAGAGGAGTGCGGCGCGGCGCCAGTTGCCAGTGTTTTCGCGAGACGGGCGCCGGAGTCGAGTTTCCATTACCTCCGGTGTCAACCCCTCCCCTGGCTGCCTGCGCCGTCTGCTTGCCTCGCCGTGGGCGGGTGGTGAAAGCAAGAGGAAGGGTGCTGGAGTCAGGATGGGGATGGAGCTAGGAGTAACAGTGGGTGACGGAATGCGAGTTGTGGTCGTGGTTGAATTGTTTGTGGTGGTAGTACAAAAGATGACATTTACAATTATTGAAGTTTTGATGGAGGTGGTGGTTGTGAAGTTGGTGGTTGAGAAAGTGGGTGGTTGTGGAGGTGGGTGGTTGTGGAGGTGGGTGGTTGTGGAGGTGGGTGGTTGTGGAGGTGGGTGGTTGTGGAGGTGGGTGGTTGTGGAGGTGGGTGGTTGTGGAGGTGGATGGTTGTGGAGGTGGGTGGTTGTGGAGGTGGGTGGTTGTGGAGGTGGGTGGTTGTGGAGGTGGGTGGTTGTGGAGGTGGGTGGTTGTGGAGACGATGGTTCTGGAGATACAAGTGATAGTTGTGGAAGCAGTGGTTCTGAAGGATATGATGGCTGAGATGGTTATTATTGTGATAGTTGTAATGTTGGAGGTTGTGATGGTAGTGGTTGAGATAGTGGTAGTAGTGATGGTAGTGGTAATGACAGTGGATGTACAAATAATGGCGTTGAGGCGGTTGTGAAGTGCAGGGTTGGGACGGCGACGGAAACTGCTTTGCTCTTTGAAACGATGTATGCACCAATCGGTAATACTGGAAGTAGCAAAAGCAATGTTATTGGGGTTCGGGAGACGCAAACGCAGTAGAAATGAAGAGTTTTGATACCGTTAAAGTTATGAGGAGGTGCTGGAGAAGAGTTATGAGGAGATGCTGGTGAACCGGCGCGAAAACAGCGACAGTGGGGTAGAAAGACAATATTTAGACGATGTATCATCATTAGAGAATGACGGCGCAATGTCGAAAGAGGGGGTGCTAGGAACGGGGTGTAAGCAGCACCCAGGTTTCGTCAGAGCCTGAAGTGGTCTGTCAGCGGTGGAATTGTGACGTCAGACTTTTTTCAATGAAATTGGCAGCTAAATAGAGACCGCTGGCTTGGACAAGAGCGTTAGCGGAGGCTGCGGCAGAGATTGCGGTAGTTAACCGGGAGCGGCAGCGGTCCAGGACAACGAGAACAGCGGGGCGTGGATGATGGGGTCGGTGGTGACGGAGGCGTCGATGGTGGCGATGGTGGGTGTGGTAGGTGGAGGTGATGGTGGGTGGTGATGGTGGGTGGTGATGGTGGGTGGTGATGGTGGGTGGTGATGGTGGGTGGTGATGGTGGGTGGTGATGGTGATGGTGGGTGGTGATGGTGACAGTGGCGGTAGTGGTGACGGTGGTGGTGGCGGTGACGATAGTGATGGTTTCGGTGATAGTGTTCGCGGCTGTGGCAGCGCAAGCAGTTAGAGTGCGCCGTGGGCGGTGTCGACGGCGGCGCCAGCGCAGCGTGCCGGAGTGGGGGAGGGGAAGGCGTTTCGAGTCGGGTGACGGGGGCGCCGTCGGAGTAATGTATTGTAACCTATTGTACATCTTAAATTAACTTTAAAACGCCCTGCAGGTTCGGAGCGACACTCGGCACGCGCGCGCCGGAAATTTATTCCGCCGCCTCCGCCTGCGCCGCTGCCGCCAGGGGCGCCACGAGCGCGCCAAGTCGCGCTCAGAGAGGGTTGGATGGGAGGCGTACTCAAGAGAAAGGAGCCCGTTACAGTGATTCTGCGATACATTGGAAGTGAACTTCAAGACAGTATAAATTATTACTAAACAATTGTTATAAACACATACATTTATTCCATTAGCAGACAACTAAATTAAAAATAAACTTAAAATTAGTATCACAAAAAGTGAATCCTTTGATTGGAATAATGAAAAAAAAAAAAAAAATGTAACCGAGGTGGAAGTTAAACGGAGGAGAACAATATCCAGAGTTCAAATAATCGTGTTTTTAATCATATGGCAATTTTGAGAATATCGATAATTGGTTTTAATACGCAGGTTACTTGCAATTTCTTCAATTTTCAGTGCAATAGGCAAATTTATTCAAAACGTTTTAGAAGAATGTTAGTGGAGATAACGAGTGGCAAGTTCTCTTTGTCAAGTAAACAAATATTACAAATTTGGAATAAACAAAACGGCGAACCTAAAGACGAGTACAAATATTGCTGTATATCAAAACACATTTCAAAACTCATACAAATTAATTATAAATTGAACACAATACAGGGATTAGGGATTTTTTTATCTAATAATAGATTTGTAGTGTATTGGGAAACAGCCGTCTGTGATGGTGTAAGAATCGAACCATCATTTTTTATTGTTTTGTTAGTGATTCCGGGCCGGTCAACTACTAAGGTTATTAGTCCCGTAAGCGTAGTGCATTTTTCTCGTCGGCGACCTACCGTCGGTTAGCGGGGTTTTCCACAACCAGGAATCTCCCACCATCGGGGAACCGCCCCAGCTGGGACAAGCTCTAAGCTCCCGTGGTAGTGCAATGCATGTAAGTGTGTGTAAGGGGTGAGGGTTGCACAAGGAAGGAAAGATCGCGCGTTCGCGTCTTATTTGTTAGGGTATTGCTTCGGCATTTGCTTGGTACTGATAGGAGAAACCATTGAAAACTACCGATCGAAGCACTCGGTTGCTAGAATTATCTTCCAGACAGCGGCTGAATTCGACCTAACTATTTAGCTAGTGACGAGACTCCTGCCACCGCCGGGACTCAAACCTAGTGCCTCCCGACCAGAGTCACTGCAGTGACATCAATTGATGCCCTGAGCCGCCTCTCCGTCGAACCATCGGAGTATACCAAGTCCAACTATTAACCGCACGCCGTCGCCGCGTTTACCAACATGGCGTGCGTTCCGTCGTCGCAGGTGAGCGGGGGCGTCGATTTTCGCGCTCCTCCCCCCCCCTTCACCACGGTCCGCGGGGGACCGGAGTGGAGTGGAGTGGAGCGGAGCGGCGCGGCACGGCGGCGGCCGGGAAGTTCGCGGGGAATTCGACCTACTTTTCCCCGGGGTTTGTAAATGATGTTACAAGTTCGCCCGCGTCCCCGCCACGCTCCCCGCCACGTCGCGCGGGTGGAGAGCGCAGTTTTGCCATAGTTTTCTCGCGGGCCGCATTACCGCAGGAAGCGGAGACGGAGGCGGCCGTGGCAGAGGTGGCGATGGAGGCCGGGATGATGGCGATCACGCTGGCGAAAAGGAGAACCATAGTGTAGGAACCAAAAGGGAAGTTGAGATACTTCATTCATTTCAATATTTAGTATCGATATCATCTATAATAACGTATTGATACCAATGGCGACCGGTGGGTTGCGAATTAGGAGGGGTGGCATGTACGTCCAAACTATCACGTACATTTTACCTCTTCAAAACATTTCTTAAACGAGGAAAACTATAGAATGTAGTGTACAAACGACTTGCACGCATCAGGATTTTAATCCTTGAATCAGGTAACTTTTAAGTTGATAACGGAAGATGCAATTGTGCTCACGCGAAAATAAGATTTTTAAATATTTCCGCACATAAAACAGTAAATTATGAAATCAGATGAAAGGGTCGGTATATTTACCTTCGTTAATAGGCGCGGACTCCGTCGAACAGAAACCAAATAGCAGCACGGTGCACCCACCCAACTTCCACCTTCAAGTCTCTATTCCCTTGCATGCAACAGCTGTGAACGGACTGGTGATAGCCCACAAAACAACCAATTCTAAAAACTTATCTTTCGCTTAAGCGGGCTTATAAAACAATTCGTAGTTAAAAATTGCGCTGGTCATATGGGCAATTAAACGAAACAATTTATTGCAAATATATTACTTTCTGTAACTTTTTTTGAGGTTGTTTTTTCTGGGAAGGGCGTCGCCCTAGAGAACTTAAAGGGCAGCCGACACTGATTGGGAGCTGCTTCGACACTATCAGTTCCTGATGTTTCCAGTAACTATGAGTGTTGCACATTGCTTAAAATGCAGAAAAAATATTCTCCAATTTTGAATGTCCCTTTATAAAGGGCCTCATGCACGATTAAGACATACTTATCGATCCTTCGACCCGCCGCCGGTTGTAAAACTTTCACCACCTTTCACCTGTTTCATTCGTCTCACAGCGACAGTTTTACAACCAGCGCGTCAAGTCCAAAGTGATCATGAATGGGGCGCTTAATTAAATTTGCTGTAAATCAGTAGACACATCAAATTTTACATAAAAAAGTCGCAAAGTGAAGTGTCGTAGAATAAAAATTAGTTCATTACCTGACCTATGCCTCTCGATTCTTGTTTCAGAGATTGGCAAAATATCGAATTGCGAGATCGTTAGTAATGGTTTTCATTCGTGACACGTATGGACTGAATCATTCTACTAGCTTAGCCATGATTTCATTCACTGCAGCAAGGTACAAAAAGTAGGTGTACAGATTGCAATTCTGATTCATAATATTAAAATTAAGGTAAAATCCGGGAAGAATTCTGAGTAGTTTATGGATTTGGTGTGATCAGGGAAAATAGTGAAAAGAAAACTGAGGAGAGTTGTTGTAGTGCTGACGTGTATTGTAATTTCACTAGCACGTGCTGATTTACCAGATCGTGCAATTCAGCAATATGACGTTGAATGACTCATTTCACTGAATAATCGAGAATTCCACTTTTCGCAGACGAGCGCAAAGCACAAGGAAAATTTAAAAAGTCTGTTTCGTTTCGTTGAACGTAAATAACATGGGAAATTATTAAGTATTTATTTATTTATTTATTTATTTATTTATTTATTTATTTATTTATTTATTTATTTATTTATTTATTTATTTAACGTCAAAAAAACAGTTAAAAACTGCGTATGACGTGCTATGGGGAAAAGTGAATTGTGTGCACATTTTCAAAATTCTGTGATCCCTACACTAAGTCATATACTACTTAAATTTTGAATTTTTGAATTTTTGAAAGGGAGAAAAAGTATTATGATTCATCAGATTAGCGGTGGAAATATTTTCGAAAACAATCGACCAATTAAAAAAATCTTGAGTTATTTTAGCAATTAATGGGACTCATAATCACAAAACGTTCTGACCTCACTAGTTTCTGCTACACAAAATTTATTGTCTACTCCAAAACACAGCATGACTCACACCACCAAATAACTCCTGCTCCCAATACAACAAACGCCATCAATATTCCGCTCCAACGACGAATCTCAAATCATTCCCTCGAACTTCCCGTTCATCTCCCCGCAGCACAACAGCGTTCTCAATTCCCGTCGGCAAACTCGCTTGTACAGCCCTGAAGGCGTGCCGCGCGGATGCGAAGAAGTCGCCGCCGCCGCCGCCGCCGCCATCGTCGACTTCATCGTCGTCGTCGTCGCGCTCTCACAAAAGACGCCGCGTGGGGCGTCGCGACGCGGCGCCGAGTCGCCTCGCGCCCGTTTGAAAAGCCGGGGGCGGGGCGAGCGCGGGGTGGGGGGCGGGGGCGGCAGCGGGGGCGGCGCGCGTTCGCTCGCTCGCTCGCTCGAGGCGGTTTGCGCTACACCGTGCGCCGTGCCGTGCCGCCGTATTTTGTTTCTATTATGCTCTGTGTTACCTTAAGTTCCCTCCGCTTGCCGCCGCCGCCGCCGCCGCCGTTGCCGTCGGAGTCTCTCTATCAACGGGCTCCATCTTCATCAAAGTTAAGACGTCGCGCGCGCGCGTGGTGGCGGCGCGCCGGTGGCGCCGGAGGGCGGGGCGGGGGGCGGCGGAACTAACTACCTTGAGAGGTTTGCACTCCTCGGGCGCCGGCGTGGCGGGTGTGGAGGGCGGAGAGGGCGGGGTCGCGAACGCTACTGAGAAGAGGCAGCGCTTGGGAAAGTGTCGGTGGAGTCGCGAAGGTCGACGGTTGGGGGTAGGGGTGAACGGGAATTGAGGCGACGAACGGGGGTGGCTGTGCGATTGGCGGTATCAGTGGAAATGACTTTGAAGTAAAATGTTGCTCTTTGATGTCCGATGTAGTTATAGGGATGGTGGTTTTACATGGAAGTGGGTTTTGTGAAAAGAAACTTTAAGTGTGGGAAAGAGGTAAAGTTGCACAGGTAAGAAACTGACTCGACCCTTAGGAAGAGCTAAAATAAAAACGAGAGGAGGTGGTTTCTCGAGGCGATAGTAAGAAGAAAAACGAGTAGAGTAAGGAAAGTAACGAAGGTGAAGACAACGAAGATGTGAAACTATGGTGGGACATTTACACATACAAAAGGTGCGAGAATTATAAAAGGGAAGAAAGTGTTAATGGTGAGAACTTTGACAACAGCAAAAAATGATGATGAGAGAGACAAAAACCAAGTTCCGCGATAAAGAGAAGCATGCGACGAAGCTGACAATTCCAGCCACTTCACAGAGCAGAGCGTAACAACGGCGATGGTAGAGGCAATGGCATCGGCTACTGTTCCCATTTCCTTCCGCCCCTTCATCACCCGCAGGTTCCTCGGGGATATAGTTAAATAATCACCGACAAAGGTAGCAAGCTCTTGCCTCGGCAGCCGCGGGCGGGGGAAAACTCCAAGCACCGCTCCGCCAACGCAAACGTGTGACGTCACCGCGCGGGGGAATCTGTGCCAGCGGCGGAGCGAGGCGTGGCGGAGTGAGGCGGGGATAGAGCGGGGAAAAGGGTCCTCGTTCGCGGGGAGTCCCAGGACGCACTGGGCAAACATGCGGAACGGCTCCAAATGGATAATGGCCCTCCCGCGACCCGAAAGTGGGGGAGGGGCGCAAAAATTGCATAGATTTTCTTTGTAGTTTTCTAAAGCGATACGCGGAGACCTTTGAGGCGAGAGGGCGAAGTGGAAGATGCTTATTCTAGAAGCCCATTATTCGCTTTTGGTGAACGTGAAAATTGCTAAGTTCGCGGCATTTACTGAGAGATGGAGGACAACGATTTGTAAGCAAAGATGCAACGAAGTTTTTGAATTAAGTAACTGTGCTGAAAAATACCGACAGTTCACTCAAGGAGAAATGTAATGCAATTTTAGCAGTAGAGATATCCTGAAACAGAATTGAGAGACCTGACAAATAACAGCGAACATTTCTTCTCATGACAAGTTAGAATCCCTCCATACAAAATCTCATTTCGTTTTTTAAACGTTAAGAAGAACTACACACAAAAGAAAATCGTCCTTCTTCATTTACTGCACTATATATAATTCCCTTAAGATACTATTTTAGAAGAGAGTGACATCTTACAATTTCAACTCAGAACATAGTGAACATGTTGCACTCAAGAAATAGTTGGCAAGAACCAACGAACTGCCTGTTACAAAACATAATAGCAGAATCACGTGCAATGCTAACAATGTCAACAAGAACCACGTGCGTTGCACAGCTGTCACCGAGGTGCTGGTGATTTAGCCTTCACAAACTGCGACACAATTGGCACGCGTCTTGGTTTAGATCCTGCACCGCTAGCCCACAATGTGTCGAGTTCATTTATAAAAATTGGACATATAGGCAAAGTTTTCTACACTATAAAAGTACCTGTATGTTCGTGAAGTTGTGTATAAATTTATTACGATCATATTACATAGGAACCCGATGGTCAGTAACAATCATGAACCATTTTTTTCTCATAATTTTCTTCTTTTTAATAGTAATAGTAATAATAATAATAATAATAATAATAATAGTAATAATAATAAATAAAACATAAATAATGAAATGTGTTAATATTATGAGTTATATATTATTGTGTATTATATAATTATGAATTATATATTATTGAGTATTATATAATAATGAGTTATAACAAATATGTGTTGTACATAACTTCTAGACCCAACCGGTCTAAGGAATTTTTATTGAGCAAAAACTTATATAGACTCTCCATTCAAACTTAGGGAAACAAGAGGAATCCCTTCTTCGACAGGCGACCTCGAGGTCGCCATTTATTTCATCTAAATTCATCAGAAACATACCTATGTATACTTCATAATAGTATCTTCATCAAAAAAAGGTGGGACAATGATCCCCGTAATTACGGAATTTTTTTTTGTTTGATTTGATTTATTTGGTCAAAAAATAGTAAAAGCTGTATATGACGTATGGGGGAGAAGAATATTCGGATTGGTTTCTGGATCACACGTCTGATTTTCGATGTACACCTTTAATCCACCTTACATTTATATTCAAATTTTATTTATCTTACACATGTCTGTACAATTCTTTTAAAACTCTCCCAAAACACGCACGTTGAAGCAAATTCTGCTAGGGAAAGCAGCCCCTTGGACGCCAACACCCAGGTTGCGCTTGGCGTGGCTCTATGCGCGCGCGGCGGAGCGTCGCAATGAAAGCGAACGCGTTCCCTGGGAAGACCGGCGCGGGGGAGGGAGCGGGTGGGTGAAGGCGGATTGCGCCAGACGACAACACGCGCGTAAAAACGCTGGCGGGGCGCCGGGCTGAGGTGCCGCGGCGCGCGAGGGGCAGCATCGCAATTCGCGCGGCGTTCGCGACTTCCCTCTGGCGCGCGGAGGCTGAGACGCGGAGGACGAGGTACAGTCGACTCCGGTTATAGTGAACTTCTGGGGACTAACATGTTACGTTCGCTACATCCGATGATGTCAAAATTAAACATAATTTCTCGATAACCATTGATTTTATTTATAAATAGATACAACAAAATACATTAATAGCCCGAACTGAACATTTTAATATATTTATTTGCCCTTAAAAATCAATTATTTTAATTGTTTATACTTCGTACATTTTTCGTTAGTAATTTCTGTAGATCTTTCTCCAGGGCTCGTACTCTTTCCATTCTTTTTTCTGCATTGTCTTGTGTCTCGAAATGTAGTCTTGACACATGTCAATGCCTTTTGCTGTTTTGAAACATCGTCCCACTCTCCAAAAGCCCTCTTACTGGTCTAATAACATGCGAGATCCAATTAATTTCCAGAACTTATTTCCTACGTTCACTACAGCCGAGGTTCAGGTTCACTATAACCGAATCTTCGTATGCTTATTTGTAAATGTAAGTGAAACGGCACCAGAGACGCAAGTTCTCTATAACCGACGGTTCACTTTATCCGAGTTCACTATAACCGGAGTCCACTATAATTGGTGGATTCAATTCTGTCGCGGAAGGCGCGCGGTCTGCCCGCGGGTTAGCGGTTATCTAGCGGACTGTCATTGTTATTTAGCGCTTATCTCGCGACTTGACATTGCCTGTCATTGTCATCATTTTTGGCCTGCCAACCAAATATTTCGAATGAAAACGTAGGCTTCAGTGATCGGGGTCAATATATTCTTGATTGCCTGGCAGACGCCGCAGACCGGACCGAGTTGTCAATGTCTTTGATTGATCTATTTCGCCCTGAGGAAGGGTAAGCACTGATATTATAATAACAGGCTAATCGCACGCTCCTGCTGGGCCGAGGAGGATGTGATCGGAGAGTTATCATGACAAGGCACCTCACTATCCATGTAACGGCGGTGCTTACCCCTATTACGGATTTGAGTACGTTGTGTACTTCGAGACTCCTCCTTGTGCACGAAGGTTCTGGCCGCATCCGCTCTCGCTTTTATCGGGATAAGCAACTTGAATCGCGCGCTGGAGTTCCCTCTGGAACGCGAAGTTGAAATCGAAGAGTAACGAGAGTGGTTATCGAGGTTGGAGTGTTAAGCGAATACGATTAAATTAAAGAAGGTAACTTGGAGGTCTAAAAATGTTGGACTATTTTGCTATCTAGTTTAGGATTGAATTTGAGACTCGATGAAGATTAACTTTGATGAATATTTTTTTAGATTTCAATCAATAACTCTCGTGACCAATGAAGTATCTGTAGTTTTGGTAAGACCACGCGCACTCCTAAGGCAATAAAACCATTTCAACCGACGATTAAAAAAATTAAAACACAGAAAATCTGTTAATGATTATTAAATCAGGAATATATAGTCCTTTCTAGTTATTCCATACTGTGATAGAATCTAACCTCTCATTGCAATACCTTAAGATATTCTAAAATATCACTGGAAACATATTTCATTCTACCCGAAACAGAGTACGCAAACCTCCCTAACTAAAATAAGAACACTCAACCAGGGAATGTAATGACACAGTTAGGCTACAGTCCAGCCATCCGCGTCATCCGGGGCGTCATGGAAGTTGAAGTCAAGACCTCGAAGATGGGTATTACGCCGGTGCTTGTAAGAAACAATGTGATTGATGAATACTTGATCACGTATTTACTTACCGCGCATAGCAATCAGGTTGCGAACACGAAACGGCCGTCGTCAGATCTCCACGGCGCGGGACGAAGTAAAAAGATCCGCATCGGCAGAGAGGCGCTGCACTAAAGGCGACTCCCCCACTCTGCGCTCGGGCTGTTCAACAGAGCCCCGCCCACCATCGCTCCGCACCTCGTCATCCTACAGTCCAGTTCCTCCCGACACCCGTTTTCTCTAGTACACACCGCGCACATTTATGTTGTTCACATCAACTAACTAGGCCTGCAAGTAAATGGAACACGGATGAAATGCACATACTTCATCCGGCGGCACACGCGGTCCGTTTCTTAGATCATTGAGTTATTCTTCCGTTCATAGAGTATCAAGGAAAGTTTTGAGGACACTGTTCTATTCAGAACTTGTTTGTTATTGTTCTCTGATGTAGTTTCCTGATCGTGCAAATTGACTTTATGCTGTCGTCATCAGAATAGCCTCAATGGAATCGAGCACGACACAGCTCACTGCCGGTCGGAGTCAAGTACAATTTACTACGGGTACAGGTTTCTAAAACACAAACACACACACACACACACACACACACACACAATAACACACGCATTGTCCTTATTGTTAAACGTCATAGTTTAATAAAGTTTTAAAATTTCAATGTGTTAATGTGTATTTGATTTGTGCCTGAAACATTAAATAGTTAGTTTGTGAACAACATTAGCTAAAAATCAAATGACGCACTTCCAAAAATCACCGCATTTTAATAAACATTTAAGTGCCGCAAGGTTAATTACGTAGAAATACTTTAATTTAGTACTAGATACGCGAGAGAAGTGAGTCAAGATATGCCTTATCTTCATTTCGAAATTGCAAATTTTGCGTTAGCTAGACTTAAGAATGATTTTCGTTAGTTGCGGAAGCCCAAGGCCGTCGACTCGGAAAGGCGAGCCAAGGCCTTGCCGTCAACTTGGAAATGCGCGAACGAAGAGAGTAAAATTGGGCGCATCAAATTGGGGAGGGTTTTGCTACACCTCTTAACCCAAATTCGTTAATTACTTAAATACCTTAATTCGTACACCTCTGTAAATATTCACCCATTATATACAGCATTCCACATGTGATCCAATTATCTACTTGCCTCAGTTGTCACATACAAAAAAACCCTCGCTTCCCGCACGTTCTCGAAAACGATTGATTCTCCTCTAATATGACTTAAACCGTAACACATTTTAATTCTCCTTATTTCCACCTTGTCTCTCCTCATTTACTCGCCCCCTGTTCATGCTTCTCACTTCTTTGACTTCCCACATTTTTTCTCCCCCTTCTTGGTTTCTGTTTCTTTCAATGTTTCGTTCCTCTGCCTTGTACCCCTTCTTCGTTCAACGCCTTGACTAGTCTTCTCATTCCAAAGCGGCTCTGCTCCTCCCCTCTAATCACCCCGACTGGTCCCGCTCTAATTCGCACTGTCCCGTCCCGCTCGCACCCACCCTCCTTCCAACCTCCTCGCCCCGCTCCAACTCCACCCGTTCGCAAAGCCCGCTCTCCCGGAGGCCTTCTTTCAAGTCGGGAGGTATATCTAACAAGGAGATTGGATTCCACAGTTACAACCTTGTCTACGCTGGAGAGGAGACATACAGATGAATACATTAGCATACGGCGGGTCGGGCGGCAAGCGGGAGGAGCGGCGCGGGGGCGGGGGCGGAGGGAGAAAGGAACCGAGGGAGAAGGCGGGGGAGGAAAGGAGGGGAGGGAGGCAAAGGCGGTGCTGTGACTCCTGCCGGGCCTTTCTTCTTCTTTACTGCTTCAAATTACACTTTCTTTGTTCTGCGACGGCACACAGCAGCGGCGGCGGAGGCGATGTGGGCGGAGGAGGACGACGACGAGGCAGCAGCGGCGGCGGCGGCGGCGGCACCGTCGTCGCCCCTATGCCTCCGTGACACTCGACCCTCCGCATGTTCTCCGACAGAGCGAGTTCTTCGACGCCTTCACCGCCGCCCCCGTAGCGGCCTCCTCCGTCTGAAGGGTGAATCTCCGCCGGCGGGACAAGGCGGGGCGGGGCGGGGCGGGGAGGGGAGGGGAGGGGCGGGGAGGGGCAGGGCGGGGCGGGGAGGGGAGGGGAGGGATGGTGCGGGACGGCCCACATCGTCACCCCGTCGTCGTTTGGCGTGGGTGCAGCGCCTTTGTGCTCTTCGCCGCGCGGAGCGGCCTTCGCTCTCTCTGGGAGGCGTTCGCTCGTTATGAGTCACGCAGACGAGCAGGTTCGCTAGGCCGAGGTCAGGGAACAACGTACCGTGTTCAGTGTTAACTCTTATGACGAAATTCAAGGGAGCGAGTACGTTTTTTCGTTAGTACATAGACGATTTTCATTACATATGGAGAGTATCAATGTATTGGTAGTAAGGTAATAACCTAACTAATTTTCCCTGTATAGGGTGTATTCTATTATAAAGATCAAGATAAAGATTCGTTATAGAGAGTTTATACTGTATTTTATCCTTAATAATTTACTTAACTACTTATCAATTATGAGTTTGTACTGAATTAAGTGTCTGTATAATGTGCAAATTCCATTAACCGAAGAATGCTGATATTTTATAATGGTGAATAGTAAACGCCTACAATACGAAATTATATCTTTCTGCGACATCGATGAGTATAGAATGATTTCTTATACCTACATATATTCTAATATTATAGATCCTGGAAATGTTTACTAACGTAATATGTAACAGTTATTTGCACAATTTTACATACAGATTCGATCCAAATATGGAATATATTATGGTAAAACGATCTGCTTTCAAATCAAGACCTCTGAATAACGATTTATGTGACCTTTTATTCACAACGAGATCTTTCTCTACGAATAGGAACACTAAGAAAAGAAAGGAAGACAAACATACTTCGCATCAGTTTCTTTTCCGGTGCTATACTTTCACAACCGGATGTAAACTTGGAAGGATGCAGTACAACACGACACAACAAAACCGCCACCAGGGTAAATGCATTGCCAAGAAACGAAACCCTTTTAGATAGCACAAGAAAGGAATTACGGGGATTCTATCAGAAAATACGAGGAGTGCAAACCGACATTCCTCTGCAAAGCTGTTGCTCCGGATGTGGACAAAACACGGTCGCGCCGCGCGCAAGAAAAAAAAAATGACGATCGCTCCGGTCGTCCTCTCACGGCGACCTGAGGGGACGTCTCCAGGGCGCCGGGACAGGGGCGGGGAACTTGCAGGGGGTGGAGAGGCAGGTCGGGGGAGGGAAAGGGAGGGGCCACAGCGGGCCAGAGGGGCAAGGGTGTCAGGGGGTGAAGGTAAGCAAACACGACGCAAAAGGAAAGCCACTGTTGATACAGCTGGCGCCCTTCCAGGGCCCCTCCACCTACTACTTTCGATCTCCCCCACTTTTTGTACTCGAAAAAATAAAAATTAGACTTTTACTAAAACAAAAATGCACCTTTGTCGTTAATGAAAAGAGGTTGAAAAAAAGTACCTGTTTTTCTTTCCGAACGGAGAGAGCCCCTTGCTTCTCGAACGATAGCTTCCTCCCGGGTCTCGTTACCAGCAAGTCTTTCTGTTCCAATACAGTCTGTCTTTAACATTAATATCACTTTAAAAAACTGTGCGCGTAGCACGGGAAGTTTTTAAAACAAAGTCAACATACCCTGCGGCGTCAGGTCAGACCCCCAACCCTGCTCCTTTGGTTGCTGCGGCTCCCGCCGGGGTTGTGAAACTCGTTCTCGTTATGGAGACCCGAATCGCCGCTGAATGAGTCGACGTCAAGCAAAGCATAACAACCCTTAATCGAAACCGGTATTTTCCATGAAGTTATCCCGTGACAAAACAATACTTTCTGTAAAGAACGGAAACCATTATTTATTTTGTTCCTATTTTCGTTCCAGAACTTTTAAGACATCTCCAAAACGGGGATATTCAAATTTGCATGATCTATGAATAATGTTTGCTACCCACGGTTCAATTATACAAGTATTATTTATGATTTCATTAAAGATTGATATTGTGAACATTTTCTATTTTACTCTAATGGCATGTTTTATATTTTGGTTTCGAACTTAAATTTTATCGCTACAAAGTTGAATTAAAAAAACAAACAAATAAATCTCCATGCCACGTCCCTAATGGGCAACGAATTATGGAACTTGTGATTCAAAATGTTAATATGGCCAGGAAAAACAAGTTATCTTGATCGAAATCTAAACATTATTCTATCAGACAACTATTTTGCAATGCACAGTGTCCTCACCACAAAATAATTAAAAAAGTATCCAGAGAATATTTTGGCGTCTCTTCATTACTCTTCACATGCATCAGAGACAAAAATGTTTATCAAATCGTATCTGGCTGTATTCAAACATACCACTATAAGCATCAAATTGCATCCACGTATCTAAACGTATGTATCTAGGTAACAGTACAAGTGAATCATAAAGTAGTGACTTAATCAATCTACTAAGAGCCCACCGACCAAGTAGTAATAATTAATCAATAAAAACTATAAAAATTCAAAAATCAATGATAATGAAACAGACTCGTCATCAGAAAATAAAATAATCACTCTTCAGAACAAATTTAAACTGAGAAATGAAACTGCATCTCTTCCGCCGCTGCAACGCATCGCGAGATTAAACCTGGCGCAGAAAGGTCATTGCAGATTTGAGATAAACGAGATCTGTTTGTTGGCAAAAGATTCGTTAGTTTCCTCTTTGCAGAGAGGATGTGGAGCGTTTACAGTGGCCTAGATGAGACACGTGTTGCCAGGTCTTTGGAAAGTGCCGGAGGCAGTGTGTCTCGTCGATCGTTTTACTCGCGACTGTTGTGATGTGTGGCGGCGTAGGTGCGAGGAAACTTTGCGACGAGCCGCGCAACAAGCGATCTAGTTGGCACAAGATCGGGTCTTTGTGCCTTTGTGATGTGAAGCACAGAACGCAAAGTTGCAGACATCAAATGAAGGACGATGAACCACACGACGTGAGGCAAGAGGTATATTGGAGTAATCTATAAATGAAGCATTTTGCTTTGTGTATTCGAAGTCCAGAAAAAGGCGTGATATAATAAATAGCAGTCTTTTGTTGAAGAAATGTTTTCAATTCAGTCATACTTAATAATGAATGATAGGTCATTTAATTATGGGAAAATTTTGTTTCAAGTTTTTCCTTATTTTATTTATCCTTTATTTTAATTACCATTTGTACACTTATATACTGCAGTACCCACCTGCTTAGGGTTTCTGCAGTAGGAGAAGGTTCCTCTATGTTCGATCTTTTGCCGGCATTTGTTTCCCTACTTTTAGGGCCCTGTGTTCACCATCGGATAATAGGAGACCTTACTGACGATTTCGGAAGCGGGAAGATGGTATTGGCAAGCGTTATGCTTCAGGAGAATTTTTGTCCAATATTTACTGTTAGGTCAGTAAAGAACTCATTTTGAAAGGTGAGTGAGTGGATCTCAAGATCGCTCTGAAGCACCGAGTTAAATCCCCCAGCTGTACTGGGGTTTGAACAAGGGTTCCACAGAATTAGCAAACGTGTGTCCCACTACGCTGAGAAGACCCTTTTCTCGCTCTTGGCAATTGGTTAAACATAAACAAAGGAAATTATAGAATTCCCGTTCAAAATATTAATTCCTTGTGCATAAATAATAATAATTCCACTAAATGTAAAAATCGATGTACACTTCAGCAACAAATTCAGTTGTGCACCTCAATGGGTGACATAATTTTGAGAAATATCAGAAACATTTTATGAAGTATACAAATTCATTGATGCTAGCAAAATCTGTTTCACTAATAATGTACTAATAAGGTACGAATTAATTTTAATTAGGGACTAATTACTGCTGTTTTCTAACGATCATATATTGAATTTGCACATTTTGAAAAGCCATCAAAAAGTCCAAATATAGATGAATTGGCTAACAAGATTGAAAATTCCCGCATGCCACTATTCAAAAATGATAGAATCTGGATAGACCAACACGTTCAGTTATCCTCTACTTTGAGACTACTCATGTCATTTCCATTTTCTCAAAATTAACTAGCTACTTTTGCAACGAAGTGATAAAATTAGTCGTAATGGTAATAATAATAGTTTGTAGTTTCATCTATTAAAAAGAGCACATGTTCTTAAATCCGACACCTTCTAGAACGAATTATGACAGATCACCGAATAAAGTGGAACTCACTCCGGAGGACGCGGCCGACGGCGATATTTTTTTTTTTTTTTTTGACAAAGAGAGCTAAAGCAAGGTGGTGAATGGAACTCGTGTGTAATGCAACGTACAAGTGTGGGGATTAAAAATAATGTACTTGTTAAGGTAGTTGGGTTAAGTTAGTAAATTAAACAATCATCAATTTGATACGGCTAACTTGACCCGACTCGATCGAGCATATACAAGACGACGGCGAGGCTCCATGCTTCGACTTCAGCGATTATCGAAAAATATCCTCGAGTCCAAACAACGCAAAATTTCCAGCGCATTTTACACCGAAGCATAGATTCAGTTTATCTTCGCTTATTTTTTTCGCGTAACTATACTTCGTTTTTTACGTGGCGTCTCAAGGTCACACGCGAAAGAGGAAGTGGGAAGGCAGATTCCAATGGGAAGTTGCAACGTCACTACAGCTCTGACTTTAACGCCTCCCTATTGGAGTCTGCCATCTATCTCCCTCTTTCGCGCGTGACTTTGAGACGCCACGTTAAAAAAGTAGTAAACTTGTATTATACGCGCACGTTTTCTTGAGCCCCGGAATACCCCCACTCCTTTGCCAAAATTAGTTGAATTAAGAATAAATAATAGCGTTGTAGACAATACCTGATATACAGAAATGTCTGTTCCCGTGAAATAGAAACTATATTGCAGTGAAAAACGTACTACAAATTCCATGTAAAATATCTTTTCTCAAAATAACCAATCTCCCCACTCCTCTGGCAACAAGCGAAGCGACGGCCCAAGAAAATGTGCGAGGGTATTACAGTGGACTCCGGTTATAGTGAATTCGAATATAGTGAACCCTCAATTATAGTGAACTTGAGTCACTGATCCCATTTCACTTACATTACAAATAAGCATAAGAAGATCTGGTTATAATGAACCTTAACATCGGCTTTAGTGAACGTACGAAATCCAATGTCCTGGAAATTAATTGGATCTTGGACGTTACTAGGCGAGTAAAAGGGTCTTCAGAGAATGACATAGTGTTGCAACAGTGGAAGAGGCATTGAGGTGTGTCAAGATTGCATTACGATACTTAGAAACAGAGGACAATGCAGAATCAAGTTTGGAGAGAGCGCTAACTCTGGCTGGAGAAGGATCTAGAGAAATTTCAAATTAAAAATGTACGAAGCAAACAATTGAAAATAATCGATTCTTTAAGTACAAATGAATATACTGAAATTTTCAGTTCGACCTGTTAATGAATTTTACTGTCTTTATTAATAAAATCAATCATTGTGGATTAATTCTATTTAATTTTAACATCATCGGACATAGTGAACCTCGGATATAGTGAACCAAACATGCGAGTCCCCAGAAGTTCACTATAACCGGAGTCGACTGTACTACTATTTTAAAACATTTCTACATAATTGCACAGGGCATTGTATGCGTGTTTCATTTATTGCGCGCTTCATGTGCACCGGCGCGCATGCGCGAGCGGGGCCGCAGCGGCGGAGACAGCGAGCGGCAGGCTGCCAATAGCGCGCGCCTTGGCGCCCAAGACGCGGTGCGTTCCCTTGCTATTGTGAGCGCGCGCGCGGTCGGGCCGGGCCAGGCCGGGCGGCCTCCTGGCGCGTGTTTCATCAATCACGCCCGTAATTAGCATGTGCGGGGAAGGGGGGATCAGCGCGGGGGCGGGGAGGAAGAGGCGAGGCCAGAACAAATCAATCCCCGCTGCCTTCGGACAGACTCGGATTTACAGAGCTAGTCGTCCTGGGCCCGATGAACGTTGCATATCTCTTCTATTGCAATGTTTACTGTGAGGGAGACACGGTCATGGCAAATGCTGACAAACTTTGACTAGGTAAGAGAGTCCTAAAATATGCTCGCAAGAGAGTAGTACCAAAACTTCTTTAAAAATTAACGAAACAGGCGAATATTATAGCAAATGTTTTTTGAATTTGTTTTTTACTGGAATTTTATAGAGACAAAGGTATGATTGTTTTATTTCACCAATTGAACACTAATATGACGACAAAAGTTATTTTGATTCCACTTGCACCCTTCATAAATGAGGCGCTCTGTTACCGAACTATTGGTCCCGAACATGACTCCAGGCTTGCCATCCAAAAATTACGATTGTTTTAACATCTGCGACAGTAGAATGAGACTGAAGGGCTTGGCTCGGCGTGGTTTATCAACAATAACTAAGTAATTGGAAACGAACTGTCTAGAAAAAAACTTCAGATCTGATGTGTCATTTCTATGATTTTCGTATATCAAGTCTTGAGGGGTTCAAGAGGAGAACTTTACAACGTCAACTGATCGATAAGGTTTCTTTCTCTACTTCTCTCTCCTTAGTTTACCAATCTCTCTACGTTAATATTGAAGAAATGCTGTGTAGAGATTGAAAAAAAAATCGTTTCCACTCGGAATCCTAAAAGTTTTCCGTAATATCCATAAATTTAAAAAAATAATAAAAAAATTTTCGAAACCCTTTCGACAGCAAATAGGTGAAAACGCCATGTTCAAATCACCACGTAAAAAACGTGACTTCAGTGCTTCTCTTTCTGAGCACCTAAATATAACGACAGGGGCGACTCAAGAATGAATCTTTCCACAATAGGATTTATCGTGACGGCTTATGAGGCCAAGAATGCCTTCTCCGCAGGGCCTTCCACTTTGGGACCACGCACTGCCTCTGAAGCACGTGCGTGCATCACCATGCGGCCTTCTTGGGTGCAGGGTTTCCAGTGACCTGACAGGCAATTTCCTCCTCTGCCGCAACACGTGCTTCTTAGCTCTTTCCAAAAATGCGACGACGTGTGACGATGGTTTAGTGTGGGTTCTTCGCGTTAACGTCGCCTTCTGTTACGGCGGAAAGTAGATCTTAATCCTTGTATGGTTTGGTGTTAGGAACGAAATATATTGCCCCTAAAAAATGAAAAGTTTAGAAGTTTGTTGGGATAAATTACGGAACACTAATTATATCCCTCCACCTCCCGATTCCCTACATTATGGAGTAAGAAGTGCGACTGCAACAATCATACACGGTAGGGTAACTAAATTTCAGAAATTTCATCGTGTAAACTCTTCATAATTAAAAACAATTTATTTCTTGTTCAGTAACATGATTTACTAAAGTTTTGTCTATGAAGGTATGTGTAACATTTAAAAAATAAACTGTAAAACTGTTGAATCCATAACGATACGGAAATGAATATCGATGTTTCACACTCGAAGAAAAACTTCAAAATTATGAACTCGAACCTCATGTATATGAAGAGAATGTCAGAAACATAGTATTTGGAATGAGTGAAATTTAGAGAATCTAGAAATTTCGTAGGGTAATGAATGTGGAGCCACAGGAACTAAATGTATTAAGAAGAAATTCATGGAGTAACGCAGATAGAGACAACTGGAAAAAATAAAAAAATAAAATATTCGTTCAATAGTGACGTTGCGTTCCGTCAGATCTTGAATCAACGGTGTACCATACTTCTAATAAAAAATTATTATTTTATAAAAATACCACAGAACGCCAATTTGAAAGGTCCCTTGAATCGAATAGTTATGATTCAACATGATAAACAAAAAATATGATTCAACGATAATTGAGGTAAACGTATTCATTGACGTTAATGAAACCAGTAGTCCGTGCATGGAATATCCTTGTTTAAACACAGCAGGTCGTAATACACATTTACATCAATTGCCTCGTTTGCATTTGGATCATCTCAGATTTGACCAGCAATGTCACAGGTCTATGTTTCACGAACACAAATGATCGGTCAATAATGTTACATCACAACACGTTTCCCTACAGACTTTATCGTCACCAGGCCACACATTCTGGTATTTACATAACTACATCAAACGGAACACACCCACTTCATTTAAACGATTCCACCTCACAGGATAATGTTTAAGCCTGTATTTATAATATTAGCCCGTCGTGATCGTATCACACACACATGCGGGGTAACATGTTGGTACGCACGCTTGCTTCACCGGTGTATTTACTGTTGTATCGCAGGTCAATAATACGGATACTTGTAAACACGTGTTTTAATAGTGAAACCACTCGTTCCCCAGTTCCGGAACCCAGATTCAAATTATGATTAGTATGTATGGAAATTTTGGTGAGTGAAATGAACGAGATGAAGGTTTCTTCTTCACTTGCTTATTCCATATCTTTCGTACAAAATACCCAATTATTAATATGCCATGTAACATCCAATAGTCATGAATTTAAACTGATGATAATAAAGTTTTCAATTTATGAAACGCACTATCACTGCCGTTGCTTCGCTGCAGGCAGTAACATACATACATACGTATATTATGAGAAGGATATCTCATACATATTCATTACGAGCTGAGATTATATTGAGAATAATCGAAAACAGTACTTCACATGAATGAAGAAGCAAAAAAGGCCACCCAGCAAACATTTCATTCTAAGAAAAATGGTCATAAGTACAGGCTACTTTTAAAGTATACTTTCCTTTTAGAACATTTGATAGACATCAGGAAACAACCATTAATTTAACGCATTAACCTCAGCCACCGCACAGATAATTGAAGTAGACAAGCTTCATTGGCGGTTTCGTACTGCACGCGTTACTACGCAAATCGTCAGGGACCGCCGATCTCCGGCAGCTCACCTCCGGGACGCTAGCAGGCTTCGGGAAATCCGAACAAGGGGGCGTAAATGCAGCGCGAAAACGGCGGCTTCTGATCCGCCGGCGATCGGTTCAATTCGCACTCTCCCTCACCTCCCCCACCCCACACCCCAGGGGTCAGGAGGGGAGGACGCGTGCGATGACGCAGAACAAGGTGAGTGGGGATGAGGGGTGGGGGAGGAGGAGGAAGAGCGCGCTCCGCCGCGTCGGTCGACGCAGGGGGGAGGGGGGGGGGCGATGCAAACAAGCAGATGCAGATGCGGCGCGGAAACAAAAGACGAACGGTACGCGGGGCGGGGCCCGACAGATGCGAGCATGCACACGCGTGTGCGGTCACCGTTGCCGGAGGGCACCTGGGCTACGCGATGGGGCGATGGCCTTAGCGTCAGACGGCGACGGGGGATTTGACCATGATGCACTAGATAGAGGAAATTCTATAACTCGACTTACGGTATCTAGTATTCCTTGATTGTTTGTGTCTGGTATCTGGAATTCCTTGATTGGGGTTGAGGGACCTATAAGACCTAATGATACTGAAACCCCTGGAGATGTGACTGAATAAGACGCAGGGAAAACGAGAGAATCCCAGCAAAACCTAACGAGGCTTTGTTTTCAGCACAATACATTCCACATCGAATTCCTTGAATTTTACTCATTCCTCTTCACTTCCTCAGATCACAATGGTGTTTCATATCTCGACCCTCGATACATAGAAACTTCATTTTCGAAAACTATTTTTTTCTTTTCCGAGATTTTTTTACGAGACGTTCCACGAGAAGCAAAATCAATAAAATGCAACAAAACGCAAATTAGTCAAAAGATTGATTTAAGCCCCAAATGTTTCAAAAATATGGGTCGTGAGTCATGCGGAGCGAAAAAATAGCTTAGTTAATAACCTGAAATGACAAGTGATTCTTAGCAATTTATTTACAAATTAAAATTGTTTTTCTGTTATTTTGTCAGCGTCATTAATGCATTCACCTCCTAAACAGTGCATGCGATATTCTGTGTTTTCTAATTTTAATAAAAGAAGTTGAAATCAACTTTATGAAGTACACATTATTAAGCCGGTTGTCCCATGTAATAGATTTACTGCATGTAAGGAAACCGCAAGCCTAAAAGAATCCTCTGAGCTAAATTCAAATCGCTTGTTTCTAATTTGTAATTAAATTCCAAAATCAAAATATTACTGGATGCTACACCAATGTATACAAATGTATAATAAACACTAATAAATGAACATAACTATTACAGTCATTTTCAAAGTATATTTAAAGTCAAGGTGATTTAAAGGCGGGAAAATGGTTGTTATTTTTTAACTGCAGCCCAGCTGTCGGAAAAATCTGTTTAAAAAATTCACAATAATTTGTGTTGTAAGGGGAACGTTTGAGATGTTTTTCGAGCCTGTTCCATGGTTCGAAGACACTATAAAAATTACTTTTTGTTATTTTTTTCAAAAATATTCTTTTGTGTTTGGATTTTGGTATGAGAAAACATTAAAATATATATTTTCTGATAGTATAAATAGTCTGCTTATTTATCATGTTTTTTTCAGTCAGAAGAAATAATGTTAAGTTGTCGAAAAAAAATTAAAATTAAAAAAACACGTTTTTGGCTGTAGATGGGCGAGGGTGGTGGGAGGAGGACTAAGAAACCTTTCTAAATATTATTTTTATGTTCGAATTATAATGTAACCAGTTATTTGTCATTTGGTTTAGAGGAACTTTTTACCATCTTATTCGGGGGTAGCGTTTGCGTGGTGAGACGAAGAGCGGGCCTGATGGCCCGATTTTCGCCACATAAAATATCGCATTAACTAACATTATTATGTGTAAGTGTTTGAATGCGCGAATTTCTTTCAAATCAAAGTCCCATCTTTAAATGTTTCCCAAAATACCATGAAATTGAACTATTTGATAAGTTTATTTAAATGAAGTAATGTCGTTATTAAGAAATTTCTACATATTTTTAGCAGCGATTCAAGTCAATAATGTGCTAATGAAAGTCAATCTCGAAACAGACTGTAAGACAGATGGATCGATTAAGGGAAGCGTGAAGTGTTCGCCTCCCAAAGTTAGGGAATTCAGAAATTGAACCTAGAGTCGCTCAATGTTAGGGGGCGCTTGGTTACCTGCGAAATTGAAAAACACGCCTCTAGCATTCAAGAGAGTTCGCAATGTGAACTATGCGGCGAAAGTGTAACAAGGACCGCGAAGTCAACAAAGACAAGGGAACACGCCAGGAGCTTCCAAACACGCCATTGTCAGTTCCTTGACAGCGATTGATTCACCATGAATTTCATTACCTCAGTATGAACATAAGTATTAAATTTGTTTATGAAATATATTTACAAAACACTATATTGGCAATCAACATTAAGAGCGTAAAATAACCAAGATAATACTAAGAACTCAAATTACTTTTCTCTCCCCCAAATGAGCATGAAAAAGTGGGTTGAGTGTGAAAGCCCACAAGACTAAACAAATGATATCATTAGTTGCTAGTGACTTTATACAAATCATATCTCAGTATATATGATAACTTCATCTCCAAAATCAATTAATAAGTATACCCGCTTATTTGGAACAACTTAAAACCTCTTATGTGTCGTTTGCTCAAGCGTCAATGTATGTAATTAAAATAGACATAGATTGCCAAACAGTGAAAGCCAATATAAGGGAACAACGCAAAAAGCTACAAACAGAAAGGAGCAAGTACTTGCTGAAAAGCGTTCATTCTTCTTACTTTTAAAGCCCTTTTACACCGGCAAGAAGAGTATAAAAGCCAATCGCGGGCCGAACGAAAGCAAATAACTGACCGCTGAAGTCAGCGAAACTGCAATTAGAATCCTTTATGGCCGCCAGGGTCGCTCGACGCTTCTCTGGCTGCTCCTCCGACCCGTTTCCACCCCTCGCTCCCCGCCCCCATCCAGTTCCATCCTCCGCCCCGCCCCGCGCCACCCCGCCCAGCTCTGTACACCCCGCCCGGCTCCGCCCGTCCCCGCGCGGCCTCGCCTGACTCCTGGCCCCACCCGGCCCTCGCTCCGCCCGGCCCCGCCCCGTTCCACCCTCCGCCAGGCCCGGCCCCGCCCCCTTCACGCAGCCGAAGAGGCCTTTGGCACGCACGATCCACGCCGCGCCGCGCCGCACCGCACGAGTCATTCACAGTTTCTCCTTTATGACGCGCCCTTTCTTACCGCCGACAACAAGTTTCTTGGCACCTTGAACGGCGGCGTTCGCGCAAAAACCGCCCTCCCCGCTTCCCGATTGCGCGCCGGCGGCGACGGGGGCGGCGGCGGAAGGAGACGGAAAATGGGACGTAAGTATCGGCGAGAGACGGGGAGTAAGAAAAGAATAGAAAAGAGAGATCGAAGAGGAATGAAAAAGGGAACAAAAAAGAGAGGAAGGAATATCGAACGAAGACGTTGCACTGGCCGAAATCGCAGAGTAGAAGACGAGTCGAGGTGGTGAAGGCTGTAAGATGGCGGTGATTTGATGTTAGAAGTGTGCAGGGAGTGGTGTGGGATCTAAAACATGGAATGTAAAAGAACTATCAGTACGTGCAACTATGTATTTGCAGTATGTACTGTACGTGTAGGATGTTCTGTACACGCCGCTTGGACAGAGGAGTAGTGGACAGCAACACAGGTAGCTCGACTAGTGATAGTGTAATGGGGTGTGAGAAGTGTCTCGATGGCACCACAGTGAATATGTCACGAATACGTCGACGTCGGAAAAACGTGGGAGTCTGTCGTTTGTTTTGAGGTTTGTACGATATTGTGAAACGTGTGCACAGAAAAGCGAGTTTCGGGACGTTTAAGTCTAAACATGGATGTCCGGACGTTAATGTTGGAATGTGGAAGTAGTAACGTAGATGTCGAAACGCTGATGTGGGATCGCGGAAAATGCCACGTGGATGTCGGGACGCAGTTGAGAAGACGCGAATATTTGAACGTAGAATTCAGGTAGTTCAATACAAGGTCACAAAAGCAAAGGCAAGATATCGATAAAGGCACAGAATCTTCTATGCGCCTTGAATATCTACAAGTGCCTTGAGGCAGCAAGGCGATGGCCACAGCGTTCCCAAGGAGATGGTGGCAACGTCCCGGGAGCAGCATCGTGGGATTTTCAACGGAGAGAGTGATGACTCCGAGGGATGGTCGGGAGAGGCGAGGAAATGGCGAGGGAAGGTATTCATTGGCGCTGCCACAATGGGCTGAAGAGGCACGGGAAAAACCGGAGATCAATGATGATACAGCTCCGATCAACGCCAGTGCGATCACCCTTAAAGGCGAAGTTCCGTAGAAATCCGCAACCAGCGCTGCTACGCTATTCACTGCCAACGTCAATTACAAGTCAGGTGTAGTTCGTGAAAACCATCTTCTGACTAATAAGGGGAAGGCACATTTTACTGAGAACTATGCGAAACTATTGGTCACAGACGCAGTATTCACATTAAGGATGTAGTATGTTCTGAATAAATGAAAACTACATGCGCCTAATTTAACGTACGGTGAAGCGTAATGTTCCTCTTATTCCAGTAAATATCAAATTAACTGGACGTTTTGCCATTCTGTTTAATTCGAAATGTATTTTATCATGTAAAATGTAAATCATACATTTTAAATTTATGAGGTACATGAATAAGTACGTACTTTCATAAATTTAAATGTAATGCCTATTCCAGAAACGAAAAATTCGTTACAAATATGACGTCGGATAAAAATGATCATAGATTTAAAAAGTTTTATAATGGGAAATAGTGAATGGGTTTAGAATTTTCTATTAAATGAAACAAACTTGATTAAAAATTAGTTAAATATAAGAAATACTGTACACAATTTTCATATCTGTAGCAGAACTTTTGAAATAAAGATACTCTTACATCTTTTTACTCGATACAATCGCATGCATCACAAAAATTAATTAATTTGAAGTGCTGTAAATAAATAAGAAAATGCTTCCATTTAAATTGGCCATGAAATAATAAATATAATGCGTATAGTGTCAAATATTTTTGTTATATCTCTGATTTCGTATTGAATACGGCTACTTTCAGAGGTAAAACGTTTGGAGTTGAAAATATCAAAATACGAATTCAGTAAGTTTTTTTCTCTTAAAGACAAATCATAAATCCTACTTATCGCACTCCATTCTTCTATAAGACAAGTATAACATAATTTAAGAGTATCAACGGTTCTGAAGACTTTAAGTAGTATATCATGTATTATAAATATTTAAAAAAGGATTCTAATAAATAACTACAGAATATATAAGTACTTCTATGTAATACTCTGAAATATACTCAGGAATGATTTTCTCGTTCATTTCCAAAAGACGTATCAGGAATGACATTTGGTTCACAGGTCCTCTCGCTATTCCACCTCTGAAGCGAAAGGCACATTTTCCAAACCGGCTGAATTCTACTACGGCTGTTATGTACAGGAGATTGCCGCTTTAGGGCAGTCGTTATTGCCAGGTTAACACTCAATGCATCCAAGCGTTTGAAAAAATTTCTCACCCACAAACAGCGGGGAACAAAGCATTCCCCGTACCCAGTGGGCGTGCCACTCTTTGAATGACGTTTTAACTGCGTTTTGGTGACCTGGCTGCCACACGGAACACCTCGTGGAATTCACGTTGATCACATGGACGTGAAAACCCATTTGACACGATGGAAATCTGTCACCAATCACAGCACCCACCAGAACTAAAGCAAAAAAGCATTTGTAACAAAAAAAGGCATGTGTACCACGCAACACACAACTGGTTGAAGAAATAAAATTAATATAGGGTTTACTAATAGAAGCTGATACAGACAAATTTGATGTCATAGATAGAATCTTTCCAGCCTCTATCATTGTAAACTGAAAGTGAAAAGAAAACGTATATTCTTAGTGAGTGCACAATACACTACTCCATTACACTAAGCAGATTCGACATCTGATATTTTTGACATTCACACGTAATGTTTTCCGAGATATTTCAGCAAACTTTCGAGAAAAGAGTTAGAACATTACAAAGGAAAAAAGAACAAGCCACTTCGTTGAAGACAAAAATCTTTTAAAGACGTCGAATGCCTGCACAAACAAACGTGGCAAATTAACCCTAGAAGCTCCGACCCAAACCGCGCAGAGGAGAGGAATGCTCGGAACGAAACCCGCAGAAATTTCTCAATTTCGTCGAGGTGAAGGCTCCACTCGAGATTCTTCTCTCGGAACATAAGCGTCCATTAGAACGTCAAGACGCTATTTCATTAGCGATCGTTGTGTTCGAGCGCTGTCCGCTTCTGAGACACTTGACGGTCGCCGCTTGTTTCAGCAATCAGCGGCCAGTCGCAGCGAGTTCCTGTTGCCACTGCTCAATTAATTCGCCCAAATGCCAACGCAGCAAGATTGGCAACACCGCGCGTCTGCGTGTAAATGGCGTGGTCCCATCTCGATCAGGTTTTTCGCACAGTTTCCCTTGATGCATTGAGCAAATGTTGAGATGGCCCCTCGTTTTGCTTGCGGACGTAAATGTAGATTCACTATGCGCACGTTTAATTGAGATATATTTTTGATAGTTGTGGTAGAAGTAGCCTGTTGCATGGGTTGTTTTTTCTGTTATCAATACTATAAATTCAAATCTGTACATCATTTACTGACGCAAGCAAATTTTCCTTTTCTCAGAAGCGAACATTTTTAAATTTTCAAATGTTGATAACCTCCCTTTATTCGTACTTTCATTTATAATTCAACTATGCTTAGTGACAAGGTGGAGTAAGGATTCTGGATCTCAAGAATACGTGCGCGGAGTATATTTCTCCCCCATAGGTCACATACATGTTTTTAGTTTTTTGATGAAAATAAATCAAATTGAATGAAAAGGTAATATTTTAAACTAAACCGGGTTCAAATCTTCTGGGAACGGTGGGTGTTCGTCATGGGCGGGAAATCGTCACATCAGAGTTGTGGCAGGAAAAAACTCCCAGCAGAGGCCAGGAAAAATTAAATTTTCCCACAAACGATGACTTAATCAGGTTCCCTATTCACGTATTTGCTTAAAGAACAACCAAAGTAACCGTAAGATGACAGTTCATTGTTGCGTTTCGTAGGAGTCCTCCACAAAAAGATAAAACCGCGGCAAGGCCGAGCGGGAGTAACGTAGACCGATCGGGATCTTGGATATCCAAGAGCACAAGCGTTAGATTTAATAATATAAAACTATGTGATTAGGTGAAATATGGTACATGAAGAATGCATGGATTATGTAAGTATTCTAATATAACAGTAAAATGGGGTAATATGCATTCATTTTCTGATAAAAAACAATTTAAATAGTATAAATTATTTTCTTCAGAACGCCACGAATAATGTTTATAACATTAAAAAATTAAGTGAAGATAAGGTAAAAAATACGTTAAGTAATACACATGCAACCTCTACCTATTTCAAAATAATTCCCGAAAGAACAGAATGGTTCGACAATTCAAAGGTTCAATTTCTGCAAGCACACAGCTTACACTGCTGCTCCCATTCATATCCCAAAAAGAGCACGGCAGCCGCCTCCAGAACGGCAGCGTACGCAAAAACTCTCGCGTATTTAATTTTTAGCTTAACTCCTTCTGTGGCCGAGTGCTCACGTGGCCATTTTGCTGCCCCTGAAACCGCTCAAAAACAAACTCATAACGGTGACGCATCGGTTGACAGTCGCTCCACGTACCGCCAGCGCTGATTACGTTACTAAAACCCTCTTTCATGACTACTCATAGAAATTTCGCGTTAAAACCCCGGCGTTTTGGTGGCTCGGCGGACGAGCGGACGAGCGAGCGAACTCGGAGACCAGCAGCCAACGGGCCGGCAGTTGGACGGGGGACAGGGGAGGGGGTACAAAAAGTGTAACTTCGTTTCCATATGTTTAAATACAAGCCTGCGCTGCAAGTGTATTACTTTCACACGCCACGCGTCGAGGCCCGGTTTGTGTTTAATGTAAATATTTGTGATTTAATTCCCCCGTGTTCTACCACGCGCCACAAACCAGGCCGCTAATCTTATCTTCCTTAAATACTGCGAAAAAAGTTTCTCTAAATTACACATGTAGTACATATGCGCGCCGGCACTTCGTAAACTTGTCTGGTTGGACGTCGGAGCGTGTTTGCCCAATGTTGCAATGCAGCGCGCGCGGACGGAACGACTCCCGCTGTGTGGACGTGTGGTGGATGGCTGTGGAATTGGAAAGCACACAGGGCGGGGTACGTTAATGCCGCTGCGAATGATAAACTGCTCTCGGACGTTCGCACCTGATATTCTGCCTGCGGCTAAGCTTTATCCGCTTTGTTTTACGTGTTATCTGAAGCTTATATGATGGAGAGTACGGCGCGTGCATATGTTACATCTGTTTTCGACGAGACAGAAAATTATTCGATGCAATTGCAATCAGATGGGAATATTGAAAGAATTTCAGCAATAATTGGCATTATATATTAAAATATTCTTCTGGTTTCTAATATTGCAATTTCATATGCTTCAAATCAAGAAACTTGGTGTAGAAATTAGTTAATAATTATTAACAGTCTAAAAGTGTTTATTACTTACAATAAACCCTAAAACTGTTTATAAATGTAAATATCATGGAGAGGTTCCACATTTAAGTACCCACAACAGACACTTAAGTACACAGACCTGTCAAGAATTGGGAAGCAACAAAAGTTATATCTTTAATTTTGACTTGAAATTCAGAATCAAAAGTAGAATTGTTCAATTTGAATAGCTGGATCATTTCTATTAATATTAATGATTAGAAAACACATCAGCGTTTTTATGTATCATGATGTCTTATTTTTAAACAAATAATCATATTCATTATACCAGTGGCATTTGAAATTAGATTAATCTCAACCCTGCGAAAAAAATCCTTCGTACAGCCTTCCTTTGCAGGGGAAGTAGAACCGGCTGTCCCATGTTGTAGATTTACATATAAAAGATTTTTAAACCTAAAAGAAGCCTCAAAATCGCCTTTTTCCTTGCCCGAGTGATAACTTCTTTCCCTGCTAGCTCTCAAAAGGAAGTATCGAAATGTGCATGATCAAGCGGAAGAGCAGGCCTGATGGATTGAGCTTAGCCATCTAAAATAAAGTATTACTTATTTATTGACCTTTAAGCTTATTCAAGACGTGTTAGAATTAGATATGCCGGAGGAACTAGATCCAGTTCGTGAGAAATTACCTAACAAAGTAATAAACTCAAATAAATATGTGCCACAAAAATGAACTCTCTCTCTCTCTCTCTCTCTCTCTCTCTCTCTCTCTCGTACTATATTTTACATTACTTCAGTTTTAACAATAAAAATACAAGTTTCTTAACTTACGCCAATTCAGAGTAGCAGTAACACAATAATGTTGCTCTAATTCCAATTGCAATTAATTTAACAAAAAATCAAGTAGTGCCCCGATCGCCCATACGATTTATATTTGAAACGACATTAATTTTAATTGTTTGAACACAATTAATTACCTTGTTTCCTCCAAGGTACCCCTAAACCTAACAAAGCGATCGCACAAAAGATCATTGCGCAAGAGCTCAACATGGGAGAGCTCCCTCAGCCCCCACCTCCGTTCCCCCCTCTTGACGCATCGCGCCTCCGCCCGCCTCCGCAGGCGCCACGGCGGCGGCGCCTCAGTCGGCGGCGGCGGCGGTGGCGGCGGTGGCGGCGGTGGCGCCTCGTCTTGGAGGGGAGCGGCCTTACAACACAGCGGCAGGCACGCAACTCTTGCCGTCTCGCGCTCTCCCTCCTCTAGCTCCTTGCCTTCTTATTCCACCAACCCTTCCCCTCCAAAAAATAGCCCCTCCTTAGCGGGTAGGAAGTTGGTAATTAATTCTTCTATGTTGCTTCTAATACGGCGATTTTTAAAAGGAAGGGAAATACAACTTAAGTCCGCTGTAGCAAATAACGCGAGCCCGAATTCTCTCTCCTTACATTAATTGTACACGAGGACGCCCCCTCTCGAGCCGCCCAAGCGAACTGCTGGCAGAAGGAGGGGAGCGGCGGGTATCGCGGGGGGGGGGGGAGGAGAGGGCGCCGGGTAGAAAAATAAATGGCGGGGCTAATGGAGTTAAGGATGGGATAAATTGTGTATCAGCGCTCGCCGGGGCTCAAAGGAGGCGCTCCAAGATTTATCGTTGGCGGCGCCCGCCGCCGCTAATTGCTGACATGTCCGTCAGGGGCGCTGCGAGAGCTCGACCCCACCCCAGCTCGCGCTGAACTAGGTTTGCCCGCTTGAATTCTCGGGGTATTTCCGGGCGTTGCGATAGCCCCACCTTGATGTGGAATATTTCGCATGATTTCGCAGTTCTGTTTTTCTCTAAGTTATAATCGTGTTATAATGGGCTCTTACATCTTGTCTAGTCTGTTCTCATTCCATTTCCTCGTGTGGGATAATTTCTGTACACGCCCAGAGATCTTTTCTATAAATATGTATTTAATATGATGAACTCGAAAAATCCAATAGTTACACCCATAGCTGCCAAGTTGAACCAAATTGAAAGATGTTACGAAATATCATTGCGTCCGATACCTACATTATCAAATATATATTTTATTAAGATGAAACATAGGCTGTCTGCTACTAAGTTTTTTCTTAATAAAAGTTCCAATAATTTCTTTTTACAGACATTCCACACTACATTTATTAAAACATAAATGATTATTACGCTATTCTTGTTCAAGATACTATTTTGAATGTAATAATCATTTAGGCGCTCTGACAGAGCAGTTTTGTCTCATCTTAAGCGAGAGTGAGAAGAAATCGTACGTATTTATGATTATTTTAGAGTAGCAATCATATTTTCTTTCTACTGCTTTTGTTACTGAATACGCAAATGTAACGCATTGTTATTCATTTTAATATGTAATAACTAATTTTGAAATTGTTAAATTAGAAATAAATACTATATGAAAACCTTGTAGAATGGAATTTTAATACATTTGTGATTCGCCAAAGTGTTGACCACTTACAAACTTTCAAATTAATTTTTATTAAAAAATATACCTTTCACGATAATTGCGAAGGTAAACGTATTAATTGAAAATAGATTGGAATAAATATTTATTTGCATTATGGATCCTATTACTGAAAGTAAAATACGCCATACATAGTGATTGTGTCTGAGACAACTATGTATGTACTCTTAACTCGTAAATCTCCCGATATGTGAACCGGTAGCGCAAAAATCCGCAATCGCCCCTGAGTGGCGGGCTCCATCGTGGCGGCGGCGCCGCGCCGAGCGCTTCCTAGCGGGGCCGCCGGGTACTAATAAACCATTTGTAACGTGATAATGAGCGCCGAGATAAAGGCGGGGCCGCGCGGCGCCGCGGAGATTAAAAATACAAAAGGAAGCCGCTCTGGAATTCCTTGACGACGGTGTTTAACGGTCTATATAATAATTTGTCTTCTCCTGTTGTACAATTGTGTGAGAAAATGAAAAGAGAGAAGTAAAAAACATAATAATAATCATAAAAAGACAAGAAACGTCGCGGTGCCGTGGAAAGGAGCGGCGTCGGCTGTGAAGGAACAGGGCGGGGGGGAAGGAGGAGGGTAGGGGAGGGGAGAGAGTCTTAAAAGTCGAAAACGCTGGGTAAAAAATACTACCAAAGGGCTGCAAGAACCGGAGGGAAGGGCGGAGACAGTTAAAAGAATACACGCAAGAAGCGAGAAAAGACTCGGCACCGCCGCTGCCGGCTGCCATCGCCCCTTCTTTTTTTTCTGGCTCGGTGTTATCATTGCCAATGTTGCGGTCACATTTAGCTGTACTGACTACTGCCATTGACACGCGCGCCCGACAGTAAGACATTTCCCCTGCCTTTCCCTTCGCCAGTACGAAAGACAATATTGCTAAGGCCGCTTCATTCAATCTTCATTCTGCTGCATGCCCAGGTCTTATCCCTCAAACGAAAATCACCTTCATAACTCCACAACGCTACTGTAGTTAATTTAATTCATTCGTGAAAATGCTATTCATACGAAGTTTTCGAACCAAACTATTCCTTTAAAATTGCAACTACTGTGGAAGCTGGAGTAATGACAAAGAAGATGATCTCTGGATCGAATTTTTCCCCCCTCAATCAAAGATGATTATTTTTCTATTGAAATCACGAATGTTGTCAAACATCTAACCACGACCGTCGCAACATCACCTTCATTATTCCATCTTCATTCATCGCTCCGTTTTCCTGCCTCACCACACCGTCAGCACCAACGAAACCTGCACAAAATCACCATCTCCTTCTCCGCGGCCTGCCCGCCCGTCTACCGCTGCCGCCCGGGCCGCCACAGCAGTTCAAAAACTTTTATTAATTCCCTCTTGAAAATCCTTGGCGCCGTCTCCCCTGACTCGGCGATGCCTGCGCTAACTGGGGCTCCGCGTTTACAAATTGCGCGCCGCGCCACGTCATGCCTCAGTGGTTTACTCTGCGCCTTTTCACGCTCGCCGCTGCTTCTTTGTCATTTTTTCTTGACTCTGCCTCCGCCGCCTCCTTCCTCGGCCCCGCCCCGCGAGCCAACGCTACGTCCTGCCTTCTCCACCGCCGCCTTCTCCGCCACCTCATCTGCCTCCTCCTTCACCTCTATCTCTATTCTTTATCGCCGCCTCGTCCTCCGCATTTCCCCTCCTTTTTATTCTATTCCCCCTCCCTCTCTTCCGGCATCTCGTACCACTTCACCTCCTCCAATCCATCTTCGCCTCCCCCACCAGTTCATCCTCCTCCTTCCCCTCTTTTCCCTACTCTCCACCTCCTCCTCCGCATCCTCCGTCTTCTTCTCCGTCTCCACCTCCTCCTCCGTTGCCTCTATTACCTCTCCCCCCGCCTCCGCCGTTTTTTGTTTCAACGCGCGTGCGCTAACTTTTCGCAGCCCGGTTTTCTTCCGCGCCTTTTGTGTCCCATTTGCGCCCTCTTCCATTTCGCCTTTTTAAATACAAAACACATCCGACAGCAAGCTCCGGGATATTACGTAAGAACGTACGTACACGCAATCAAAATTGTATACACATATATTTCTTTACGGCCGTCACTCATTTTCTTTTGTTTTTAAGACGTCCGTAAAAAAGATACGACTGGAAAAAACGACGCACTTTTTACTTCGGGGTGGGAGGGAGCGTTCCAAGGTAGCGATAGACAGCAGTAAAAGGCACATATATACATGTATATACAATCAGAAGAATAGGCGTGGCGGTATATGTGCGTCGCTGCGGGAGGGGAGGGATCGGGCAGAGCCGGGCCGGTGGCGGCGGGGCGCGCGGGGAGGAGTAAGACGTGGGCGTCTTGACGGGAGAGGAGACTCGGAACAATACTATAATGGAAAGTGGCGGTCGGACGCGAGGGCGCGCGCGGAGGGCGGCGGGGGCGGCGGAGGATTTCGGGGGCGAACGGGACGCGCGCGGGGAGGGGCAGGCGGCCCGGGTAAAGAAAATTAATAGTTCTGCGAGGGAGGGGGACGGGCCGGGGGTGGGCGGGGAGGGTCGGCGCGCCCCACGCTGTCATTCCGCCCCGCTGCGCCTTATCTCGTCGCGTCACCGGCGGGAGGCGGGGCGGGGGGGGGCGGGGGGGGGGCGGGGCGGCGTGGGCGGAGGAGGAAGCGAGCTCGCGGGCGACGCGAGGGCCCGCATGACGGACAGAGCGCAGCCTCGGCGGGGAAGTGGGGGCGGCGAGTGCAAAGGAAGCGGCCGGGGTGAAGGAAGATCCGGATGGTTGCGGGGGAGTATGTGTGTGTGTTGTGTGGGAAGGTCAGGGGCATTCCGCACAGTGATAAGAAGTTAGTTGTGGTATTGGATTGTTGATGTTAGTGTTGTTGTTATTGTTATTGTTTTTGGTAGTGGCGTTGTTGATGGTAGTGGTGATACGGTGAGATGATGTTTGACAATCGGTGGGATGAGGTACGAGGTGACAAAAATGAGGGCGGAAGGAAATTTTGATGGTAATGTTTTTACATTAGGAAATTAAAGTAAATATTAAGTGAATATTTAAAGTGGCCATGTCGTGAAGAATGGTCGAAACCTATAAATATTAAATAAAAAATAAAGAGAAAAACAACAATACACGAATAAAACCCTGTGATGTTTCGAATGCAGTATACGAGTGCACACTACCATGTGGCAAGGAAGTTCTTAGACATGTACCAAGAAACTGAGTTGCAGAGTATCTTTATATGAAAATAGTGATTAATTTTAAACTCCTTCTCTCTTTTTAAATTAACTTTTTCGAAGTTGAAAGGGTCAAAGAGGGAAGAGATGACAATTTAAAAATTAGTAATATGAAAATTTAAAAATTAGTAATATGAAGAAAGGAATTTTGATTTGGAATTTGAAGCAAGTTAAATTAAGATAAAAAATTATTTGTGAGTGATAAAACTTATGGAGTGGGAGAAGGCAATGTGAAAGAGCATTAGACGGGGGGGGGGGAAGCAGTATCACTGCAAGGAAGAAACAGATGTGTAAAGGAAGGAGAGACACATGAGAATTAACTGTCGGAGTAGCAATCTCTGAAACACAATACACTGCAATCTCATCCCGTGATAACAAAAGATTAGTTCAAACCACCACTCAAACATCAGTAAAAACGTCAAGGAGTAAGGAGGTGCAGAAGAAACGCCGCACCGATAAGAAAAATGCATCGGAAGCGGGCAGCGCCCTGTTCCCGATACCATCCAAAGCACTCCCAGCAGGCAACGCGAGCAGGCGCGGGGGCGCTGCGAGGGGTCGGCCCGCGGGGAGACGGAAGTGCAGACAGCGTGATCGCCCATGTGCAGTGGCAGGCGCGACAAGGGGTGGGGGGGGGGCAGAGGTTGTGGCGGCGAAGACGAAGATGAATGCAAGAACGACCATGATGACAAGGGCGGTGTCCAGAGCAAAGCCATGACCCGCTCTAAGCGATTGTGAGGGCGGAGAGGAAGGCGAGGTCGCGAACGTAGGTGCAGGTGAGGGCGAAAGTGACGCAAGGGCGGGCAAAAGACTTAAAATGAGGGCGAGGATTGAAGTAAAGACGACATCCTGGGTGAGTATGACGGTCAGGGCAAAGCAAGGGCGAATGGTAGAACGAGAACGACAAGGCTGAAGGCGAGGGCTAATGCAACTCTGAAATCGAAGGCGCAGGCGAGGGTGAGGGTCAGTTCCAAGGCGCGCGCTGGAGGTAGGGTGCGGGCGAGGGCGAGGGTCGGTTCGAAGGCGCGGGCTGGAGTTAGGGTGCGGGTGAGGGTCAGTTGGAAGGTGCGGGCTGGAGTTAGCGTGCGGGCGAGGGCGAGGGCGAGGATCAATTCGAAGGCGTGCGCTGGAGTTGGGGTGCGGGGGAAGGCGAGGGTCAGTGCGAAGGCGCGGGCTGCAGTTAGGGAGCGGGCGAGGGCGAGGATCAGTTCGACGGCGCGGGCTGGTGTTAGCGTGCGGGCGAGGGTGAGGGTCAATTCGAAGGCGTGCGCTGGAGTTGGGGTGTGGGCGAAGGCGAGGGCCAGTGCGAAGGCGCGGGCTGGAGTTAGGGTGCGGGCGAAAGCGTGGGTGCGAGCGGCAAAAACCAGCGCGGCGAGGACAGCCTGTCGAACGCGCTCCCACGCTTCCGCGCGTTCAGTCCCGTCGGCTGGTCGGCCGTCCGCCGGCCGAGATAAGCGGCGCCTGGGCGCTGGAGGGCTCCGCCCCGCCCAGGCGCCACCAGGAAGCCAAGCGCCGGGGCCCCGGAGAGCTTCCTCCTACAGGGGCACTCGGCTGCTGCTAATTGCCTCAGTGCACAGCCCCATCCCTCTCCCTCGGCGTTGGGAAACGATTAGTTTACCACGCTCGCATGCTAACCACAAAGATCTGGTGCGAGGGCAAGGAAGTGAACGAGCAAGAAAGTCTTTCAATGACAATTACTTCTCTAGAAGTAAAAGAATTTCCTATCCTCACTGCATGCACAACTGAAGAACTACAAATGATTGCAATTAACTAGAAAACTCCAGGAAATCCAGTTTAAATTGATTCAAAATTCAATTAAAATCTATTTAATTGAAAACGAAATTAAAGAAATAAAGACAGTAGGAGTTTCCAACAAATTTTTAGGTCTAAGAATTGACAGAGATGAAAAGAATGTCTCAAAATAAATATTACAAACTTCTTGGACTTGTAAAAGGGTCAAAAATGTTCACTTTTTGCCAGTGAACACATAGTGCGAAATTTCATATAACAGAATAATATTCATTTATACATATGGTATTTGCCGCTGATTTTTAGGTTGTAATCTCATTTTAACAGACGTTCGGCAGCACGCAGTCAGGCAGATTTCGTGTACCTGCCGAACATCTGCGCATATTGGGTTGGTATCAGAGGCAAATACCACGTGTAACTGCATGTAATTTAGTTTTATGCAATTTCCCACTTAATGTTCGTTGGTAAAAATGGATCATTTTCGATATCTCTACATACTCTAAAATTTGTAACATTTACTCTGAGTCACCTATAGATTTGTGCCATTTGACACCATTTTTCTCATAGAAAAATTTAGATACCTTCGCTGTCAATATTCCATTATCCAAATTAAAGATATTTTCAAAATAAAGGTAGAACATATAAGTGAAATACACACTCATTTCTTATATCCAACAGATTCACACAGATTTCAAAAATTTAAGGCATCCTCTTACCTGAGTTTTGTAATTTTTTCCCGAAGTTTCAAAATACAATATTTTATTTCCTTTCATATATCACAATATAAAGTTATGCAGCCTTAATCCAGATTTGGTAATTGTCCTGATGATCATAAATAAAACAACCGCATGTTTGCGGGTAATGAAAATTCATCTCCCCCATCATCTACAATCTTCATCACGATTACGTTTCAATTGACAGTTGTCTGAAGAATTCTGGATACTCCTGTTAACCATTTACTACTATAAATAGAGAACGACTATATGAGAAAAAATAAACAGTACGCATGTCCATAAATAACTCATATTTGACTAATTTAGGACTCGCTTTCTGTCCCGGACCTCGTTGCACTTATCCCAAGTCCATGACACGCACTTTTCCAATTGACGTCTTTGAGAGACGTATATCCTCGCTGAGCTGTGCCACAAAACACAATAACAGGATATACAAGAATAATTTCTTCGAATGGTTTTGTCGCACTTGCTCCCTATACGCAGATAAGAAGATTCAAACACATCCCACATACCGCTAGATAGCGACGCATCACGCGCAGCATGATGTCATCCCTAGACACAAAAGCACGCATCCGCACGACCTCGGGTGCGCGTCTGTTGAGTGCGGGAAACTACATCCAGGAAAGGACTTTGCCCCGTGTCATTCCCGCTCCTCCCGAAAACAGATGAGAGGAAACACTGCGTTGAACTCTCTCCACGTTGGCAGACCAAAACTAACAACTATAAACAAACACTTCCTCCCTCTCTATTACTCTTTCTTTCACTCCCTCTCTCTCTCTCCCTCTCTCTGAGTTATGTCCCCTCTCTGAGTCATTGTCTCTTTCTTTCTACCACCCCTTTCTCTCTCCACTGCTCTCCCTCTCCTCCTACTACCCGTCCCTCTCTTTCTTCCACTCTCTTTTACGGACCCTCCCTCTCTCTTCCTTCCACTATCCCTCTCTTTCTACGGGCCCTCCCTCTCTCTTTGTACTATCCCTCCCTCTCTTTTTATACCGCCCTTCCATATCGTTTTCTACCAAACGTCCCTCTCTCTTTTTACCACCCTCCCTCTCTATTTATCCTCCGTTTATCCTCGCTTTCTACTATCCCCTCTCTCTTTCCACTCTCCTTCTCCTGTCTTTCTCATTCCCATGGCATTACAGTCAGGATCATACTTTGGCCTGTTATCTGCAGACTCGCTTTTCTTACTAGCATTAAGTACGATATTTCGGGTTACATAGGAAGGGAAGGACTTTAGTCTGTTGTATAAGCCTCCACACCTGGCTTCGATCGGAGGAAATCGTGGAGATGACAGATCAGAGCGGCTGTCAGCTAGAACTCTCCTGCAAGCAGTGGCGCCATCCGACTTGAATTCTAAGGGTAGGAAGGCCTCTGACTTTCTATTAATAACGAGGAGGCCTGAGAAAAACTTCCGATTCAAGGTATCACTTCACGAACATCAGCAAGAAATTAAGGTAAAAGTTTAGAAAATAATAAGTGAAACTTGTAACAAACAATAATTAAGATAGGATAAAATTGGCGTTACCACATTTAAATTCAAACTATTTCACTAACTCAAATATTTGCTCCGTTATCTTCAATGGAATAAAAATAAATACAAGTGAGGAAAATGACAGAGTTGCTAATAGTTTAAACCTGAACGACACCTTATTAATGCAAAAGGAGTGTAAAGTTTCTTTTCAAAATACATCTTAGAATATGACGTACAACATCATATCAAAATATCTGTCTTACCATTACAAACGTAACTCTCAGAGAGCAGCTTTAATTGACTGATTGAATAGTGATTCCTAGCTCGTCAACGACTAAGGTCATTAGTCCCTTAAGTGGCTAATGACGGTTAAGACCATTAGTCCCGTACATGCTTTTTTTGTCGTGGGAGGTAGCCGTGATCTTTCCCCACTGGTTGCCGAAATCCAGCGCCGACCTAACCGTCCGCTTGCGGTACTTTTTTTAAACAGCTATTTCCCACCAGAGGGGCACCGTCCCAGGGACAAGCTCGAAACTCCCGACTGGCCTTCCAGCATATGTGGTAGTATAGTGTAAGTAAGTGTAAGTGTGTGGAAGTAAGGGTTAAGGATAGGACAATGAAGACTTAGGAAAGATAGCGGGAGGGAAAGATGGCTAGTTTGTCAGGGTACTACTCCTGCATACGTCTGGTGCTGATAGGGGAAACCAAGGGAAACAACCTATCAGAGCAACCGGCCCCAGAATTCGCCTCCAGACAGCGGTTGAATTCGACCTAGCTCTTCAGCTAGCGACGAAAATCCTTCCATCGTCGGGACTGGAACCGTAGGACCTCTCAGGGTCCAGCACTGCAATGTCATCAATTGATGCTCTAAGCCACCCAAGCCAATAGTAGTTTTAATATTTTCGATTTGAATATTATGCGTAATAAATTGCAGACAGATGACAATCATATGACTACTACGATCCATAGAAGCAGACGGTCATTCCCATCTTAACTTTTCTTCTGACAAACGCGGATCCAGTTTGACCGCACCGAGTCAGTAATCCGTCACTGTCCAGGCCCGAACTTAGGACATCCGGCCCAGAAGCTTCAGTAACGGACACGTAACACGCTTTAACGTACTCGGTTTTCCCGACAGACGGAAACAGACGGAAAAAATGTTTGTGATGAATTCTCTTAACACCAACAGTACAAAACTAACATTCTATTAACACAGCTCCGCAATGAGTCGTCGTTTTCCCGCATTCCGACTCCTCCCACTACCCAGAGTCTCGTCGTCGCCAACTCCGTAAACATTTACGCCAACGTGGCATAATTCAGAAGCGTTGAAGTACAGTTGAACTCGAAATGTGTATGCATAATTCAAGCTCTGAAGAAAAACCGAAACTTCTTCGCTTCTTCGAAAATTTTAACGACGTATTCGTTGAAGTGTGTTTATGTTTCTAAGGGGAAGACTGGCTGAATGAAAGAGAATCAAATAAATGTTCAATATTTCATCGTTATGATCGTAAAACTTGCTTATATCTGCCTAAAATTGTCCAAAGCCTTCTGCAACAGTATATGGATGTTAGTGGTTTATTGTGCTATGAATTACATGGCGACCCATACTGAACGGATGTATTGATTTCTGTAATCTTTGGTTATGGGATAATTCTAAACAATATTATTTTTACCATTAGATGATAAATATTAGAATCTCATTAATTCCAAAGTATTTCCAGTATATTCCAGGAATATGTGACAAAAAAGGTCCTGCAGAATGTTTTCCCAGTCTTTTTTATTTTTTTAGATAAAATAGAAAAAACTGTAAACAACTCAGTAAAATAGAGAAAACAACTTTGTTGATAATTGCTACAATGATGCATTTGTTCAAATATATAAAAATGTGCTCTGTTACGTAATTGTGTGGATTTTCCATGTAAAGTTGTTCCAAATGCTTCATTTTGAATTTCTTTTTGAGTTCCTCTCTTTGATTTTTTAAAAACCTGTTCAGTTGCCAATCCTGCATTGATGAGTAACTAGCAACGTGGCTGGTTGCATTCTTTTGTCCCTTGACTTTTTTTGAGATAATTACGATTTCGAAACGAACTCGAACTGAAATTAAGACAACCGTATTTCAGCAACCAGAAAAAAACTGTTTCATATATTTAAGCGTGCGATAGGCACACTTGAAAATGTTGACCGCCGGCAATTCCCCCCTGCCACTGTTCCTAGGATCAATTCTGGATTTGTTCAATGATTTACATTTTTAATTCCTTTCACAAGTTCTGATATATTCTCTTCTAGTGTCAACCATCGCCGAAGTCTGATACTTGTTGGAGGTAAGAATATCAGAATTATACATAAAATCGCAAGTGTGTACAACAGTTATTGAAAAGGCTCATTATAACAAAAAGATCTTACAAAGCCGGCATTAAAAAAAGAAACATGATATTTGTGTCCCCAGAAGAGTAGTTAATGATAGTTATTAATTTATGTCAACACATGTGACGATAATTTCGTCAGAAGTTCTGGATTCGTGATTTCTAACATATGAAAATTACAGGAAGCAAAATTCCAAACCTTGACAGTCAAAGACACAGAAGAGTTCATAAATGCATGGTTACAACATTAAAAATTGGGAACATACATGTTTTGTGACACACAACCAACAAATCGCGGTCTAACAGGCAGTACATGGACGTACGTCCCCACTATACCCTTTATTCTTACAATTAGGTAAATTATTTCTTTTTTATGACCTTGCGGAACCCCCGAAGTTTATCCCTTCCCTCTTGTGGCAAACCAATAAGACGTGAAGGAGTTTCGAGAGAGACGTCACCTGGTTGGAGGGCCAGGCGCGCGCTGCATCTTCCCGCCAAGCGCCGACGCCGCCGGCGACGCCCCGACGCCCGCTGCGCGTGGATTTAACGAGCCCGTAAAGTCGCGGGCGGTCGGGTGGGCGGGCGCCGCGGCGGCGCCGGCCCGGGCCCCGCCCCCCACTCCCTCCCCGGTGGAGGCGGCACGGCACGGCGTGGCGCGGCGCCGCACGGAGCGAAGAGGAACGCAATGAGGGGCGCCTTCGTCACGGTAACGACGGGGGACGGATGTTTTCGAATCGTTGGGCAAGAGATGGAGATTATATTCACTCTGTAGCTCACCCACAGTTAGCTGGACGTTTTCCTACAAGTGTGTTCTAAGTGTTCGAATAATTATATTATAGTTGTGTCAGGGGCTGAATGTTTAATTCGTCTTTATCATTAAATAAACACGCAACAAAATGTATTGCAAATCCAACAATATTAACAAAATTGCAATTACAAATACAATTAAAATAGAAAGGATGAGATTGCAACATACATGTTAATATTTGTGGAATGGCAGATGTTTATAATTTATTTACATCTTCTGTCGTGCTACACCAGTAATTGTATTATATATTTTGTTAATTCAACATTTTTTAATCAGTACTTCCTATTGCATGATGTTTTAATATTATTAAATTGCGTATTTGACAAACCTTTCATGGTACAAACAAATACATATTCTCTTAATTTGTAAGTTACCAACTAACTATGCAACAAATTACTATCATATTTCCGATAATTATTTTCTATTGTCAAGAATTGTAATATTTAAATTAATGTATACGTAAAATCATGCATGTACGGTATATGGAGAGATGAGTAGCTAAGGAGCACAGCTCTAGCACTGGCATCTCGCAGCAACCTACCACTTGTGGCGAGTTTAAGTAGAAAGAGTTAAAATAAACACATTTGTACCCCCGACGCGGCTCCTCGCAAGCCCTCCTCTCTTCTCGGAATCGCTCGTACACGCTAGCTCCCCCTTCCCTGGCTCCGAGCCGGCCGCTGCACCCACCCTCTCGCCTCTGCTTCTGGCCCCGCCGGGACGTATTATTTTTCGTAATACTGTACTGTTATATCGACTTAACGCAACCAAACATGTCTTAACGGCCGACGTCTGTTAAGGATTTAACAGTTCGTCGTTCGTTAACAAAACTTGAAATAAAAATGTTGTAGGTACAGATGACGGATAACAATTTTCTTGGATTAGGGTATAATAATTATCATTCAGAATCCAGAAAAGGTAGGTCTTATTTGCATTATTTTTTTCTTATAAGAAGGTGGTGTCCCAAAAATTATTGAAGGACACTTGGCCAATTTGTTTAGTGTTTGCTGTTTATGGCATTAATAAGGTTAATAAAGATGACAAACTGTTAAAGCATACGGGAAGATGGAACTCGTGTAGAATATAAGAATTAAATGAAGTAGAAATACTTTCATGTAATACTAGTTAAACTAGAAAAAGTGTGAAGATAAGCCGTGTCTAAATTGCCTGAACTCGTTTTATGTAATCCAAAAAGGCCGAAGACCGGAGCCTTGACGTAGACTTCGAAATGCGTGAGTGTTACGAGGCAAATCAGCCATATAAAATTGTTTTTTTTTTTGTTTTTTTTGCTGAAAATCTATGTAACTTAAGTTACCTTAACTTAACCCAGTTACCTTAACTTCTACATTTTTTTCAATAACCATCCACTATACAGAGCATTTCATATGTGCTCCGTTTATCCATTCACTTGAGTTGTTTATCAAGAAAATACTGATGCTCCTGTTAGCCTCTTCCCCTCATTTTGTCTCTGCTTCCATCCTGCATTCATTTTGTGCCGCTGCGTCCACAGTGCAAGGTATTTCCATCTTCTTAATTTTTCTTCCTCCCAATATTGTTAAGAGTTAAGAATTAATATATATTTTGCCCAACAATTTTAATAAACGAATTTGGAATTAATCATTAATAGATGTTAAACATGCATTAAGTCTTTCAGAAGTCATTTTGTAAAGTACTTAGGTTTAATAGTATTAAGAATAGTTAATGCTATAACTGAATAGTAAATTATCTACTTATCTGTAGAGCAAGGCAGAATAATATTAAGGCAATCTAAAAGTCCTAGTTCTGTAATATATTTTGTATGCGTAAATCGCATAAAATATTTATGAAATTGCTATCATAATATTTTATTTATTTTAATATTTTTTATTTTTTCGGTCTCAATGATTGAAAACGCCAAAAATAGTAAGTAGTGAGAACTTGTAAACCTTGAATCAGTTTTGAGGGGTATGGTTTTCACGGATGGTTGAGATTGAAAGCTAGACTGAAAAAAAAGTAAACATTCAACGCATAACTATTTACGCAATTTAACTTTTTTCTCAATATATACCCAATCGCTCACCCTGCCCTCATCCCACAAGTCCGCAGATACTCCCGCGCCCACACAGAATTCGGGTAACAGTGAAAACTTGATTAACATCGCTTGGCAACATGACTACTCAGCAACTCCACGCCAGCGCTCCTCCCCCGCGTAACGGGCGTCCATCGTCGGCCAGAGGAGTGGCAGCGCCGACGGGGAGCCATCGCCACGCGTGCCCCACGCGCGCCCACCCCCCTCTGGAGCAGGGGGGGGCGTCGATTACACCCCCTGCAGCCGCCGGCTCCACGCCGCGCCGCCGGTCGTGCGGACCGCCAGCTGAACCATTACGGCAATAACCTGCAATCTATTAATGCTTCATCTGTTTTAGCTGGCTTCAGGCGCCGGAACGGGTCGCAAATATAACAACAAACGTAGGCACGCGGCGAACGTATTTACAAAAATTGCTTACAACATATTGCCACAATGCGCGGCGCGTTATCGAAATTGGAAATGAATTTACTGGGCCGGCCGCCGCCGCCGACGTGGCGGGGCTAGGGGCGTGGCCGGTCCCGAGGGCGGTGGGGGCGGTCCGGGGGCGGCGGGGGCGGTTCCGTAGAGTAGTAGCTAGAGCGGCACGGAGCGGTGCGGTGCGGTGCGGTGCGGCGCGGCGCCGAGCCGAACTTTGTGTATGCAACGCGATGTGGCGTGTGTGAGTAATGAAAATGCATTGCATATCTGACTAGAATATTAATTCATTACCTCCCTCTCCCCCCTGCCGCCACGCGCGCGCGTCGGTTTCACCTTGTGGCGGCCGCCGCTCGGCATTCCAGGGGTGCCAATCCCCTCTAGGGAGGCAAACGCTTGGTTGAATGACGGCGATGGGAAGAAATAAGGGGGAAGTTGCTATCTTTTTATCGTGTCTCATTGAGAAGAAAGCATAAATTAAGGATCTTATTGAGAAAAAGAAAAGTAATGACATTACTTCCATCTTTGGTGATGTAAACACACAATCAATTCTTTTGGTTGCCTGAAAACTGCATCGGTAAAAATTTCCCTATATAATAGAGAATGAGAATAAAATGACCATTTTTCAACATTTAACACAATCGATGAACGGATACTTTTAACCTATCAGTTGATGCCTCATTATTTTGTTTTGAATTCAATATATTTTCTATACAGTTATAAACCTAAAAAAATACAGCTCCAAAATTCTTTTAAATGAAAATCACTTATAGATGAAAATTAGATATTGCTTTCCATTATCTATATCTTTTGAGGTTCTCGTTAAATGTAGATGTTTAATTAATTTGTGCGTCTGTCACAGTGGCAAAATTTAAAATCGAACTATTCGAAAAAAGTCCAATTTGATAGAAAAATACTGATATATTTGTAACGATTAAACTCAAAGTATTAAATACACATTTAAAAAGAATTTGAAGGGTACTCTCTTCTAATTATCTAGTAAACTCAATAAATCCACATAGAAATATCCACTGTACGATAATGCTACTTATGAGTCTCCTATGCCACAATTCTTAGCGAATTAAATTCTTAGAAAATTATTTGATGTTCTTTAAAGAATTAGATATTGAATGTAAACAACTATTGTTCTTCACGTCAACAAATTAAACATCCTTCAACCTGTCAAGAAGTCTTCCCAAAACCGAATTGCGAAGGCTAACGAACGAATGTGTCGTGCGAAATCGCCATCATGCCCCCTGGCAGAAGGCCGCCGCGTGTCTGCCGACCCCTGAGCGAGCGGGACATTACCCACCCTCACGTGCGTCGCGCTCGCACACATGCTCCTTGTGCGTAGCGCACGGCCTCCGCTCGCACGCCCCTCCACCTCCCGCCCCCACCCCCGCGCTCCCGCCCGCATGACCCGCCCCGCTCCGCACCCCCGCCACGCCATCGCCGCCTCCGCCTCCCGCTCCGATGCTGACAGCCGGCGCGGCCAACTCGCGCGTGGCCGCCTTTTGTTTTTGATGACGACGGCGACAGCCTCCATCGCGGCGCGCGGGTGATGTCACGGTGCAAGCACTGCGAGAGGCCGCAGTGGTATTTGGGCGGCAGCAGATGCTAATGGAAGAAGTAATAGTTTTGGTGAAGGAAATGGAGGCTACGATTAACGTAATGCTGGTAGTGCGTCGCGATGATGCTGGTAGAAGAATGTGGCTAAGACAGGCTTGGCGATCCGGTGGGAGATCGGATTCGGGAAGGCGGACTGGCGAGTGTTTCTGGAGAGAGGGGTCTGAAGAGACAGGGGGTGGAGGGAGGATTCTAGATGCAAACTTGGAAATAGGGCCTAGAGGCAGACCCTGAATCAGGCCATTGACACAGGGAAAGGGCGGCAGCAGATCGAAAAGCCAAGACGAAAACAAAAACTAGAAAGAGTTCTATATTGTCGAAACCGTGAAGGCCCCAAGACCCCGCTAACCCACGGCGATGATGTGCTCGCAAAAGCAGCGACGTCGAGGACTCGGTAGCAGCAGCGGAGTGGCAGGTGCCGTCTCTGGTAGCGGCAGCGGCCACCCAGCAAAGGGCCGGGGGTCGGCATGTGTGCACGTATGTGCCTGTTTGGAGGGAGGAGAGATGGAGGTGGGTTTTTAAAATTTATTTCAACACGTGTCCCCCTACATATGCGGCCGCACACGGCGCCCACTGGCTTAATTTCTGGCGGGGCTTTTTAACGAGCGTTGCCCCGGCAAGGGAGGCGACCACATGTGCCCGCAGAAGGACAAGTCCCGCTTCTTTTCGTTACATCATCAAGTGCGTCTGAGTAATCTTCACAAACGTATGTATCGTTCCCAGAGAAATTGTTTCAATGCAAAGATATAATGATCTTTACAACTGAATACAATATAGAACGGTAATTAAGCTCAATAAGCAGTTCAAAAATTAGTGCGTTCAGCGAAGGAAGTAAATATTTATTGATGAATGTGTACAATGTTTTTATGCTATAGGTATGCAATTTTAAGTAGGTAGTGTTCATATCATTAAGAGACAAAACAAGCCCTTCAGATGTATTAAATGCACTATCTGTCATATTTTAAGATCAATTAGACATTTTCGACAGCTTTGGTATCTCTGGGAAACTTAAAATACTTATTTTAAATTCGAATCATTGCTTCTTAAGGAACTTTGTCAATGTTAACGAAGCAATTATTATTTTAATTTGTAATATACGGTCTGTAAGACTTTCATCCACATTAAAGCTTTCACTGTTTACATAGCGAATCTCCCACTTATTTCTGTGTTGCGAATAAAAAGTATTCTCATTTCAAAAAGTGCGGTTATTAGGAAGTTTGCATCACTGTTGCGTCCCACAATGGCCATAACACAGCAGTCAGTCTTTTACGTTCCCGAACGGAAAATGTGTTAAGTGTTCAAACTGTGGTCCACAAACAGCAATTGCAATCAAAGCATTTAACGTGAGCGATTGGCTTTATTTATGACTCGCATGGATTTTCGCCCACAGACAAAACTAGAAACGTGCTTTGGTCGATGCACGTAAAATACACCAGAGCTGTGACCGTGTGATGATTGTGATGCAAAGCAAGCACAAACAAAACACACAGGAGTTTCGGCGTAAACTCAATCTATTCGATTGAACCAAAAGTCCTTGCAGGTAATAAAATATAAAATATAGTCGGCTCATCAGGATGAAACAAAAAGTATTCAGTTTAACTGGTTAAAATGAAAACATTATGACGTAACCAATTCTATTCTATGCTCACGATCTTCTGCGGACCGAGCATATAAAGCTCATCGGGCTCTACATTACAGGTGTGGACCTATAAACTAATACTACTACTAATAACAATAATAATAATAATAATAATAATAATAATAATAATAATAATAATAAATAGAGTGAGAGAGAGGGGGAAGTGGAATTGAAGGACAGAGAGAACTCAGACATATCAGACAATGGTACCAGAAATATTTTAAAAGAAGAAAGAGAAATCGTCAAAGGGCAACAAAAAATAAAGAATTGAATTTGGCACGTGGTTTCCATTTGGCATAAACTTGAATAAGAAGACTAACGACATTAATAATGGTAAAAATAACAACCAGAACGACGACGAGGACCACGACGACGGTGATGACACATTCGCCTCACAATTTTAATGTTATCAAATAGTAATACCCTTTCTTTAAAACCCATTTTTCTTCGTTGTTCCCAGCAGTCCGCATTCCCCCGTAGTCCACTTATCCTCCGGCGAGAGCGCTTCGAGTGCCAGGGGCGAAGAGAGCTTCCAAGAAGCGATCGAAGGAAGCACCTCCATCTGGACGACTGCTCGTCCGCGCTCGCTCCTCCCCCGCCCACATTCAACCTGCGAGCGAGCGCGCGCCCCGACGGCGCCGTTGCGCCTCACGATATGCGAGGCGGGGGCGGGAGGACGTAGTCAGAGGGGCGGCGGAGGTTATGCGTGGAGGATACGGCGGAGAGGGCAGAGACAAAGGCGACGGTGTGGAGAACGGAGAGGGCAGGGAGGACAGAGAGCGGACGAGGTAGAGAGGACACAGAGGAGAGGGAAGAGAGGGCACAGAGGGAAGAGAGTCCAGAGAAGGCAGAGACGGCGGAGAGGACAGACAGGGTGTAAAGGCAGAGAACGGAGAGGGTGGAGAAAGAAGAGAGGGGAGAGGGAGGGAGAGAGCGTAGAAGGTGAAGAAAGAACAGAGGGAAGAGAGGGAGGGAGAGAGCGGTGAGGGTGAAGAAAGATGAGAGGGAAGAGAGCAGAGGGGGAGAGCGGAGAAGATGAAGAAAGAACACAGGAAAGAGTGGAGAGAGAGAGGGGAGGGAGAGAGCGAAGAGAATGGCTAGAGGACGTTGGCGCGGGGTGCGGAGCGATGTTTCGTTGGGGCAACTGGGATATAAATAAAGTTGCTTCCATTTTACACAGTAAAATAGAATTGATTTTCTTTTAGTATAACCGATGATCCCAGATACGGGGTTGCCGGGTTACTTCATTAATTATGACCACCTTAACACGCATTTAATAATATTTGTTTAGTATGTACTTTTCGTGCACTTCGATTTCTTCCCGCACTGTTCCGATTTTTCATTTCAATTCCAACGGTCCGAGACGATGTCGCCATCGTGATAAACGTAGGCGCCACCCACAGCTCCACGAGGGCGGTGTGGGCGAAGAGTTCGATGACGCACGGGCGTCGCCCTCCCGCTGTATCACCCAAGGGTCCGCTCACCCAAGGTGCAGGCAATGCCGACCGCCCCCCCCTCAATCCACGATCCGTTCCCTATCTCCCCGCTCCCCGCCCTCCCTTTCTCCCACGGCGACTCAGCGTCCACTCTCCACTCGCCTCCTAAGTTATGTTAGGTGCCGCCTTTACGACAATCACAAAGATTGCTCGCGATCCTCTCGTCGCCACTTTTACCACCCCTCGTCATATTTCTTATCCTTGAGTGACCGGAGAGGTGGGAGGGGGACATCCAAGAATGCGCCCGTATATCATCACATACAGCGCCCGCCGCCGTAACTCCGTTTTATTATGTCGATGATGAGCGGGCAGGGGGTGGCTCACCCGAGAAACTACACCCCCGAAGCACCCCTTCACGACACCACCCTCCGTTTTCGAATTCCGCCCCTTACGCGCCGTACGAGACGTGGCGCGGTCCTCGTAAAGGTGGCGGTGATATTAACACACACCCATATTACTCTCGCGGAGACGATCTTGAATAAATCTCTCAAATTTAACAGCACTTGCCGATGTTCGCTTTATAGCGCTAGGTATTTTTAAGCACTGTTTTAAAATCGGTGGCCGCCGCGGAGGGGGGGAGAGCCAGGCGGGGAAGGGTCTTCGCGAATTTATACGTCGCGATAAAGCTCTCGGGGAACAACGTAATGACGGAGTCTTCATGTTCTCCTCAAGTTTACAAAGAGAAGTCCGCGGAAGAGGAGTTGGAAACTCCAGCGCAGAATTTCTCTCTTCTTTAATTCCTACAGGGGGGCAAGTATTGACACTTCAAACTTCGCCCGTCCTGCAAGCGACCTCCTCGCAAAGGTAGACGACGACGGGCATTACTTACCGCCTCTGGGAACTGCTGGCACGGCCTGCCGAGGGTCGAACGAGGAACGTGGAAAACTGTCAAACAAATCATCCCAAATCGTTTTCTTTTCCTCCCGAGAAATTCCCTGCGTACCTTTGGAACCTTAAATCAAAGAAGAGGGCCGTAATAAATTCTAATCACTAGCGAGAGTCGTAAAGTTAGCCCGGAATTGGGGACTCGCGAGACAAATACGACGGGCAGAGGGATGAAAATTATCGTGCGGAAGGATCATCGAATTCTGATCAACTGGGACGAGCGGCCCTCGTCTCCTGGACTCTGGTAGTGACGGCAGAGTAATGTTTCTGGGACTTCGCTCTATTGGCACTGAGCGACCTACAGTGGATATTTTCTTATAAGAGGAGAAAAGATGCACACCGTACTTTATTATATTCTAAAGCCTTACAATAGCTTCTTGTTGTCATTTTTGTTAGCGGCTATCTCTACGATAAATCGAGAAACGTTGTGTCGAGGGGAAAAATAGATTCCTAATTCTGTCAATGTCTTCTGTGCTCTGTTTTTCACCATTCCATTCTTTTACAATAGTTGGGTGCCTTCCAATTAATCAACTATTATACAAAATGGACTGAAAACATTGTAACTAAATAAATTATTATTTTTATAATGTACTAAGAACTAAACGCCTGATGTTAGGAGGTGATTATGAAGACTCCAGACCACCCAGATAGTTCTTTTGGGGCTCATTTGAGTAGCTGAGAGCTCCTTCAGAGAATGCCCAAATTTGAGCCCTTTTTTAAAATCTAGTCGAACAATGTAAAATCTATGACCTTTCTCATAAATATGTGTAAGTTGAACGGTTATCATTTACACACTGTGAAATCAATGCTCTGTGGAACTCCAATGTCTTGGGCATAGTATTGTCGCGTATGTGTTGTGTGAGGAGCAAGGGACTAATCGACGAAGTTTCAAAGTTTCCGGAATACAACTTAGTTTAACTGCTGACACTTTGGGAGAATAAGCCACACCAAAGCAAAACAATCTAGCATAATGTATTTAAAATATGGCATTAGAAGTCTTAGGTTCTGTTCTTTAAATATTTTCTTATTCTAATTCACATTTGTTATGGACTACTGTATCGCAACCTGTCCTTGCTCCTTTACTGGATCAATTAACTCCTTGAACTCACAAAGGGCCTTTATCAAAAATACCAGCTAAAAATAAAGTTTGTGAAAGTATCAAGGTAATTGTATGTACTACTAAATCTCTCTCCATATTCCAGCACGCAAAAGAAGAACGACCAACTCACGCAAGAACGCAACGGAATCCACGGCAACGCCGCGATTATCAATCGCCCGCACTCTTTACTGCCTTCGCGAACGAGCATCGCCCACTAAATTCCTTTAATACCGGGCTCCACGACGCAGGGAGACACAGGGGGCGCACACCGCATGGGCTGGCGCCAGCTAGCCGCGCGTCGAGGTGGAGGCGGGCGGCGGCGGCTGAGACGATACATCACAAGGAAAAGTTTGCCTGAGCGGCGGCGGCGGCGGCGGTTCGCTATACTACGCAGCTAATAACTTTGTTTGACCGCCCGGGGCTAATCCCGAGCGAGAGGGGCATTTACGACAGCATAACGGCAAAATGTCGCGGCACATTTTTAGTAATATGGCGCCCATAAACGGCCATCCTGTTATGGGCCCATGCGGCCGATACGCAATCGCGGACGCGGCCTTCTCAGACTTCGCGGCGCGCCCCGCCCCCACCGCTCCGATCGAGCAGGTCTTGACCGGAGGTTGCGAAATAACATGCGGCCGGGTAGGGAAGCAGGCTTTTGTTTCTTATAAACCTGTCGCAGTGGTAACATGCGGTATCTTGTCAGCTACCTGGCGGGATTTTCATGTAAGATACACCGATATTTATTTAAGTTGTCGGATTTCGTACAAAATTTGACAAAACAAATGAAAAAGCAGTTTCGAAACATACTAAAGATAAGAAATATAGATCTTGGTTGTAAATCATTGATCATAAAACGTTCTGTGTTCCAATGGCGAAATCTATGCTAACATCGACCCACAGTTCACCCCTTTTTTGTCCGAGGCGCTGAATAGCACATCGCATTTACATTTAACATATTTTTACCGATCGCTCTTTCAGAAAACCTTGCACAGTTAAGGGTGTGTACTCCTTTTGTTTTTAGACAAAAATATTGAAGGAAGAGGAAAATTTAATTACCAAAGAAATGCATTTCGGTGTTATATTGTGTTCAACAATATTCGAAATGGAGTTGCATGAATAAATTCAGATTACAATATTTAGAACATAACTATACTGCAGTAAAATTTATCGAAAACAATGTGCTGTTTTTTCTATATTTTAAGTTTGACATGAGTTGTTCTCCTCAATCGTTTCAAAAATAGTTGTTGTTTTTTTCGAATCATTAGGGAGAATATTCCGAATGTAGCGATAAGGACGGGTATCTAATATTGAATGTTTGGAAGCTCCACAAAATTTTATATTTCGTTATAAATGTTACGTAGTTAAAAATACCTTTCATAAATATAAATTAAAAACTAATTATCAACCTCAACACGACCATTACAAACACCCTTACCTCATACTGACAAACAAACACACATTAGAAGCTAAAGAACCCAAGAAGTTTCGCAATCCCGACCTCCGCATGTCAAAACAAACAGCCTATCTGGACACCGCAAAATCACGGGACGCAGAGGACGACAAAGCGCGCGCGCGGAACCGCAGCAGCGAAATGTCAGACGAAGAGGAAACCACGCGGTGGCGGCGGCGGTGGTGGCGGTGGTGGCGGTAACGGCCGAGGTGACGATGGTAATGGAGGCAATGATGGCTGCTGCGGCGGTGGCGTTGGTGGCGTTGGCAGCAGCTGTGGTGGAGGTGGTGGTGGTGGTAGTGGAGGAGTTGGCGATGGTAAAGACGGTGGTGGTGGTGGTGGTGGTGGTGGTGGTGGTAGTGGTAGTGGTAGTGGTAGTGGTAGTGGTAGTGGTAGTGGTAGTGGTAGTGGTAGTGGTAGCGGTAGTGGTAGTGGTAGTGGTAGTGGTAGTGGTAGTGGTAGTGGTAGTGGTAGTGGTAGTGGTAGTGGTAGTGGTAGTGGTAGTGGTAGTGGTAGTGGTAGTGGTAGTAGTGGTAGTGGTAGTGGTAGTGGTAGTGGTAGTGGTAGTGGTAGTGGTAGTGGTAGTGGTTGTGGTTGTGGTAGTTGTTGTGGTTGTGGTTGTGGTTGTGGTAGTGGTAGTGGTAGTGGTAGTGGTAGTGGTGGTGGTAGTGGTGATGGCGGCAGCGGCAGCGGCGGCGGCGGCGGCGGCGGCGGTAGGCGAGGGTGATGGTGGTGGCGGTGATGATGGTGGCGGCGTGGCGTTGACGTGATGAGGTCGACAGCGTGTTGGTGGCGGTAGCGAGGCGGCGCTGACGGTGGTGACGGTGGCGATGGCGGTGGCAGTGGCAATGGCGGTGGTGATGGCAATGGCGGTGGCAATGGAGCCGGCGGTGGTGGTGGAGGTGGCGGCGCAGGACGAACGCAACGCAGATAAACGCGCGACGCACATGCACGAGACGTGCGCCGTCAGCGGCGGCCACGCGCGCGCGCGCGTGCGACGCACGTGAGAGCAACGCCGTGTCCCGTGCGCCGTTGCCCGGCCGCGCGCGATGACTCTTTTTACCCCCACAAGCCCCTAAAGCACATGGCAAACGGAGTACGTGAGGAATGCACGTATTCAATTAAGGAGCCATACACCGATCGGCCGCTGCTTTATGATCACTTGAAGGCGCTAGTGGTTTTCAAACCCGCAACTTCGTCCGTAGCGGGATTCAGTGAACAGCTTGTCGTGAAACATGCTGTTCATGCTCCACTGAACGATTTCTCAAACTGCGACCTGCGCCTCTTCTGCGATTGCTCTTCTCTGCGATTTCTAACCAATATGCTACAACCTCCGCTGGCCTGTGGCAATATAGCGCTCCATTGCTGACACAATGGATGGACGACGTATTGCTGTTTCTCTACCATTGCATTACTTTTGATACGGCTCACAGCAGGGGTACAGGGGCAACTAGTAACACGCGCCGTTTCAGAGATACTGAAATACCATGGCGCTATGCCACCGCAATCTGACCTCTGTCAAACTCGCACTCATCGACTGCTGTTCTCATTTTCATGCTGCAGATACTACGAGAAACCCTATATCGGTCATGACAAAATGCGCCAACACAAGCTACTTGCCCTGTTCGGAAGCCCGGCGCTCCTGCGGGCAAGTGCAACTTCCCCTGACTTCGTTCTCATTTCCCCTCTAAATCCAGAAAGAGATGTCCACGCGCAGGCTGAAACCATAAATCGCACTCGAAATATCACGACGAATGGTTGGTTCATAAGAAAATGTTTGCCATATGTTTTCCAATAAACACTTACTTTTAAATTTCGCGGCAGTTACTCTGGACGCAGTACCCGTAAACTCTAGTAAGTTTGTCACTTAGCCCGCGACCTTGACATAGGTGCCCTATAAGTTCCAAATTATCAATACGTCGCTTGTGACACTGTATTCCAAGTGCAAAATCTCTTCACTGATCGAAATGATCATAATGTAATGGCTTGGGCATATACTTTATTAGCACTCACCTGAAGAAAGTGAATCAAGAAAAGCGTTATCTCTATTTTTGGGCAGCATGAGTGCGGAATTTTACGTTGGCTGGACTGAAAGATATTTTACGTTCATTGAAAAGACCAAAGCTTTGCCTGATGAAGCCTTGCCATTGAAAAGAGCAAAGCCTGCCGATGGGAGCCTTGCCGTCAACTTGGAAATATGTCTGAAAACAGGGTCAAATTGACCGTATTAAACTGACGAGTTTTTTACTACGCTAATCAAACGCAACTACCTTAACACATAGAACGTTTTGAAACATCACCCATTATACATTGCATGCCAAATCTCTTCAATTCATCCATTTTCTTCATGTGTTTGCCAAAGGAATACTCGCGTGTCGGGCTGTGTGCGTTGTACGGGCGTTTTCTCTGTGATTGCGCGCACTCAGATCGCCGTGCCTCCGCGGTGCAGGCGGCATTGCGAAGTGAAGGCGGGGATTCACCCACCACCACACACGTGATGTTTGGATATGCAATAGTGAAGGGTCGCCAACTTTTTCTAATAGGGTCAAACTATAGGGAGTAAGAAATGAGGTCGGGACTTTTCTCATCAATACACAGGTGATCACTTGAGTAAAAATGAAGGGCTGTCAAGTTGTTGTTTTTTTTTTCACAAGGAGCAATGCAAGGGGTAAATTAGATGGCACATAATTATGAGGCCTCCCAAGCTACTCGATGTGACAGTGAAATTTTGAAATGGAGGATTGTTAACGTGTTCTCGTTGGACTGACACTGGGATGTGTCAATGGGAAATGTAGGCGGATACATGTGTTACTTTCGTATCAGACGCTCACACTTGGCCCGCGCTTTTCCGCAGCGGTGGAGGCGGGGGCGGCTCTAGGAAATGAAGGCGGGGCATCCCCCAGGAATACTCACGTGACCGGCGTGAGTGTGATAATGAGGTGTTGCCAACTCTTTCATATGTGATGGACCCAATACGTATTAATAAATTGGTTAAAGAGGAGGGTGCTAAATTGCCCATTGAAAGCGAGCTGCGGGAGTGTCAAAATATAGTCCAGAATTTCATCCATCTTTGTCGCAGAATGGAGGCGAAGCTGCCTCCATTCTCATCCATGTTTGCAATGAAAATGCTAGGAGGAGTGATTATAAATTCATTTTATCATTCATGTGTGGAAACTAGGACTTACTTACACTATTTTTAAATTGGAATTAATTGGTTATTTTGAGATACGTGTACGGGAAAATAGACTCCCAACACTTAGTATATATTTGTAAGTTTCCATGAATCAGTTCTAAAAAAATAATATTCGCAACTCGTACGAAGGGATCTTTGGCACACTCATTCAAAAATGACGAACTCGCCTCCAGCGTCATTCCAAAGGCTAACTTTTTGTTCTAGTTACATTAGTAACAATTGTTGGAGTGTCCTTGAAGAAGGGGAATGACGGAGGGTGCGTGTATTCCTTTTCGAATCGGACGCAGTCACTCGACCCGCACATGTCGTGCACCCGCACATGTGCTGGTAGGAGCAGAAGCGGGGGCGGCACAGGCAGGACGAACGGATACTTTTATGATAGTTGAAAGTGGAAAAATACAAGTTTGCCAACCTTTTTTTAGCGGTTACGACCGATGGCGTGTTTCTTTTCGTATAGGAAACGTGTAAACTGCCATTTGCAGTCGCGGAGGTAGCAATGAGAAATAAAGACGGGACTTCCCTCACGTCGACTCACATGATCGGTTGAAATGCAATGTTGGTAATTGTTTCTACTAAGGGGCAATTGATGAGGCACATATTGGATGGTAAACCAAGGATCAATGTACAGACTCAGATAAATGGAGTAGCCATAATAAAAGATTTCCAATGTTTTCCTGAAAAGTGGCAATCCATGGCAAAGGGATTGGAGAGAAAACAAGAGTAACTTAAAAATGCAAGGACAGCCAAAATTAAAAATTAATGGAAAACCTTTTATTGAATATATCCGTGGCATTAATTAATTATGTGCTGAATTTTTAAATTTATATACAATTTAAAAATAAAACATCTCATCTATAGTGTTATACACGTTTCCATGAATATTTTAATAATCTTCACAAAAATTAAATCAAATAACCCCACAGCCTTCCCTAGTGGCTCAAGAGAAATAAAAGATATTCTTCCCGCATGCCTAACCCACTAATAGATTGGGACGGAAGATTGCCAATTTTTTGCAGTGGGAAGAAACCATAGGGAGCATGATGGCGGATACATATGTCGCTTTTTGTATCGGACGCGAATACTTTGCCTGCCGCATCGGTGATGGCGGAGGCGGTAATGGGAAGTAAAGACGGGCTTCCCTCCGATACTCACGTGATTGTTGGAAATGGTATATTGCAGGGTTGCCAACTTTTTCGCATATGGGCGATCACTGGCGCAGAGTCTAGAAAGGAAACGTTGCGGCTTCCCTTGCGTTCATGTACGTGACCGGTTCAAGTGTTAGAAGTAGTGTAGTATTGCCAACATAATTTTATGTGAGAGAACCATAGAATATGAAATATGAAGACAGGCCTTCATTAGTAATCAAATAATTGACGGAGATATGAAGACGAGAAATTTTAATTTTTTTCTTTCCATTCTTTCTGTTCCCAAGGGAAAACAAAGTTCAATATTTCCTCATGTGCAAATCCATTATAGACGGAAGTTGAACGATGGAATGGTGGAGAAGTGGAACGATGAAGGAATGCCACCTTAATCTTTTAGAGGTGTTCTATGGCACAATAGGTAGCTGCGTCCCTAAGCAAACCCGCTTCGAAACGCCTTCTATTTAGCATCAAAGGCTTCATTGAATATTTTTTGACGTTACATTAACAATAACACAAAAATACATTTTTTCTCTCCTTGAAACTGTTTTATACACACAATTCTTACACCGACGAACTTAACTGAAAGTAGCAAATAAGAAAATTATATTAGAGGGTAATGCACCTCGACCATATGATGAATGGGATAAACTATTGCTGACATTAAATAGCGTAGACATCAAATGACATTCTGATAAATGTCAGAAGGTCGGAGATTACCTCGCCAAAAAGCCTTATGAAGTACCAGCTGACGGGAAGTGCAGGCAGTAGTTTCTTCGTAACCCTGATACCCCCGTGACGAAGAAGCATTGCGAACTTTCGAGCAGCGTTGACAACAGACATTTGGGACTCGAGAGTCTGTCGGAAAATTGGTTAGAATGCTCTTTGACGTCATATATGGTACTAATTGCGCATCGCTTATCGTGGATCGATAGGTAATGAATATGTTCTACAATGCTTTTCCGAGGAAGTCTTGGTTTTTATAATTTCAGTGATTCACAAAGTCTGTTCATAAAATATTACCCCGAAGCCGAAGAGTAGCGACATATCGATTCTCTTCTTTCAAAAATTAAAAAAAGAACAAAATTTGTTCATTTTCGTAAAACTATTGATTTACGACTGTCATTTGGAGTATTCTTTTCAGTATTTATTACTTCTTTTAACTGAATTTATCTAATAATAGTTGTGTATATCGCGAAGGTAACGTGAACTTATGTTTTTGCGTTAGTCTTATACCGGCGAAATTAAGTTGTGCTTATGCCGCAATTGTGATGGCAGAAACAGGTCTACGAAGTACTTTCATAACAGTAATGTAATCAGCATGTTATGACGACGTTACCCCAATTTTCTCATCACCTGATCGTGTTCCTGCTTTCATGTTCCATTTTCGTAGGTACCTCGTCAGACTCACCTTCGTCGCAATATTTTCTGCACACTTTCTATCGCCATCCCGTCAAGTATCTGAACACCGATTACGTAACACGATATACATAGAACTAGGAGGAAAATCTCGAGTAGGGAAGCAACTCGAACAGATTTGCGGCTGCAAAAAAAAAAAAAAAACGCGATACGTACCAGTGGATTTAAAAACAACCCTCGCCATCTGGATGTTCAATTTAAATTATCAGTCGTACTCTTCCACTTCCGCAGGCGCGCAATCCGCAGCGCGCAGCAGGCAGCAGCAGCAGCAGCGTGTGACTAAGAGCGCACGGGGCCGAGCAAGTGTCTTGTATCTGCACCGCAAACCGCATCCGCAGGGGGAGCAGCAGCTTCTCACTCGCGACGCACGGATGAGGAGGCAGCGACGGACGCGTGGCGGCGGTGGCAACGCCAGCGCTAGTGGTAGTGGTGCGGTAGAGGTAGCAGTTTTGGTACTGGTAGAGGATGTGATAATGGCCGTGTTAATCGATCGTGGTGGTGATTCCAGTGTTAGATGTAGTGGTAGTTCTAGAAGCAGTGATAGTGGTAGTGGTAATGGTGGGGTAGAGCTAGAAGCAGCAGCGGCGGTAGAGGTAGCAGTTTTGGTACTGGTAGAGGATGAGATAATTGCCGTGTTAATCGATCGTGGTGGTGATACCAGTGTTAGATGTAGTGGTAGTTCTAGAGGCAGTGGTAGTGGTAGTGGTAATGGTAATGGTAATGGTAATGGTGCGGTAGAGCTAGCTGAAGCAGCGGTAGAGGTAGCAGTTTTGGTAATGGTAGAGGATGTGATAATGGCAGTGTTAATAGGTCGCGGTGGTGATTCTAGTATTAGTTGTAGTGGTAGTTCTAGAGGCAGTTGTAGTGTTAGTGGTAGTGGTTCGGTAGAGGCAGCAGTTTTGGTAATGGTAGAGGATGTGATAATGGCAGCGTAAATCGCTCGTGGTGGTGATTCTAGCGTTAGTTGTATTGGTAGTTCTAGAGGCAGTGGTAGTGGTAGTGATAGCGAGAGTAGGGATGTGACATCGATGTCGGTGTTTTGAAAACATCGTATAGTTTATGGAAACACCGATATTTTAAACAAAGATGTATAAAAAGTCATTGTTTTTAACATGGATCTTTTTTGTTCGATATTTTACTTCTTTATTTTACGTTTTAGTTTTGTTTGTGAAAGGTCCCCATAACACAATTGTATAAAGGTAAATTATGAAATAATAACTGGTACCACTTTCAGTTTATGTGTTGGAATTAAACAAACGCTGTTTGTACTCTCTTCATCGTGAGTTCATTCTCCTTAATATATTCTAACTTCGTTTTCAGATAAATATTAATTATAAATTACTAAACACGGCTTCTGGAAAATAAAATTTTATTGCAACCGAATGTATCCACCTTAAAAACACCGATGTTTTTGATTCATGTGTTATTAACATCAATGGCTTTAATTTTGTTATCGATGTCGCATTACTAACTGTAAGCGAAAGTAACACCGGGAGTGGAAGGAAATCTTGTCTTGAAAAGCTACAGAGAGCAGTGATGGGAATGAAATGAGGAAGATCAGGGCAAGTTCCATTCATCTGGATTTTCTGTAGACCATTGTTTGAAGAACATCTACAGTCTATTGTTTGAAATCATCGTAGCAACTTATTGAAATAAAATAAAAATTTTACTCCAGATAAAAAAATTTTGAAACAATAAAACAAACGTATAAACACACATTATTACAAAATAGTAATTAAATGAAAGACGTATAGGGAAGTATTTACATTTTCTGCGTGAATAATACGTATCAGTTAAGAATTACATGTACAAGTCGAGAAACCACCGATGAAGGTATTCAGAGAAAGAGCGCAATGGTGGTAATGGGGACCCTGGTGGCGGCGACGGTGGCGCCGTTGGAGACAGTGGTGGCGATGGCAGCTACTGCTTCTGGGGGGGGGGCGAGGCCCCCGCCGGGGACGCTTATCGGGGGTGGCGGCGGCGGAGGAGGATGTGAATCAGAGGCCGGGGGCAGATAGCGCCGCTCATTTTTCATGCACCCGTGGCGGGGGGCGGGGGGCGGGGGGATGGCGCGCGACGTGGGGCGGCGCCGGGGAGCGAGGCCGATCGCCCCCGAGTGGGACGGCGGGCAGAGGGGAGAGTTCGCAGCACAGGTGCAGCCCTGGGTGGTTGTAGAGCAGGCTTGCCCAAAACAATGACCCTAGGGCCAACGCACAGGGATGTAATGGGCACACTGATGGCCATCGTGACACGCACAATACTTAGTGACTTCTGGGAACATTGGATTTGCAGAAAGGTGTGCGGCTACTGTCCGTCCATCGTGACGGGCTTGTTTCAAACACTTGGGTCGTCGTTTAGGCATACAATAATAATCATCTATCCAGTTTTCGAATTACTAATTACTGAACAATATTCCCGGGAACGTTAATGTTTTTGTGCAATAGACACGATCTCCCTGTTCTGCTGTTTTCATGGAGAGTAAAAATTAGAAAGAAATACTTTGCGACGTGGTAATTCGTATTACGATGAGCAATACGGTGCAAAGTGTCGTAATACAGTACAATGACTTATAAGTAACAACAGGTCCCACTTGTACGCAGAGACTCATTAAACTGCAGCGATACTACCTCCCACGAGGTCCATGACGTCCTTTAATAATATTAGGAACAAATATTGAATAAAAAGGAAATAAAGTAACAGTGAAATAACGTGGAATATCTTGGATCATTTGCAAGTACGACGAATAATGCCCAGCTATAATTCTAAGTCAGAATACGTATTTCAGAGTTCGTTTATTATATAAGAGCGACGAAATACACATATAAACAAATCTACAATAAAGTAACTAAAAGACAACCAACCAGCTCAGCGAAGAATAATGACAAGACAAGGAAGAAACGAATCACGTTCCAAAGCTGCGCGTAGCAAGGCCTGACCCGTGCAGAAACGGCGCGTTTTCGAGCGCAAACGTAAGCGAAGCAGCCGGAGCGAACTGCCGGGCGCACGGGCGGCGGCGGCAGCGGCGAGGGCGGAGGGGCGGGGGCGGAGGGGCGGGGGCGCTGCACAGGTGCGGCCGGGCGGGTTGCGGCGGCGTTGGCGGCGGCACATCAAATCAAATGACGGCGAGCGCGCGGCGTGGCGCGCGCCGCGCATTCAGATGACGATCGCAGCGCGCTGGCGCGTGGGCCGCCGCCCGCGAACGTGTGCGCTCCGCGTGCGCGTGTTTTCCCCGCTCGTGAAGTAGCTCGCATTACGCGCAGGGAACGGTGGCGGAAGTGTGGGCGGCGATGGCAGCGGTGGAAGTTTCGGCGGTAGTGGAGGTTACGGGCGTGGGGTTGGCAGAAGTTGTGCAGACAGGGCAGACGGGGGCAGGGGAGGCGACAGGGACGGGGTCCTCCGTGGCGGTGGGACCGTGGCGGTGGCGGTGGTGGCGGCGAGGGCGGCGGGAGCGACGGTGGCCTGCGAGGGTGGCGTAGGTGTAGGGGCGGGGGTGTGGGTGGGGCGGGCGAGTGCGCGCGTGTTTGAAGGGGTCGTTAGCCACAGCTGGGCGGCCCGGCGCCGGCCGCTCGCCGCCCGGTGGGTGGGTGCGCTATGGGAGAGTGCGCGAGAGCGCGGAAGGTGGGCGAAAGGGCGAGCGCTGGCGGACGAGCGAGACAGACAGATGGGAGGTGGGGCAGATGGTATGAAGGGGATAGTTTGCTCCTGTGGCGGCGTATCGTGGTGAACGTCGTGAACGGACGGCATGGAGGATTAAAAGAACAACCTAGTGACGATTTATAGAATTGAGTAAAGAAGGTTGGAAAGGTAATGAAGATCGGGAATTACGGTAAACGAAAATAAACTACTAGACACATTATAAAAGCATATCCTATCTCACATTATGTGTAACTTTTGCAATTTTCAAAAATTCAGAATTCAACGTTAATGAAACCCAAGACACTTTTAAGTTTCCTTTGCTCTAACCGAAGAAAAACTTTAAAAAAGCAATTTAGAGACTTTTTCAAAAATATTGTAAACCGTTTATTCAAGCACAAATAACGCGAAAACTACTCGTGTTGTAAAACAGTTGTGAATTATTTTATTTACAGATCTGCCTTCGTAAAACGGATTACGTTAAGAAAAGATGTTATCAAAAATATTATAATTTAAGGAAGTCGCCAAAAAATTTAAAGTTTAACTATTTTAGAAAATCTACAGAGTTCAACGATAATGAGATCTGCGCCAGATTTTAAGCGTCATTTGCTCTATCGAAAAGGAAAATTTGATTAAAAAATTGGAACAATTTTTCAGAAAATTTTGGAAATTATGTTGCGGCCTGACGTAAAGAACTCCACAAAATCTACATAACCGTTTCAAATTCTTAGGGCCTCGAGTTTGACCAAATTTGGGAAGCTAAATTTTGGAGAAAATCATCTGAACTCTCTAGGCGCTTAGGCTGAGCACTAGGTACAGATGGATCGATGGAGACGTTGGCCGTCAACGAATTTTCCGGGATCAAGGACAAACAAAATGTGTATTCTGACTAAACAGAACATGCAAGAGGAAGAAATTTACTTCATACAGGAACAAGATTTATCCACTTATTCGATATTAGGGCCCAACAAAACTAGTTTTTCTGTCGAAAAATCGTGATTTTTTGCGAATAAGTTCATTCGAACATTTCGTGAGTGTGCGCAAGTGTGTTCGTGCAAGTGAGGATGGGTTCTGCGAGTGTTTTCTTGCGTGTTCGTGCGTGTATGTTTGTGCGAGTATGTCCTTGCGTGTTTGTACGAGTATGTTCGTGTGAGTGTGTTCTTGCGTGTTCGTGCGTGTATGTTTGTGCGAGTATGTTCTTGCGTGTTCGTGCGAGTATATTCGTGCGAGCAAGTTCTTGCGTGTATGTTTGTGCGAGTATGATCTTGCGTGTTCGTGCTAGTATGTTCGTGCGAGAGTGTTCGTGCGAGTGTGTTCGAGCAAGAGTTCCTGCGAGTGACCAAGTCATTGTGGATCCGCACATTCGATCTGAAAGTCCAAACATCCCAAAAGCGCGCGACAAGCGGAGCGCGGCCGCCCCACGCTGGAGCCGCGACTTCCGTGCCGCGCGCCAGTCCCTCCGCGTTCGCCGACGCGCGCGGCGAAAAACAGATCGGCGGTTTAAATATGGATGTCAGCCGCCGTATTTATGGGGCTTCGGAACACAGGGGCGAGGGAGCCTGCAATGAATTTCACTCGAGGGGGTGAAGGGGGGTGAAGGGGGGAGAAGGGGGGGGCGGCAGGGCTGCTCCCGCGCGACGCCCGGCGTCGGCTCAAGCGTCGAAAATTGCGCTCGGTGCACCATTGCGCACCGCGACATATGCAGCCGCCAGCCGGCGCGGGGAATAGGGCTGCAGGGGGAGGGGCAGACACAGCTCGTCATGCCCCCTGGGATCAGTGCGGGAAACGAACCCAAAACTCAAAACTAAAATTAAATATAAATAATTAAATAATGTATTAAATAAAATAATATTGGAGAAGTATACACACTCGAATATTTTGCGAGAATTGGTGAAAGGGTGCATTTGAGATATAGATGATGTATTTCAAATATGAAGCAACTTATCAATATATTTTGGCTCCACTATCCTTACCAGTGTAGTTTCAAACAAAGTATTGATTTATTTTAAAAAATTCTGAATTTATACTAAAGATTTCCCGAATAAAGAATATGTAGTTCGTTAAATAATATAGAAAATATAATTATAACATTAATAAATGTTTAAAATTTTTATATTACCGCTTCAAAATATATTATATTTTGTCTCGTATCAAAGCGTCTTGTTGCTGTTCCACAATCAGACTTGTCAGAGGCCACGTCACAGTGGGTCCGAAGAAAATTCGTGTGAGCTTTGGAAAAGATGTATGAAGCCACTGTCTCTTGATGGTCACATCAATCTGGAACTTGAGTTTATTTTCTTAGAAAGGTAGTTTGCTTCCTGTCAGAAAAATTTAACCGGTTCGTGATTTTTACTGAATTCATCAATCATTCAATACTGCAAGATCGAAGAACTTTTCGTGAAATGTCGCGTATCCAAAATGCAAAACCTGTTTTTATCTTTAAAATGTAACTCAACGCATACAATTACGTTTTAGTACCTCCCAGAACAGCATAATGTTTTTGTCATTTTAAATGAGAATCATTACATTACTACGTAATCATACAGTACCCTTAATAGCCGATGAACGCTGATATTCGCAATAACTCACGAAAATAACTACTTCATAACTACTTCGCGCGTCTGAAAATACAGTTTGCTGGTACTAGACCTAAATATAGAACATATAATCCACTTACACAAAATATCCTCCCCATGATATATTGTTTGCGTTATTTATTATCGGCTTTTTAAATGACAAAATTAGCCACCACACATAGCTCTCGTTCCATTACCTTCTCGAACACGCCCGCCCAACGTATTTTCGCCTATGACATTACCGCACGCACAACCACTCAACGGATAAAAACAGCACGTACGAGAATTATCCGAGGGGGGCTGGAAAGTTACCGCAGGATCGGGCGTTCCATTCCACCTTAATGGAGAATAACGGAAGCCTCTCCTAGCAATGAGAGCACTCCGCAGCGTGGTGGACGAGCGTCGCGACGCTTTTCCAAATCATAAAAAAGCCATCCGCTCGATTTCGACTGTCGGCGAGTATAAATAATTCAAACCTATTTCCATCGAAGTGATTTTTAAAGATCGGAGCACCGTCCGTTGTTTTCGAGGTTAAAAAACAAAATCGAAGATGCAAATGACCGGACCGGCAGGGCGAATCTGCACCTTGCCCGCGTCGCCACCCCCGGCCGCGCAGACCGCTCGCTCTCCGTTGTGACCGCTGCCGAGCGCAATTATGTAAACGGACACGCGGAAGCGGGGACGGCGCGGGCGACGAGATCGACGGGGCGATGGTGGCGTCGAGGGCGGCGAGGTCGGCGAGGACGGAAAGGGCGATGGCGACGACGGTGGCGTCGAGGGCAAAATTCGGGCATCATAGACGGAGGGCGTGGCGGGGCTGATAGTGACCTTGGTGGCAGTGGGAGAATAGATGGCAAGGGGGAAGATGGGACGGGACAGGGAGCAGTATTGGTGGGAAGAGCGGCAGAGAGGGCGAACAGAAGGAGGGGACGGTGAGGCAGGCGAGGCGGGGTGCGATGGTGGTCGAGGGCGGCAAGGGCGATGGCGCCGACGGTGGTGTAGAGGGTGGTGAGGGGCACATGATAGACGGATAGCGAGACGGAAGTGGTAGAGGGAGGTACAGAGGGCGATGAGGAAGTCTGGACGTTGGGTGGGTGGGAGCGGTAGTGGTAGTGGTAGCAAGAGCGGGGAAGAGAGCAGCGGAGAGACTAGTAGAAACAGATGGGGTGGGGCGATGCGGAGGCGGCGAGGGCGATGAGAAATTCATAGATGGATAGCGTGACGGGACTGACAGCAACCTTGGTGGTAGTGGGAGAATAGAGGGCGGCGGGGGAGACGGGACTTCGGGGGCGGTAGTTGAGGAGTGGGCAGCGGAGAGAACGCTCTCTTCAGAGGGAAAGGGTAGGCCGGAGTGGCCTGGGAGGCGGTGAGGCGGCGAGGCGATGGGATGCGGGCAGCTGGGGGGGTGAGAGCTGTGTCAGGGGCGGAGGCGGTGGGGATTGCAGGGATGTCTGGCAGCGAGCGCGCGCTACGTCGAAGGTACAGCTAATCTAATCACCACGGCACGGCGGCGCTGCGGTGCGGGGGCGGCAGCGGCGGGCAGTGGTGGAACGGGGAGATCCCGCAGAGAAGCCGGTCCGGACCGATCACCGTACTCAGATAAGTCACTGCGGCGGACTTATCGTGCCGGCTCGGATGCTCGCGTTTTTTTCGGCGGGTGGCGGTTTGAAATTTTTTTCCGGGCGCGTTTTTTAATTTATCCGCCCCGGCCGGTTTCCTATCGCCGGTATCTTGCGGCGGTGGCGGTCGCGTCGCCGGTGCCCGGACGGATATCTCCGGCGCGCTCAGAGCGCCCCGCTTCGGCTAATGACACTGGACTGATGGTGACGGGCGGCATATGCCACCTCCGAGTTTCCTGATCAGTGATGAGGGATTCGTGAGTTCTTTGGTGGACGAAGAAGAAAGGTAGATGCAATAAGCACAATTCTGGGTTGTTGATAATATAAATAATACATTTGAATTGTAAATTCATTTTTAATAGCTGTCTGACAACCGTATTAGAATTGTTTTCTTTTTTACTCCTCTATGTACTGCTGTTTAACCTAACCATGGTAAGTAAGTTGTGTAAATAATAAAAAAAATATGTCGAGATGTAAGCATACTTCAAGAAGTTATTAAGCAATTTCTTCTAGTTTTTGTAGTAAATTAATCAAAACGAAATATCCTACATTTTTTATAGTCAGTGCCACGTAAAAAATGTATGCTCTGTTTTTATATGCAATGTGTACTGAATTACGAAATGCATCCGCGTATTAGAAAATATTTAAATTAATCCATGAGCGAATGGACAATGATTCATTTACATCATTGCGCTACTAATGAAACGTTATTTTTATTTCCATATTCGACTGGAAGAGACAGCCACCATTTGAAATATCTTCGTTTGCCGGAACTATCTACTGAAATCAACTAGTATTTTTCGGGAAGCAATTCTCAATATAAGTAAAGCTGTGATTAATATTAGCATTAGAATACTTCTTTTCAAACGACAGAGTTCTTTCACTGGTGAGCGACAGAATAAAAATTGGACTACAGGGCGCAGATGTCCTGGACTAACCACCTGCCACACCCGAGAGGGGGGTCATTCAATGCACTATTTGCGGCTTATGGACACCTGGAACCCCGAATGTATTGTCGTGCATAGTTCTTCCGCACTGAGGCCTTTTCACCATTATCCTGGCATTCTGATTCACTTCTATAAAGCGTAGACTGTCTATACGGATATAATACTTACAGAATAGAACGCTGATGTAAGAAAGCATTATACAAGTAATACTCAACCGATGACAGTAAAAGAGTTTTGTCCCTCTTCTTGAACTAGTGCACAGGAATACGTCATTTATCTTAAATGTGGCCACACTAATGTAGATTTCAATTAGTTATATCACATTTTACAACTTCTACAACACTCGCAGGATATATTTATTTTCATTTACTTTCGTGAAACAAATATCAAATTGATTTTCAGTCGGCAGAACAGATGGTTCATTATCGAAAATCGTTCTTCATTTAAATAAATCAAATGCTAATAATGAAGACGCCGATAAATATGAATTGTAGGATTTCGATAAATATGGGTAACAAATCTTATATTATGTGCACGGTTCGCTTTAATTATTACTCTTTATTCTCATTCTCTTACCTCTGACACTGGATTCCTGTTTTCTCTTCACTCACTATTACTCTCATCTACTCACGAGCATTTTTCCAAACTCCAATACTCTTCATCCTTTAGTGCTGTTCTTTTCTAAACGGACACACCTATTTAGCCCATTCCCGGTAATCGGCCTTCCACTCTTTAACTTCCATGATTTCTCTTATAGAAGAAGCCAGCTACCTGTAACATTGACGGTGCAGAGACGACGGCGAAGATTTCTGTTCGCCGTACTTCAGAAAATATATCTCTGTTGTTTCTTTTCTAATATTCAAGATTCCCTGTAACTGTTCCAAGTTTGGTAGCAAAAATTAAATAATTGTCCATCCAATAACGGACTTCTTGACTTAATACTTGAAATTGGATTACTCTTTCATCCCTCTATCTACTTGGTTCTACTCATTACATTACAGAGCAGGTGTTACTTTATTTATGACGCGTTCGCCATGTGGTCCCGTAACGTTACTTCTAGTCTTTCTCCTTCCATTCCAAGCAACTAATCCCTCTGCGAGCACTCTCATATCATTTAATACATTTCCCCTTCCTCTTCATACTCGACTAGTTGATCCTGGAAGTCGACACGTACTCATCATAACCTGGCCCTCCCTAGCAGCACTACATTCTCTCCTTGACAGCTCCTGCCAATTCGAGCGTCACTCACCCCGTTCGCCCTTCGACGCGTCACCGCCCCCCCCCCGGCGAGAGGGGCGGAGCGCGGGGAGGACCGCGTATGCAAACAGGGTGGCCGGCAGACACGGCAGTGGGTGGTAGTGAATGCAGTGGAGGTGGAGGGGAGGGTGAACACAGAGGCGGTGGGGAGGCTGGAGGGATGATGATGGTCGTACTAATGGTGATAGGGAGAGTGGAGGTGAAGATGGTGAAGTTATTGTGCGGAACGGACATGACGGTACGGTGGTGGCGGGGGTATGGTGACTTGGGGTGGTGACAGTGGAATGGTGATGAGGCGCTTGCAGATGAGTGGTGACGTTGACTTGGTGACGATGAGATGATCGGGGTTGGGGTCGGGTATGCGAAGTGGTCGCAGATGGGTGGTGGCGTTATGTTGGTGACGGTGGAGTAGTAGAGTGGTGTCGGGGACGAGTCGTGGAGGTGAGGGGGTTGCAGAGGGGTTGTGGCGTTGGGTTGGTGACGGTGGAGCGACGGCAGTGGGGAGGAGATGGTGGGCTGGCGCAAGGGGGGTCGTGATGTTGAGGTCCTCAGCATGGATCGGTGGGGTGGTGGCAGTAGGGAGCGACGACGGAGGCGCAACGGTGGCGACGGCAACGGCGATGGAGGCAGTGACAGTGGCAGCGGCAGCGGCGGCGGCTGCAGCTCATCTGAATAGATGAGGCGCGCGGATCGGGTGTCGCGCGTGCATATGCCACGGGCGAGCGGGCGCTGGGGCCAGGTGTCGCTGCAGCAACCGGTCCTCTGTTGCGCCGCGGAGGGGCGGGGCGAAGGGGTGCGGGCAAAGCGGTCTGTTCCCTGGCGTCCTCCGTAGCGCCAAAGCACCGTTGCTAATCGCGTAATCGCATGACTTGTAATGAAGTGTAAAGCCGTGAAACGATGACACAAACGAACTTCTATGCGCTTTGTGAGGGAAGGGTGTTGGCCACTGCAGATTATTTCTTTCTTTGCGTGTTGCTGATGCGATAAGCGACCGCGATCGGAAGTCTTTTAACCAACGCGCTGAGACCAATGAGTCAGAATGTACAGATGTTTTATCGCCAAAATAAAAGAGAATCATTTATTTTTAGCAAAAACTATCGGGAAGAGTTTAATTTCTGCTAGTGTCAGAACATTAACATTTAGGAAGGAGTTAAATTTTTCTCTTAATTGAAAGAGCAATATTTTGCGAGAGTAATGCCGATGAATTAAGCTGGCACTACGAGTATATTTGGAGACGATAAAATTTTGTGAGCATCGTCAGTAATATCATACTGCTTACAATGAATCAGAAAACTGAGTGAGAATAAATTAAATGAAGTAATGGACATGATTCTAGTAAAAGAGCCGAGTGTTCTGAAGCATTAAGAACCTATATAATAATCGTTTTAAAACATCAAATACATTTCCAGTACTCAAACTCAGACATACTAAACACAAAATAAGTTACTAGTACGTCAACACAATCTACAGGAACGAATTAGAAGTACATCTGACGAGAAACAGTCACGAAAGGATACGACCCAAGGCCATTCCGCCCTGTCTTTCATTCAGCACGAAAAGACAGTCCCTCTCGTTGCACTTCCCTTTCGGGAATGAAACGCAGCTTCGCGCCGAGTCGGAGGTTCGCGATGCCCGGGCAATCTCGCCCGCTTTTACAACTCGCTTTCATTTACGTTCCCGCACCTTGGCGAGACCCTTTGGACACCCCTGGATAAATCATTATAAAATAGGATTAGACACGCCTGGCCGGCAAGCAGGCGGCAGAACGCGTGCGCGGCACTAAAAACAGAATGGATAGCAACGCGGAGCTTATGTTTCAAATTGAATGAAACAAAGCCGCTCCCGACGCCAAATATGTGGGAGTGAAAGGGGGGGAGAGTGGGAATGGGGACAACCCCGGGTGGCGAGGTTTGGTTGACGTCGGAGAAACTGAGAATAGAGGAGGTACGTGAGTAAGGAAAGTGGTGTAGTAGCTTTCCTAGAAGTATGCCTTTCATGGGTAAATTGAAATATACACAATTGTTTCAAACCTCTAGAAGTTGTGAATGCACAACGCGTGTATATTTTATTTAAAGTTTTCACGTTGAGTCTATATTTTCATGCTTTCATTGTAATTAATAATAATAACGTACATAACATATTTCTTAATGGATTCTGGTCAGTTTCGAAAGTTTAGACGGTCGATACAATACTTCTTAATACGCAGTTTTAATTGTAATAATAATTTACCTACTCAAAAATACATCACACATTTTTATAAAAAAATGACTTTTAAATAATTAGTTTTATTTGTGATTATATTATTTCCGGTAAAAATTTTGTAAATACTTAATACGGTATATAATAATATTAGTGATAAAATGAATAATAATAATAATAATAATAATAATAATAATAATAAGAATAAGAATAAATAATTTCTTCCTCATTTAATGTCGTTAAGTGTACCTTTCTATCTAGATGTATGAAATTCAATTAAGACTACGCGAGAACAAAAGAATGTGGCATTTCGAATGAATCGCAGCGCTACTTTGAACGCAACGCAGTACAGTTCCAAGGGCCCAACTGCGAGAAGCGAACTGCAGACTGCGCGCGGAAGGTGCTCGTCGCAGCCCGCCGACGGAAAAGACCCAGCCGGATTTTCTTTTGGGCGAGCGCAGGGCGCGGCCGGGCGTGGAGGCGGCCCGAAGAGACACGGGCGTGGCGTGGCAGGACAGGAGCGGAGCGGGGGCGGGGCGGGAGAGGAGCGGGGGCGGAACGGGAGTGGGTCTGGAGCGGGCGGGGCGGGGAGCGGGCGGGGCGGGGAGCGGGTGGGGCGGGGAGCGGGCGGGGCGGGGAGCGGGTGGGGCGGGGAGCGGGCGGGGCGGGGAGCGGGCGGGGCGGGGAGCGGGCGGGGCGGGGAGCAGGCGGGGTGGAGCGGGGAGCAGGCGGGGTGAGGCGGGGAGCGGGCGGGGTGGGGCGAGGAGCGGGCGGAGGCGGGGGCGCGGGAGACGGCTCTCCACCACCACCACCACCACCCCGCACCTTTTTATGGGGCTCGTGAAATTGGACTAATCTTCTCATTCCCGCGCCCGATGCCCGGGTAATACAGTCTTTGCAACGGGCGGCGGACGGCGCGCTGCCGGGGCTGCGCAGGGCCACGGTTAATTGTGAAAAAGGCCTCGCCGCCCGCTCAGGAGGACGGGGCGGGAGGGATGGGATGGAGCGAGGGGGTGAGGGCGGCGTGTGAGGACGGCGAAAGAGATCCGTCTTGCTCGGCGCTGCGCAAACAGTCCCGTCCCCCGTTCCTCGTCTGGGTCTCCCTGTGACGAGACCAATGCGGCGTACTAGCGCTTCCCTCTGGAGCACGGGACCGGGTTATGAGGAACAGAAGCCGGTTTGAAATAGATCCCCAAGGGAATATACATATAAAAAATGCCATAGATAATACCACAAGTTCTTTGGAAATTGTCGATAAATCCCCGACTCGCGAAGGCAGGAGGGAATTTATCTGAGAATTTCCAAATCACGAGTGATATTTAATAGGACTATTTCACAAATGAAATTACGTCCAACAGAATTCCACAATGCGCCAAATATTGATAATAACTAAAAGCATATTAAAATAAAAGGTTATGTTGTTGTACATATGCAGTTTATTGCAAGTCAACATAGCGATCGCTACACACCGCCTCCTAAGATGGATGATTCGCAACTTATTATTGCCAGTAGGGGGTGCGTTAATAAAAGTCGGATAGAAAAAGCGATAATTTTTTGAGACACACCGCCCTAATTGAGGCATTTCATACGTGTAGTTAAATACTTTTCGTTTAAATTTCACGGGTGGAAAAGTCATTATTATAATCATGACGGTGCATTTAATATTTTTGAATTAATTTGAAACACATTATGGTTTTTCTTTAAAGAAATGAATCTATCGTCACATTAAAAATAACTTCATACCACATGAATAAAGTCGCAAAATCGAACCAATAGTGTAAAATCGAATATAAAATATGAAACTATATATTATTTTATTTTGACAGGATACAAAATCGAATCTGTACATGCAATGTAAACAGTTTCTACCTCGAAGATCCGAGTAACAGGAAATAATTTATCGCAATATTTAAATGAAGGCATACAATGTTGAACACTCATAATTATTGGTCATGTGAAAATTTAGAAATTCACTCCTTTACATCCTCATTCTCTTCTCAAGCTCCTGGCAATTTCATTTTCCTCTTCGTGTGAAACTACTTCTTTTTCCAAACGAACTGCAAAAATAAATCTAATCAAGATATTTAACTTGGGTATGTTCGGAATACAATGCATGCTATTACAAAAGATTTCTACGCGATATAACATTTCCAAATGAATTTACCTTTCATCCACTTTAAAAAAATATTATTACAGGAAAATTCAATTCATCGTGCTAGTTTTTCCAGGTTGCGGGATCCACTCTAAAAATTCACAGTCCAAGTAGTACCTAAACACGAACCACGTTTGTAAAGCAAGCGTGTTGCTTTCCAGCTTAGAAATAACTAAATAATATTGCTGAAGAAACTAGAACAGAACAATTTAAAGTTAAAACATGGAGCAATATTTCAAAATCGACCGCCAGCAATTTTCCACATTGCATTCAATCAATTCAACATTCAATCAGTCCATATTCGTTTCGAATTGAGAATGTGTTAATAAATAAAGCAGTCAATTCATATATAAATTGTTTTTTATGAAATAACTGTTTTTACGGCCTTGATGATGAAATAAACATGGAAACGTCTGCAATAATAAATATTTGTCTTAGAGCGCAAACCTTGTATGTCCACTCTTCGTCATTTTTGAGTTTACATCATTTTGGAAACCTCTCATTCACATCTACCCAATGTACAAAGGTTGTATGTCTTGTAAAAAGGATCACGCTTTTTCCCAGGAAGCAAACAAAATCGATCCATAAGTAACTGCACCTTTACAAACTTTCAAGCTTGGTTTTCTCGTATAAACTATCGACATTGTTTACTACTAAAAATGCAAATGACGTATTGTCAAGATGCCACGTACTCATAGAACGTGGTCAAAATAACAGATTAATTTCAAAACATTTCCAGGCAATTCGAGTGCAGTGTTTCAGAAGGTACCCAAATACGCTCAGCTGCCGGCTACTCTTGCACTGCCCGCTCTCATTGTCTAAGGCGCGCTCAATCACTGCCCTTGTTAGCCGATTGATTGATTGTTGACTAGTGATTGCGGGCGCGTCAACAGTTGTCATGAGACCCGCAAGAGTAGTGCATGCTTTTATCACGAGATTCATTGAAGATTCCGAGGACGCCAACTACTAAGGTCTTTAGCCTCGTACGCGTAGAGCAAGTTTTATGGCGGGAAATAGCGGAGTTCATCCCCCGCTGGATGGCGAGATCCAGCCCCGAGCTACGTCGGCCTATGAAAATTTTTCCGAACCAGGGAACTCCCACCAGCGTGGCACCGCCCCAGCCGGGACAAGTTCTAAACGCACGACATGTGTTGTAGAGTAGTACACGTGAGTGTAAGTGTATACAAGTAAGGGGTGACGATAGAACAAGGAAGAGGAAAGAAAGATCGCGCGCGTTCCGTTTTTTAGGATACTGCATCGGCAATTGTCTGGTCTTGATAAAAAAACACGGAGAACTACCGATCAGAGCAGCCGGTTCAGGGCATTGAGGTCCTGAGCCACCTAACCCGCAGGTTGTCCAGGTAATTCGTGTCCAGTATTTCAGAAGGTACCCAAATACGCCCGACAGCCGGCTCCTCCTGCACTGCCCGCCCTCATTACCTAGGGCGCGCTCAATCACTGCCGTCGTTAGCCGATAGAGCGCGTTGGCGGCGGCGGCGGCGGGTACGTTCCTTTCTCCGGACCGGCGCGCCGGTCCTCCGCAACAATTAGGTTTGCTCCTCAGAGGCCGCCGCGTCGGCGCGAACCGGCTACCGACACCGGCGGCGCCTTGCGAGAAGAAATTACGGACGTGTTTGTCTTCGAATATCAATTGACGAGGCCCGTTGTTGGTTTTTTTAACCCTCTCGCTTTTCGAGAAGGCTTCTTTGTGCGTGGTTATTTTCGCAGGTATTCTTGTTAAAATTCCTTTTCTTCCGGCGTTCTTTTTCCGGAGGAAGATGAATTATGCGGGAGCTTCTCACGCGAGGAATACTGAAACGACGAAATTTCGGGAGATAGAGGTTGTGAAAAGGGAGCAGAAGGTTTTTTTATGGTCTGTGTTCCTTCCTGAAGAATAGCGCAAGGACGCCCGCTGCTGACGTGTTTGTTGAAGTACATCCGTGGTATGACAAAAGAAGCACCTACTGTATTATTTATATCACAAAGTCAAATTCGCCGTAGTTTAATACAGATTTTCTCCTTGAATTTACAGTTTGTTTTCACACGAAAATTTTAGCTTCGGGAAAAATAGTGTATAACCTTAATATATCAGAATTGACATCTGTAGGCACATCTATGAATTCACATTGAATAGACGAACTATTAATATTCGACACGAAAGTTTCAAAAGATATAATAAAACATATCGCTGAAAAATATAATTAAAAAATATATCTACGAATATTAAGAATTTAAATTTTTGCTATTTCTAAAGTAAAGAAATTAGTTTTGAGTAAAAGAAGCATGAATCTACAAAAATCCTTCAATAATCTAAATATAAAACTTCTAAAATCGGTATCATGTTCACGGACCACCAACATCATCCACAAATATGTACCTTTTACAAGACACATAAACATGCATACAAACGGTCAAGTAATAGTACAACATGTATACAAACGGAAGCCCTTAGTAATAGTAAATGGGAACGCCCATTTCTCAAAGCTATTGGAGCAGAGGAACTCATAAACCTCATACCCCTTTTCTCGGATTCCAAACTCTACAAGCACACTATTTCCACGCGCCTTTTATCTCTGGAACGGTGCAGGACTCCTACGACCTAAGCTCCTTTGCGTCTCACACGAACCCTGCAGGTTCCTTCTTGGCGAAGAGAAGTACTATGTAGACGCTCTTGCCGCCCCACCGCCTCCACCGCCGCCGCCGCCGCCGTTGTCGCTTCACCCTCACCCCCACCTCCACTCGTGCGGTACCCGGACGCCCAGCGTCGCCTTACTGTATCATACATACTAATTAGGGCGGCTTCCTTACGGGAGGTAATCCGGTACACAGAGCGTCGAGGCGGCACGGGGCGCGGCGGGGCGTGGCGGGGTGCGGCGGGGCGTCGGCGGGGCGAGACCGGGGGGTCGGCCGAGAAACGGCCTGCAAGCCAAGGGGTCTCTCGGCCTCGGGTCGCTCCTAATGGAATACACAAATTGCTTGACCATTGGAGGAATTCCAGTTTAAGCCGGGCAAGGTATGCCGCCCGAGCTACGGGGGCCCCTTCCTAGCCGGGCCATTTAAATAAATTAAGTTAGCGAATATCGCGTGCCCGGAGTCCACTAGCGAGAGCTCCGCGGGAGGGGCAAGAAAGGGTTAAGGGTCGCAAAGGGGCTCCAGGGGTGACGGCGGGGACACCTTAAACCCCGAGGAGGTTCTCGCGAGAGGTTAGTGAAGACAGAGATAGAGAAACAGATGCAGGGCACTACTTACACAGATCCACATCACAGCTACGGACGTCGTCAGCAAACTCACCTGCAAGCAAACAAGAAAGGGTCTAAATTTAGTTCAAACTGGTAAATTAAAACAATATAATAAGAAGTGTACTGATGTTATACCTAGCGGATTACAATGAGGAATGTACTTCATGTTTTATTTTTCGCGAATGAAAAAAAATCATTGAAAATGATATAAAAAATCATTGATCTTTGATAAGGGAGGAATAAAAATGTCATAGTAGTATTTTATCTTAATTTTTTGCACAATTTTGAGGTATAAGATTCACAACGGAAGAATTCGGTGTTTGTGGAACACATAATACCTATTTCTTCTCCAAACTGCATATTTCTTAGAGATGAAATGCTTAAAAAATTGCAGTAAAAATATTGGGTTTTGTACAACTTCAGTCGATTGCATTTGAAAGAATATAAAAAAGTTGGACTATTTTTTAAATAACAATAAACATCTTAGCTAAATGTTCTTCAAAACGATGAATACTTGATAATCATAATTTCCATTTAACCTGTGGAAGCAATTCATTCGAAACAGAAGTAACGGTTAGTTTTCTCAATTCAATGATATCACACTATTTTAAAGATAAGGTCTGCGATCAGTGCGTGAAACGCCTGTAACATTAAATCATTTTTCCCTCTTAAAAGCGCGGGGAGAACCGATGTCACATTGCTATTCCGCTTGGGGAAAATCCGTGCGGTGTCTCGATCTTTCAGAGGACATGTGTGCGTGGTTTTGCATAAGAAGGTGCTAGTATTGCGCAAGGATGGGTTTTCAGCGTTTTCACAGACACTATTAGGCTCCACAAGGAAGGAATTAATGGGGAGATGACTTTGCATTTGCGCCTTCAAGGTGATGACCAACAAGAAAGAGGAGCGTACATAAATTCATCTGATTGAATTTGTTATCACTATTAATAACATGAACCTGCCAAAAGGTAGGCAAATATCTCCTTTTGGATCATCACAAACTTAGTACTTCCTCAGTGTTAAATCTTCTTTGAGAAATGATTTGGTATTTATTCCTGCTATCTACATTTCGCATATGTGAGTTACTTCAGGTTTAGAAGCACTCGCGAACACCATTCGTGAAAAAAAAAGGGCCGATGCCCATCCTCGTATTCAGTCATGCTTCCGTCATCGCTATAACCGTCGTTGATCTGCAACCGATGTCACCGCCATCTTCAGACCACGAACATAATCACCTTCTTTGCCCTTGTCTTTACTTCCATATCCACCTTCACCGTCCGCCATTGTCTCCATGCCTATCGTCACTGTCGCCATTATCAGTGGCATCTTTACAACCCCGTCAACACCACGATCTTTGCCAAAGAAATCGCTCCTTCATCTCCTCGACATCCTCCACTCTTCCCGTTGAATCGCTACCCTCACTCACACCAACATATCAGTATCAACATCTCAACCACCTTATTAGACCTCGCCTAATTCGCCATCCCTTCCGCCACATCCCACCGTCTCCGCCGCCAGCATTATCACCATCGCCACTGCCACCAGTCATCGCCAGGACACCAATGTTGGTATGTACCTTCTTCTCGCATTATCTTCTCCTCCCCATTGTTTTTGACGTTCATGTTCTTATTTATCATTTTCTTCTTCTTGATCTTTTTCATTTTCTTTTTTTTGATCTTTTTTATCTCCTTCATGATCTTCCTCATTTCTTTCTTCTTCTTTTTCTTATTTTTTCGTATTATTCTTCTTAATCTTTTCCATTTATCGTTCTTCTTGATCTCCATCTTTTCCTTCTTGATCATATTTTTCTTCTAGATCTTCTTCCCCCTCTTCTTGAATTTCTTGATCTCCTTCTTCATCATTTTCTTCTCCTTGACCTTCATCTTCTTAATCTTAATATTCTTAATATTCATTTTCTTGATCTTCATCATAATTATCATAATCACCTTCTTCGTGGTCTTCACCCTCATCTTCTCCTCTTCCTCGTTCCCCATCACCTCGACCTCCTCCCGCCCCGTCGTCGCCGGCGCAAGGCGTGTGCGTAGGTATGGCGGCGCCCGGGGGTCGCGCGGCGTCGGCGCCGGGGCCGGGGCCGGGGCCGGTACATTACCGCGGCGCGGAAGGCAAACAATGCGGCATATATACGGGCGGGCGGCAGCGCTGTATACTAATGAACCAAGGCGGCGGAGAAAATTGCGCCACATGCCTGCGTCGCGAGGAATGCCCCTCTCGGAGGGAAGGAAGGGGGAGGGGAGGGGACGCCCTCCGCGGTGGCGGTGAGGAAGGCGCCTTCGTCCTCCCCGCGGCGGTCACTCGTCCGCCGCTGCTAAGTGTCCTCGCCCGCCCGCCCTCCCGAGGTCTCCATTTGGAGCGAGGTGCTGCCGCGCTCACGTACGTGAGGACGTTTTTCACACAGCTGAAGTAAAGGGATAAATGGAATACGTGTGGAATGCGCCGTATAATGGGTGGTCATTCAATGTAGTTTTAGGTGTGAAGGTAGTTGGGGTAAGTTAGCTTAAGAAAAACAATCGCCGATTTGGTATGGTCAATTTGACTCGCTTCGATCGGGCATTTACAAGTCGACGGTGAGGTTCCAGACCAATGCATCCGTGAATGTAGAGTCTGGTCACTGGAAAATTTTCAATGCATTATACTCCAAAAAGAGGTGGGGTTATGAAGAGTACAGATTACGTTGACTCTTTTCTCTCACGTAACAACAGCTTAGGTATTTCTTCTTAATTAAATACTCGTACATGCATGGCACACGTTTTGCATTTATCCAAATGCTTTAGCTGGTCGTGGAAAAATACTCGCTCGAGGACTCCATTTGGAGGGAAGTACTGCTAAGGGAGGGAGCTCCCACCGGACGGACGGCCCGGCCTGGAGATGCAGGCCAAGAGGGGGGGGGGTTATGAGGAGAGATGAAGTTGGATCTCTTGGCTTCCTAGTGGGCATTCCTCGGTGAGAAAAATCGACTTTTTAACGGTTTTGTCGGAGATGACATTACAACACGTGAGTAATTTGAATTCGATTTTGATGAGAAAAATTAACACGAAATTTGAAAAGTGATGATGATGACAGTAATAATAACAACACTAATAATAGTAATAAGAATAAAAACCGGAGCAAATAGATTTATGTTGTAGCCGAACTAATGAAATTCATTAAATTATTTGGCAGTGTGCCATGCTTATTAACTTTCATGAACATCTTTAAATTAGTAAAATATGCATTTAAAAGAGTCGCGCAATGATTGTGATAATAAAAATACTGTCACTAATTAATTATAAAAAGCTAAATTAATGGACTGAATACAAAGAATATCTCATTCATTGAAATTCGCTTGCTAATGTAACAGTGATTGCAGTTGAACATTATTCGAACTTTCTTAAAGGAAAATGAACTAAATTTGATAATTAATTTTTGTGCTGATTACTTGTCCCAAGGAAAAGACAGAAGTGACAAAGCTCTTCTTTATCTTAACTCTATTCTTTATCTTAAATTTCTTCCTGCCTACCGAAATGACGTTACGATATTATCCGACAGGAACACCGGACGGTCATGACAATGCTCGTTCCTATAAGACGAGTTCCTTAGCACAAAGGGGAAATATGAAGAGGGAAAAACAAACAGAAAGGGACTATTGAAACGTACCGTTTACTGCACTAATATGCCAACACAAATGAAATTAATGGCAACATGTAGTTAATATTACCTAGAGCCCTTACCACCTTATTATTACATACAATTATATAAGCATCTTCAATATGAGTTTATGAAACAACGTATGATATTCGATTTTATTAGAATATGGTTTGGGGTAAATGATACATGAAATGTGTATGGTAAATAGACGGAGCTTATATTAACATACGCGGAAAGGAAGTTACCAGATAGAGTTGTTTATAACAATTTAAAATAAAATGGTTAAACGTTCTTCTTAATTGACTTTTCAACTTATCGTAGCAACATTTGGCTCACCTATCTGGTCTTATAGAGTAAGTATTGCTACGTGGCCTGTATTAAGCGACAAAAGGTAAAATCTGAACAGACCCTCGCAGGATATCTCACTGAATAAGAGTTATCCAATTCTGAAGTACCTGCAGATGTTAAACAAAAGCCGATCCAATGAAAAACCAACGTGAAAACAATTCTGGTGACAATGATTTAAAGTGCAAAAATATTCTCTTTCTCACACTTCACAAATAAACCACACGAATGTAAAAACTACGCCTCATTCTAGGGACGTTGACGCGATTGCAAACCACGATACGAACAAGAGTGACTACAAAGTAGACCCAAAGGAACTCGGGTAAGGTTTACCAACTAACCACTAAGCAGCATCACAATAATGGCGTTCGCCACCGGCGTCTTGGTCAGTCTAAAAATACTATTAGATTGCCATTTTCAGCAAAAATACGAAGAAGAATGTAACACACCGTCCTCTTTTCGACCGCCAAGCCTACGACGTCCAGTGGTAGACCCGAAGAGTAATCGCCGACAAATGACGTCACTAACTGGAAAACCGCAAAGAAATTACGACATGGCTAAAGGAAACGAGGACTGATGCTACTACCTATCTGAAATAAATTGTATCTTTACCGCTGACCGGAAACAACATGGGATGAAGGATGGATAATTGCATCACGAGACAAGAGAACAATGCACTCACTTGATCATAAAAATGTATTGCGATTTAAAACATATCGAGTCTTTAAAAGCTATTAGAAATGGTGGATCAATGGTACGTTTCCTTGGGGTTCTCCCAATTTTCTTTTCTGATATTTTCACTAATATTCCATAATATTTTTATCTTTTTCACCTGCTCGCCGATTATCCAACTATCCCTGGTACCAGCAACAATTCAGTTACAGAAAAAATGGTAAAATTTGTACCCCCACGAAAGTTTGGTAAAAATATCAAAATCTGATGTTTCAGTAACCGATTTCAAATCATAATCTTCGTTTGAAATGATTCTGCAGAAAGCGAAGCGATGCTAACCAGGAAATATAATATGTATTTATATCTGCGTAAATGTAAATGTGTGTGTAAATGTAAATTACCGCCATGAATTGCTCGCTGCATGTACCAGAAATTTTGTTTTGCTCACAAGGTCAGTCTCGGTGTGAAATAACACTACCTACAGTAGAACAGTATTTTAAGGCCAATTGTCGAAATTTATATCCTTCAAATGTTTGGAATTTTTGTCAACATGTGATGTGTATAAAAATTGCTAAACATTTTTAAAAAAATGATCACAATTTGAATCTCCTGTGCTTTCAAATCAGCATGGTTAATGCAGGTATTAAAAAGATTATTTACATTACAAAAAGCCATTATAATTTCAAGTAAGAATGGTTTCCATGCCCTGTAGATAAGAGAGCGGTGTCTTAAGGCGCCAGGGCGACTAAAAACGTAACCGAAAGGACCGGTACTTCCGCACTCCCTCAGCCCCACCGGCGACATTCCGGTCGTCGCGAGCGGCCGCCCGGGGCGGGTCAGTCGCCCCGCGCGCGCAAGAAGTCGACACTCTCCGCCCCACCCACCTCCCTCCTACTCTCTCCTTAGCGCCACCCTTCTCTACGCCCCGCCCCGCCCCTTCCTTACATCCCGCCCCCTGCCGTTCTACCCCTCCTCGCCTCGCTCCGTTACGCCTTACACGCCTCGCCCCGCCCCGCTCCGCGCCGGCGCCTTAGCTCCCGCCCACGCCCACCCACGGCCGCCGCACGTGGCGGCGGCGGGGGCGGAAGACGCCCGGGGGCGGTCATTGTTTGGGCGGCGGGCCGCCAGGGAGCAGCAGTGCGGCGGCGGTGGGAGGCGGCACAGGAACAAAAGGTTACGGTCCCGGGCGGGCGGGCGCGCGGGCGGCGGCGTCGCCGGGTTTATGCCCACGATGCCCGGCGGCGATAACGGGCGTTGGTCCGGCGAAGCCTCTGCGTCCCGGAAGTCCATCAGCCCCCCCGCGACCTGAGGGTCCCGCCTCGGCGGCGGCTGTTCCGGCTGCGATACGCCACCCCCGCCCCCGCGACTTGGTGTCCGCCTCGGGGGACGCCCGTCCGCCACCCCCGCCCCGCGCCCTTCCTCCGTCTCAGCGCCCCCGCCGCGCCGCGCCGCCGCGGAAGGAGTCGCTATTGTTTTTCTCCGGCGGCCGCCGCCCGGGTGTGTGGAGGAGAAGCCGCGGTGACGGAGGAGGAGGAGGCGGCCGGCAGCGGTGAAGGGGACGTTTTCGGAAGATACGCAGGAAGACGAAAAGACGGAGGAGGAGGATGCTGAGAAGGCAGATGTGATGGAAGAAAAGAGTGTGATAAAACTGCAATTACGGTGATGTAATTTGTGTGAATTCTGGTAGGTGTAAGAACAATGTCGATCTCGTGTACGAAAATAATATTCAGAGAAGGGCAACACGGAGAAAGTAAGATAACATTGAAAAAGATACGAACGTATTGGAGTAATATTGGAAAATAATTAAAAAGATAAAATTTTTGTTGATATGTCGCAGTTTGCATTGCACGTCGGCAGCTATGTACCAAAAAGGATGTACGAATCGAAATAAGTTCATGAGGGAGGTGCAATGAAGTATAGTAGTAATAATTGACATTTTTGAAATCCTCTTTCAATAAAATTCTGGGTATCGCTGAAAGAATGTTAAGTGATACAATGAAATAGGTAGGTTAAGAAGGAGACGGTGAGAGGCAGGTGAGAAGGGGATTATGAGAGGAAGACGGTAAGTCGGCAAGGATAAGCCGGTGATGATGAGAGGACGTCGGTAAAAGGGAAGCATAAGTCAATATGAGGGAGATGGCGACAGCGGAAAGGTGAGCGAAAGCCCTGCAAGGGAATCAGCACTCTGTCAGATGAACAACCAGATAGAGCACAGGGGCGGAGCGTCCGGTGACACGCAACCTGCAGCGACAAGCGCCGGCAGAAAAAGGAAACGCCAGTCGGAGGGCGGTCACGGGCAACGGTCGCCGGGAAACGAAGATCTACCGGCAAACGCGCCGGTCGAGTCATCTCCTCTCTCGGAGACTTCCGCGCCTTCAGATTAACATGCGAGATTGGGCGGTAGCGCGGATTTATCGAGACCCGCGTCGCCGTATCGCCCCACCCTCCCGGCCTGCACCGTCCCGTGCTCCCACGGGGCCCAAGAGTCGCCAGGAAGTTTGCCAATAATAAATAGCTTCTTCCCGGACTTCAACCATGTGGCCGCGTGCCAGAGACGCTCCTTAACTGCACGTCGCATCTCCACGCACTAGAGGTGCTTGTCAGGTTCTTTCAGATGTTCGGCAGAGTGGACATCAGCTGGAGAGGAAATTGGATTGGATGTGTTATAAAGGGTTAATGGAGCGAAAGCAAAGTTTACCTTTAAGTCGATGATGTGAACTCGTTTGGTATATCTACAAGGAGAAGGGCCTCTGATACTTACGTATCTGTCATCAAATTTAATCATAAATGTGTTTTTAATCATTTTCAGTTTTGATTTCGTGCCAACCAAAGGTAATGGAAACTATAAATTGTACGTCAGTTATTAAAAAAGGAGATTTTCCGAGAAATATGTAAACGTTCTTAAAATCTTTCTTACAGGGATGTACAAATTCCTAAAAGGACGTATCTTTTCTGTTTCTTATACAGTAAACAACGTAACTTAACTAGCCACAGAGTGGAGGGCAGAATTGAGCGACACAAGGCCCTAAATATCAGACCAAACAACCACCACCCACAAGGGCAAACTATCCCCCAGCAGCTACGTGAAAGAGAAAAACACTCTCCCAGCCCCTCCTACCCTCCTGAATTCCACCCAAAAGGCGCTGGGCTCCCCACCGTATGTGTGCGGTCCAGTCTTATTCAACGACTGCCATAAAGCCAATAAGCGGGCGCAGGAGGGGGCGCGCCCGGACCGCGTTCTTCACGGACAATCCCCCCTCGCGCACAATACACGCGCGGGGGCGGGCGGGTGAGAGGGCGGTCGCGCGCGTAAACCAAGGCGGGGTGCTGCGGGGCGCGGCGCCGGACAGCGGGCAGCAGAGGAGGGTGGTGGTGGTTGAGGTGACGGAGGCGGCCACGACGGAGTTGGTGAGCGGCAGAGGGTGGTAGACAGAGGTGACGATGGTGGTAGTGGTGGCGGTAAAGGTGGTGCTAGTCCAGTTCACGCTTTGGTGCTGATGGTCACTGGAGGTTGGTAGTCGGAGATGGCAATGGTGATAGTGGCGGTGATAATGGTGCTGGTGTTCATGGCGCTTTTGGGGATGATGGTCACCGGAGGGTGGTAGTCGGCGATGACGATGGTAATGATGGTGCTGGTGCTCATGTTCACTCTAGGGCGTTAGTCGGCGGTGGTGCTGGTGCTGGGCATTGGAAGGGTAATGGGCGTTTGTGGAGGTGGAAAGAAGGTAATGGCGTGTGGTGACCAGCGACTGTGTTAGTTGTATCAGCGGCAGAGGTTGCGTTTTTGGAAATGGAAAGCGGTGAGATGGTGATGCTGGGCGACGAAGGGTAGTGAAGGTTGGTGTGAGGGCGGATCCCGTGAAACGGGAAACCTGGGATAGGTTTATGGGCAACAAATACCTCAGGTGGTAGGCGATGAACAGGTGTGGTGACGAGTAGCAGGCGCGGCAATTGTTGGCTAGCGAACGGCGGGTTGTGTGCGACTGGAGAAGGTTGCGGGCGACATGCAGCGAGCTTTGGGAGGCGGTGGACGGGGGAGGTGGGTCGGCGGGGTGACGGAGAGGCGGGGCGACCGGCTTTGGAAAGCGGGCAACAGTGCTTCGGAGCGCTAGGGTGGCAGGATGGCGGGCGGCGGGTGATGAGCGGCGGGACACCATCCGCCCTCGGCGCGGGGAGAGCGGGTCAGCGAACGCGCCACGCCCTGCCGCCCCTGCCGCCGCCCCTAGCCTCTTCATTACGCCCCTAAGAACGCGGATATGCCCACGAAGTGCGCCCACAATAGTTCTTTTGTGTGCGTCTTTCCTCCCGGGAGGATATAGCCGCCACCGCCACCGCTGCCCGTCGTGGCCCTCGTCGCTGCCACCCACGAACCAGCTCGCGCTCTTCGTCCTTACACAAGGGAGACGCGAAGGATGATGGCGGGGTGGTTATAGTCTCAATGACGATGACGACAATGAGTGGTAGTGCTCAAGCAACTTACAAAGACTGCAGGAAAATTAAGAAACTCGAAAACTAGCCTTGTGGAACCTCATTTATTCTGATCCTAATATCAAAAAGTGATTTGAGGCTAATCAAAAGAGTATCCCTGAAAAAAGAACCTAATTTCTTTTTTGAAACATTGAAAGCATTCATTCAATCAACCTATTGTTGACAAATATATCGAAAATGTGTCAACACAATTCTCTCGATGATTATCAATTCAATACATAAGTGAGAGAGAAGCTGACGATTTTCATTCTTCGGCTTATGATTCGATTTAACAATGGATATTGGATCTCTTTTTCTCCAAATCCCCACTAAGCTGCAGTGAATTTACGATTTCTTGGAATTGTTTGTGGAAGTTTAAAGTGAAGAAAGTTTTAAAAGGGAAAGTATACAGAATATACGGGATTCTAATTCTGGATAAATATTACTTCTGACAACAGTAGCGAAACGGATGTGACTTTCATCTTACATTAGGCAATACACTCAGAAACCAATGTCGGCTGGTACAATATCGTGATTTAATTTTCTGATCTTCGTTTTCCTTCAGCGATTATTAGCTACATAACGAACACAGGCCTCTCCGAAGATCGCCAACAAGTTATTACTTCACCAGCTAAGACCAACTCGTCACCGGGCGAGGGGGAGATCCTCCGTGCCACGACCGTCCTCGGACATCCATCACGACGAGGCATCCGGACTCCATCGAGGGCCGGCGCTCGTAAGTTGGCAACAACTGGTCCTGGGCCCCCGGAGGCGCTCGGGCCGGACGCGATAAGGACAGATGGCGCCGATGCGCGCCATGCTTCCACGTGGCGCGGCCGCCCTATCCGCGCGCCATCTATCGCCCGCCGACGAATGGCGCCTCCGGGAACGCCCGTCCCGGTGAGAAGGGCGCGTTCAGAAATTTGCGACTGCTGCCGACAAATGGGATCTTCTCCTGCGATCGCGAGTTTCATTCGACTGGGGTTGATGGGGAGGCAATTACTGTCCAAGATGGGTTCGGTGAGTCATGTTTCGAGGTTCTGTCAGGGAAACTATTGATATTATGTATTTGGAACAGTAATATATATATATATATATATATATATATATATATATATATATTATAGATATCAAACTTGTAATGTGCTCTTCCATTAAAGCAGGAAATTATGGATCATTCCTTAACACATTGACTTCTACACACTGATTGACACTTATGGTGCACGATTTCCCTGCGGCCAATGAGAGAAAATGAATGAAGGCTACTTCATAAGTTATTTCGCCATTTTTCTCTTTCGTGATCATCGATTCGAGAAATAAAGTGAGTCATGTGACTGACATGTTCTCTTGGTAACACGGCTTATCTTCAGAGCCATGCCAGTCAAATATGTCTGACACTTCATATTTTCACAATGTATATCTCTTAATAAAAAAAGTGGACCAGAAAAATAAGAAAACAAAATGAAAAAGTGAATTTTGGGTCACCATTTGAAGGAAACAGAAGAGAAATAGCAAGTGAAATAGTAAAACGAACGAATACCTATTGTCTTGATGGCGATAACCAATTATACATCTGACGAATTCTTCGCAAACTACTATGGAAAATAGGAACATAGGAGGAAAGAAAATAAAGTAAATCATTTTGATATTGTGTATATCATTCTTAATTTATTTCAATTATTTCGTTTCACAAGACGTAAAATTAAAAAAATATGAGTATCCCTAAAATTATCGAACTTTTTCTCTTTCAAGGGATTGGCCCTGTTATATTTTGCCGACACATACAAGAGGCTAAGCTTTCTCTGAGATAAAATCACGTTTAACGTCCGTCTGCCTTGATGACATATACGGACCCAACTGAATTGAGGACTGTCAGTCGTACGTGTCTGGTATGACCTACAAGAAATTATTGTCAGTCACAAACAACTGACGCGGCAGTCAACGTTCTACATTAATGCCAGGAAATAAACTGATGTGTTTCATTTTTCTATGTAATGTCATACGAATTTCCAGAATGTCTGAGTGCAATATACAGAAGCACATTCAAAATATTGTTTCTTTTCTGCACGAATTTCGCTTCTTAAGCTGTAAAGGAGATAATCCAGACATTTGGAACGATTTCGAAAAATTTGAAAAAAGCTGCTTCAGCAATCTTACATAGTTTTATAGGAGCTAATTATGTAGGAGGAATAGGAGTTACTGCAATTCTCATCAATGTTTTAAAGTAATGTACTAATCTGAACGTCAAATTACGAAGTATGAAATAATTACATCATTGAAAGAACATACACGCATACCATTTCTATTGCAACTGAACTGGTATTAAACGGAGCATTTCGCAGCTCTACTCCCCATGAACTCCAATCTTTGCCATGTAATATTTAGAAACTCTATCTCCATCTCCTCAGGAAGACTAATGGCACCAGCGTTAACGTCGAGGTGCAGGAGCGCTTCTGGAAATTTGCGCCTGTTCCCGACGAATGGGGATCTTCTCCTTGGATCTCCTCTCGTGCGGCGGCGGCGGCGGGCCGGACAAGGATTGATGAGAAGGCAATTAACGTTCGCGATGCGTTCGGTGAGTCACGCCCACACGCGTCCGATCCGCCCCGCCCCGACCCGATCCGATCGGACGCGGCGGTCGGCCGACGTCAGTGGACTCGCGGCGGTGGTCGTCTCGCGGCGCTGCGCAGCGCTGCACCCGCGGGAAAGATGAAAGCGCGCCGGCAAGCAGGGCTCATCTCGAACCGCTATCGCCGCCGCTTCGCCCCTTGAGGGAAACCAGAACGGCCGTACAAAGAAACACTTGCGTTCCCGGGGCTCCACGAGGAAGAAACAAGTATGAATCCAGAAGAAAGTCGTCGACTAGGGCGGCGAAGTGGCGCGGGACTATATTGCCCTCGTATCAGTAAACACGCTCGGGAGACGCAGAAGGGCGCGCCGGCGGTGGGTGGTGGGCGAGAGAGAGAGTGAGCAGGATTGTGTTGGTGGAGGTGGAGGGAGGGCGTGGTGCGAGTCCGGCAGGGAAGCAATACAGACGCCATAGCGACGGGATGACGGATTGTGGTGGAGTAAGCGTCACATGGGAGAGAGGCCAGACAGCGAGCGAGAGTGGAAGGCATAGCGAGTCCTAGGCGGGGAGAGTATCCGGCGGGAAGAGTACCGGGCGGGGAGGGTGTCAGGCGGGGAGAGCACCAGGCGGGGAGAGGGCCATGCGGGGGGAGGTTCAGGCGGGGATAGTACCAAGTGGGGAGAGTCCTCGGCGGGGAGAGGGCCAGGTGGGGAGAGGACCAGGCGGGGACAGGGATAGGCGGGGAGAGGGTCAGGCGGGAAGAGGGCCAGGCGGGGAGAGGGCCAGGCGGGGAGAGGGCCGACGGGGAGAATACGAAGTGGGGAGAATCCTAGGTGGGGAGAGGGCCAGGCGGAGGGAGATTCCTAGGCGGAAGAGGGCCAGGCGGGGAGAGGGCCAGGAGGGGAATGTCAGGCGGGAAAGGGCCAGGGGGGAAGAGGGCCAGGCGGAGAGAGGTGCAAGGCGCAGGGAGCCAAGGCCAGGCGCAGGGAGCGCAAGGCGGGTAGTGTACAAGCCAGGAAGAGTGCAAGGCGGAAAGAGTCGATGGTACGGGACCGTAGAGTGAAGAAAATCAGGGAGGAACAGTGTTTCGACGCAATAGAAGCAAGATGCCAGATTCCGGATGCACCGGGAACCACAGCCTAGCCACAGACGGGGTGATGGCGAAACGTTGTGGCGGGACGGCGAGCAGAGGTTGGCGGGGAACAAGCCCACCCGCGTGCAGGTCTTTCGCCTCGGGTGGCGGGCGCGCAGGGGTGACTGGGCGACAGCGCCCACGTGGCGGCCGGCACGTGGCCCTGCCGGAGGACTCCGGGGGATTAGCCCGCGCAGTAAAAGGCAGCGCGGGTGGATTCCATCGCGCCGCGACGATCGCGCGGAGAAGACTTCGAGGGGCGAGGGCGCCGGCGCCCGGCGCGGCGGTGGCGATGGCCCGAGATTACACACAGCGCCCTTCCGGAAGAGGTTGCTGGCAGAGAAGTACTGATGGAGACCAGGCTAGGGAACAACCACCTATCCCAAAAAAAATCTTTTACGTTGTGGACTCATTTCTTCGGGCAGTTGACAATCCAAAAATAAATTACATTACTTTAACAGTTTAAAAAGTATATAATGTAAGCGATATCAAGTTCTTTCGCATGTCATTGGGTTGAAAACGATTCATACTTCGTACCTGGCCTCGGTGAAATGTTATGATAAAAACGGTCTCTCTCTTTAGTCTGGAATATCATGAACCGAGCACCTCCAGAGAGAAAATGTTGGTCTCCGAACTGTGTTGTACAAGCAACATTGTTCTTGATCCTAATGGTCTATTGATAACGAATGAGTGTAATTGTTCGCAATTATGCCCAAACACCATCGAAATTGAAAGGTTAAAAGCATGAATTGAATTCCGAAACGATTCACGTCCATCCTCTTCTATTCCACACGCAAACATGAAATGAACGTGAAGGAAAGGAGAGGCCTGCGGTTGGCAGCTATCTTCATCTGTTCCATAGATTGTCAAACGCAACCCATCCTCAGCCTTCTCTTCCCGGCCCCTCCCGCGGCGGGCTTTCCCTCGAGGAAGACTCCGACTGTCGCCAGCGGTTCAGCGAACGGATAATCGCGGGCCGCGGCGGTCGCCCATCGACGGAGTGCGTAACGCGGCCTGCCTCTTCCTGCTGGAAATAAAATCTATGGCAGCCGCGGGCGACTCCGGGCGGCGCGAGGGGGCGGGGGCGAGGCGGGGTGGGGTAGGGCGGGGAGGGGAGGGGCGGGGCGGGGCGGGGCGGGGCGGGGCGGGGCGGGGCGGGGCGGGGCGGGGCGGGGCGGGGCGGGGCCCCGGGCGACTGTGGAGTGACGCCCGCGATCTCCCCAGGGCCGCCACGCCCATTCTTCATTTCGCCCGCGCCACGTGGCTCGGCCGTTGCCGGCTGTTGCTTGGAGGAAGGGGGTGGATGGTGGGAGGGTGAGATTGTAGTAGAAGCCTCGCCCCCCCCCCTCCGTGGTCCATCGGCAGCGTCGTGGTGCCAGCCGCTGTCGGTGTTTGGGTGTGGCGTTGTGACTGCTCACCATTGGCGATGATTTTTTGCTGTATATTTTATTTTACGTGGGTGATTTTGTTGGGAAACGATTATATGTCGATTTCTTCATCTGAATTTTCGACCCTGGCTGCCTTTGAAGCCGAATTCCAGCATGGATATAGTACTCGTTTTGAGGAGACGCGCCACTCGGGTGGCCCTTATAATGCCTGGAAGTGGCTCACATTTTCTCCACCGATGTCGATCTTACTTTTAAGTTCTAATTATCTGGGCTTTGTTAGTTTCTTTTTTCGGACAACCGTCAGGATTCTTTTACATGCGACAATCGTAACATTGAGGATTTTCCGCCTTGGGAAAACATACCACCTCCAACCACGACTGAACATGCGAACTTGGATTTTCGAAACAAGTTCTCTAGCCCTCATACTGTCTAAAGGCTGCTTTCGTTGCTTCCTTATCTTCGTTTCGCCAATAACGTTCGCGCTAGTCAATCTCGAGTCATTTATTTTCCTTCATTTTAGTAATTTGGTATTGTCCCGAAAAATTCATAATCCATATTGTTCTCACTGCACCCAAATATTTAATATTTATGTCTCAAGGACTTATACACACATTGTACGGCATGTTTGTTAAGATTTAAATTCTACGGCTATTCACACTACACAATATTCTACGGCTAGGTCAACTGTGATTGGATTGTTGGGTTATTGACTTTTTTTCACTAATGAATGTATAAGTATTAAATTTTCTTCTTTTTTTGTTATTAAGACATTCGTTTTAGGCTCTCTTTCTAGTTACACTCACTATGTGTATCCGTGTATTTCATTAATGTCGCCGTATCTTTTCTTTTACTTCAACCTCCAATTTTCAGTGTATATTTCTCCTCTATGGAACGTAGTCATCGACGCCTGCTGTAGTCACGCAATATATCAATCTTGTTTATCTTTCTTCAAAATCTAAGTTAATGCATGCTACAGTTTACCATTTTGAATTTCGAAGATACGAGCTTCTTGTTTTTCACCACACGGTATTCGGCATCCAAGCCGTCAAGGTTGTAGCACAGTGCCTGCCGACGTGTTCCCACAAATACATCCTTTCGTGCTGTCTCGAGCACGCAAGTCTAAGTAGAGCCGACAGATTCTCTCTTGCGTCGGCGAACGAAGGAACAGTAGAAAGTTGAGGTAAATTTTCACCGTGCTCGGAATATTGATATGCCATACAGGACCACAATTATTAGCACAAGACGTTAGCAAACAACAAATGAGAATAAAAGATGGATGACGTCGGAGAAAGGATTTAGATTTCAAGTATGAACTTTAAATGTCCACAATTATAATAGTTAATTTGTTTTAATTAGAATATTTTTAAAAAAAATTCGAAGATTTAATAGAAGAGGACAATTTTGCATACGAAATTCTTAGATTTGACAAAAATTTAAAAACCACCACTTAAGGGAGGGCAAAACTAGAATTTCACCAGAGTTCAAATAATGATAGGATGTGAATTTATAAACCGCTACCAGCGAAGTAATATAAATAGTAAATAACAATCTTCCTCAGTTGGGATGTGTTCATTTCTGTAAAAAAATACAGGGAAACTTAATAATTCTTGTTCAGGCACAGCATTAACAATGAATCCTCCTCAAATCGAACTTGCATATTTTTATCTAACAAGAATTTGTATATGAAAAAGCGCCGTGTAAATACACGGTAAAAGAACTCCAAAGAAAAGTTCGTTCAAAAATATATTGCCTCGCAGAGAAAACTATTTTTTCTCCGGTGCCATCTCGTCTCCCGGGGCTCCTGTCCCAACCCTAGATCCACGCGGGGGCGTTGCGGTAGGCCAGCTCCGGACAGAGGTGGACCGGAGTCAACGCGAACGCCGCCCCTCCGGAAGAACAGCGCAGCCAACTCCGGGAGCGAGGGGAAACAAACAAGGCGAAGAACGAAGAACAGCGGAGCGGAGCGGCCGCCGGCCGCCGTGGCGAGCCACAAAAAAATCATAAAACCCGGGTCCGCACCGAGGTTCGGGCGCGCCGGGGGCCAAGGTGCGGCGGGAGAACGCCAATCCGCCCGCAAAAATTTCCTGCCGTCGAGCGCCGTCTCGACCGACCCATCGGGTTCTTGCAGCGCGAGGAGTAGACGTCCGTTTCCGGTCGGCCACAGGTCGCTGCGGCCGCCGTCCTGGCGGCGCAGGAAGTCGACGGCGGTGCGACAAGATGAGACGCCGCGGTTCTCGATTTTTCCTTGTCGGGGCAGCCGGGACGGCGCGGCGCGGCGACGAAGTACGAGGGAAGTATGAGGTCGGGCAACTGGAAGTATGAGGAGTTCAAAGGCCAGGCTGACAGGGTTACACAAAAAGGTGGGAGGGGTGAGTAGGACAGCAAGGGAAAGAGCAAGTGAAGTAGAAGTTGTGAAAATAAGCGGGAAAAGAGGAGAAATGCGAAAGAAGGAAATAGAAGAGGGGAAGGAAGGGGGTGTAAGAAATTTGTTCATCGGAATCGAATTCAGGGTTAGATGTGGGATGGCAGGAGAACAGCGAGTTAAAAGAGTAAAATGGGAAATGGTGGCAACTGAGAGTAAGAGTAAGTTAAAACCATGAAGGTACGATGAAAAGAAAGTGAGATGAAACGTGAGAAGACGGGAAGGGAAAAAGAAGGGAAGAAGGGGGTTGGATGGAATGTGGCGGAAGGCCACAATAAACGGGCTGTCAAAAAATAAGAAAAGTGGATTGACGGCCTAGGAAGAATCCTTGAGAATGAGGACGATAACAGTATGTGAAGGGTAAAGTACTAGAACAGTGGGATTGGGTAGGAAGAATGGCGAAGACGGCTACACAGGATCAAGTCCTGCTGACAAGCCTAGGCCTCGCTCGCTGTCCAAGGCGGCGAGCTGGGTTCGCTCGCTATAGACGTTTTAACGGATGAATTTTTTTTAATGGATCGGGGCTGGCCAGGAAATAAGTGATTTACATTACCATAGCGGGGAGGAGAAATAGAACGAAGAGGAGCTGAAATGGCGGGAAACAGAGAAGCGATATGGGCCGAAGAATAGAGAAGGGAACAGAAGGTGTAAGGGAAAGGATGGTGTAGAAAGTCGCAAAACGAGGTGAAATATGGAATTGGGAGATAAAGTCACGAGGGATGATGGAACGGAAGGCATGGTTGGAAATTAATGGGACACGGAAGTAATAGGTAAGAAGAGGAGGAGGAAAACAATGGGGGGCGGTGAGGTAATAGGTGAGAGGAAGAGAAAAAAGGATACTGAAAAGAATGCGAAGTAGAAGGCGAGAGGACGAGAAAGATGGAGCGGAAAGATAGTATGCAAGAGCAGAAGGTCGTTGGGGCGGACTGGAGAATCGCCAAGCAAGGACGCTAGAGACGGGTTGGGAAGACAGAGGAGAAGAGAGGAGAGGGGAGGAAAGAAGCTGCAAGGAGCGGAAATTAAAGGTCATGTGGGACGACTGAGAGCGCAACGCCTTGGAGTGAGGATCGAGCGGTGCGCTTGCTTTCGTGGTCTCGTTGTCCGCTTCCGACTGCCACTTTCCTTCCGGCGGTGACGGAAGGAACCCGGCGGTGACGTGAACGAAGGCGAGGGCTACGTGACCAACTTACCGCAGCGGCGATGCGATAATTATTATCTTGATGAGGGCCCCAGTTCATTACGTGGTTATTACGATGTGGCCGAGTCTAAATATAAAAATGATGTAATGTTACAGGTTTGTGAATGAAATGTTGCGCCATTCAATTACGTTTTCAGTCAAGACATTCAATGGTAGTGCATATGTGAGTACAGGAAATATATGAAAAAATATAATTTGAAGCAACATATACCTATAACGAACAACCATCTAATCGAAAATAATTTTTGTCAATTTTTTTAAATTGAAGAACTTTAAAAAAATCTATAATTATTTTAAAGAAGAACCTCTGTGAATTCTTTATTATTTTTCTAAATAGACAATACACATGAAAATACCATATAGTACGTTTTCTTTTTTAACCTATCATTTTCAGCACTCTCATCTAAATTAAGTTAATTAACCTCTAATTACCGAGGTAAATATTATTCCTAAACTAGATGCCGAAAGTGTAACGAAGACACTTAAATTATCGTTGAAATACATTCACATTATTTACAACTACATTAGTTACATTAACCTCAAGCGCACGCAATGCGAAGTACGCATCATTTAAAGTAACTTACAAGAAAAATTGATAATATTGATAAATATAATGGATTATACGATAACAGTTGGATAATTAATAATAATACTTCAGTAGTCCACGAGATGTATTTTAAATGCAGATTGTTTAGGTTAAAGACTAATCGCAAAGTTACACAGTTAATCTTCCCCTTTTTTTAAAATAACTCTTACCCTTTGACGAACACGCTGATGCAAGTTTCGACAGTCGCATCACTAAGAAAACAAAGACAGCGAACTGATCATTTCCTTTTGCAACACTAGTAGTGTTTCATCGGCTCGCAGCATGCAACGATACAGCGAGGATAGTGAACTGATCATTACCTTTAGCAACACTAGTAGTGTATCATCCGCTCGCAGCATGCCGCATTGAACGAGAAACGCAAAGTCCGCAAAAGGCAACAGGACATCATTCGACTGCCCCTTAAATACCCTGTACTCGCTCCTAAAAAATCCCCAGGCGATTTGATGCCTCACCCGCGGCCTCTGGGCCACTCAGGTGCGTCGTTGCGCGTGCACCGGAGGCAAACGACGCCCTTGGAGTGATATCGAAATATCGATGCGAAGAAAACTTCAAAAACAAAATATCGATGTTTCTGATGGAAAACATCGATGTTATTTTGCCATCCCTTTTTCCAGGCCTCACCCGCGCGGTGGACGGCGCAATCCCCCCCGCGGCCAGCGAGCGCTCCCACCCGCTACCGTTGCCTTGCGTAGTCACTTCTCTGCTAGTGCAGCGCAGTGGGCGACTTCCGCGTGTTGAATGAGAAGCATCGAACTCGCGGGTGGTATTGAACACTCCGAGTTTCTTATAAATTTTAACGAGTAATGATCAAGTGATTTATAACATCTCCAACAGGTTAAAATCTTAGTGTTGAAAGACTACTTTAAAAGGTAGAAAAACTTGTTTTCTCTCATTCAGTGGCCTTTAACGAATTGTTGGGAAATAGAACGACACAGGGCGATAATACCACGGCTAAATTATGAAACCAAATTTAAGTACATCGTAATTTTGTTGTCTCACAGAATACCATTCCATAAAAAACAAACTTTCCTATGATACCGTATCTAAGGTTATTAATTTTAATTGGTGCAACTTCATTTTATAACCAATTTGAAAATAAAATTGCTAAATATCTTTATTCATATTTGTCATTCTAAATATAATTGACGCAGAGGTTACGTTTAAGATTATACATTTTAGAAGTTAAGTTTTAATATAATTGAAATAAACTGATCCATAATACATCGTTTGGAATCATTTTATTATTATTATTATTATTATTATTATTATTATTATTATTATTATTATTATTAAAAAACCTCTGGAATGGCTCATGGGCAGCATATTAGCTTCCCGCGCTATGGTCTTGGGTTCGAGTCCCGGTCGACGCAAAAATAGTTTTAGCTTTCCTTTAAAATCGTCTCAGTTTCTATAGCTCGGTGACGAAGAAAATCTCAAGCAGGCGGATCTTGCCAGTTGCGCTGAAGAGAATACATCATGATCGCCTCATGCTGCTTTTACCCCCAAGCCTGGGAATTTAACTAGGCCCAGGGGTGGGGGACACTGGTAGCTGGCCGTCGAAGTCTGGCTACCGACCCAATAACGCCAAATACATATTATTATTATTATTATTATTATTATTATTATTATTATTATTATTTCAAAATACTTTAAAAACTATATTAAAAGGAGGGGATGGGCAAGTCCCCTTCGGAGCAACCCTTGCCAGCGGCGCCCCTTCCGCGGTACCCCGTCCGGCGCGTGCGTCGCCGCGGTGGGCAGGGCAGGGCAGGGCAGGGCAGGGCGGGCCCGTGGGCCGCAGCGGTCACCGCCCCGGCGCCCTAGCGCGCCCTAGCGCCCCCTGGGGCCGTGGGGAGATTGCGGCGCGCTCGTAACCGCCCCCGCGCCGGATTAAAAAGAATAAACCCGGGGGCCCACGCACGCGCCGCCGGCCAACACGCGCCCGCGGGACGCCCGTCTGCGGCGACGACACGCCCACGCGACGTAATGCGACGCGACACGACACGACGGGCACGCAGACGCACCCGGGGAGACAGGACGAGTGGGAAGTCGAAATGGTGCACGAAGATGCGAGGTGTTGTGGGATAGTTTCGGGTAGAGTGGTGTGAGGTGGGATGGAAGTGAGGACATTTTGTGATTGATGTTTCAGAACACGTCAACTGCTATGGTAATTAATACCGTTAATGTAGTGTATGTTTAGTCGCGTGAGGTAGCGGTGTTTCATTCCCCGCTGGATGATGGGATCCGCCGCCGACCTACATGTGAGTTTGCGGGGGATTTTTCCTTCCAGCTATCTCCCCCAATGGGGCACCGCTCCAGCTGAGTCTAACTCTAAGCTCTTGTGCGGGGAAGCAGAAATTCGCGGTAAATTCAATGTAGAGCACGGTAGTATGGGTAATGCGGTTGAGGGAAGCTGAGGCGGAGTGGAATGGGCTGGTGTGAAGATGTAAAGGGAAGTGAGGTGGAATACGTCAGGTTGGGGTAAAGTGGGCGAATTTGATTTCAGTATCAGTTGGAGAGAGATTTCATAACGAAGTGGATGGTTACCTCGAGTGAAGACGTGTTTATCACGGAACTCTGAAAACTCGGTAATAAATGAAGGCAAGAGATCCTTTTTAAAAATCAACGTCGGGAAACCAACACTAGTGGCATCACCTGCAGATATTCTGAAGAAGGGTAGAAAAGGAGTTGACCCGCGAACGATACCAGGACAGTGAAAGCTGCAACGCATGTCTACGGCAGCCAGGAGTCGAAAAAGAAGAGAACGGCTGGACCAAGTGGGTAAGATGCGGCCGAATGAAGCCTGACAGGGCGCTGCGGCGTACCGCAGGGCGGAGTGGGGTAGTATGGAATGGGTCAGGACAGACGCGTATAGGGAACATCGGGGGCGGAGAATGGTGTGAAGAAGGCCGGGCTGAGTGAGGGGGAGGGGAGGCGGGGCAATGCCAAGCGGGAAAAAGAAAGTTGGGACGGAGAGGAGGGGTAGGATTTCAAGTAGGTGAGTAATGTGGGGGCGGGGCAACAGTGAAGGGGCAGGAGGTGGCGAGGCGTGGTGTGGTGAGTTAGCACGAAACGGGATGGCGCGACAAGGAAAGAGTACGGTAAGGCACAGCAATAAGGACAGGGTGGGGCAAGTGGGGTGAGGCGGGGTGGAGCGGGGCAAGGCGGACGGGGTAGGGTGGAGTGAATGGAGCGGGACGGTGCAGGGCGGGGCGATACACGGTGAGACGGGACGGGGCGAGGAAGAGGGGGGAGGGGGCGCGACGTTGAGGCGCGGGCGGGGCTGACGTGCGGGGAGGGGTGGCTGGGGCGGGACAGGGCGTGACGAGCCAGACGGAGTAGGGCGGGGCGAGAAGAAGCAGGCTGGGCAAGGAAGGACGGCGGCGCGGCGCGGCGTCGCGCGAAACGCGCTGCCCTGGGGATTCCCCGAGCACGTGGCCACCGCAGGCGCCTCAGGGGCGGCAGTCGCCGAGCGGCGCCGTGCCCGCTGCGCAGCGGCAGATGACAGGCGCTGCTCGATAACGCCGCAGAAGGCTGCATTGCGATAAGCAACCAGAGATGGTCAGGGAATTCTCTCCAGGATTCACTTCTGGTATCTTGCTCGTTTTCCTCCTTCCTTTCAGATCTCAGTCTGGAGAGTGCACAGGATGAGATTTGTCGGAAAATGTAGCTTAAGACCGGATAGATTTCATTATGAACACTTTATAGTCTTATGCAACAACGATCTCAATAATCGGAAGAAAGACATATACAAGACATCTATTCCAGGGAATCAAGTAATCAATCTAGAAATTTAAAATCAAAGATATTCCTCAAAAAAAAATTTAGGTTAAAAACGCATTTTATTGTTTCTGTGCTACTATACATAAAGATAATGCTTAGAAAAAGTGCATGAAATCAGCACGAATATTGAATATGTGAAATGCAAAATTATATTGGTATCAGTACTCGTGAATGAACTCGTTTGTTTCGTACATTGCCAGGAGAAGATACTTTCAGGAAAAATTGAATCATCTGCTGGAGTCATCAAAGAAGCGAGAGTTCATGAATGTAGAACTGACGCCACAGATGTTTGATGAGCATTGTAACTCACCTTTGGCCCACATACAGCAGACTGTTTATTCATTATACCACTCTTTCCTGTTATTTCGATTATAAAAACAAAAGAAAACGGAGCTTGTAATGAAGTGAAAAGACATTCTGTCATTGACTCGTTTTGTTCACACACTCCACGAATTTACATTTCCTCAGAGTGCACGGTACATTTTCCTTAATGAAAAGGGAAGTGGTAGGTCAAATAATTTTCAGAATTTCCATACCTCCGGAAGACAGCAACTTCAGTCAGTGTTTAAAAGGAGAGTAATTGAGGGTGTGAATGACAGCAGTTCCCTCATGAGCATCGCCCTGCGATGGACAAGGAAGACAGCCGCCTCACCGCAGACAAGGAAGCGCCGTATCGCAAAGTGGCTGGCGTACGGGAATCCACCGCGGAAAACAAGCGATGCGACGCGCTCGCTCAGAGTTCGTTGCACGTGCGCAGCACATAACAGCGATGTTAATGCCAGAGTTATCATTTTGAGCTAGTGACAGTTCATCTAACGTTGGTTAGCCTCTGGGAGGGCTCACGGACAGCGAACTAGCTTCCTGTGCTGTGGTCCCTGGGTTCGATTCCCGGTCGAGGCAAAAATAGTTGTAGCTTTCCTTTAAAACCGTCCCAGTTTCTGTAGCTGTGTGACGAAGAAAAGCTCAAGCAGGCGGATATTGCTAGTTACGGTGACGAGAATACGTCATGTTTGCCCCATGTCGCTCTTACCCCCAAGCATGGGAATTTAACTAGGCCCAGACAAGGGGGACACTGGTAGCTGGCCGGTGAAGTCGGATTATCGACCCAATAACGCCAAATACATACATACATCTAATGTCGGTAATGTGCACCTGTTTGAATTGTATTGCCGATGCGACGCACTCGCTCAGGGACATTTTCATCCTCTACATCTGTATACAGCCAATATGTTTACATGGTGGTGTCCTTGAATCAGTCCAAGAAGCTCACTGGCAACATCACCATTGATCCCATCTTCGCCGACACCAATGTCTTTGTCATTGTTGCCCACAACGTCTTCACTATTTGGATTGACAGTTCCCGACACTGTCATCGTCATTACCACCGTCCTGATCGTTATCGTCAATGAGAATGACATCCCTATTGCAATATTCTGTCCCTGGACACACACGGTGATCCGACATGGTGATGATCGCAGTCTCCGTTATCGTCAATTTTGCAATCACCGTCACTACACTTCACTACGCTAAAATAATTAAATCATTGCCGCTAGCGGCACCTGTCTTACATCACTGGCGATGCATCCGTCTCAACTCCCCCCTTTCATTTAAGCCCCATCAATGTCATCGATCACTTTAACTACCACTACCTGCGTTTCGAAATACCTACCTTTCCTATCACTGTACTGGTCGCAGCCACCGACTATCATATCACTAATCATCATATGAGCCCCAGCCATTTCTATGACCCCGGCCCTACAAGATTCATCTTTACAATGACACCATCTTTACAATGACAAACTCACAACCGTCCCTTTCACTATTGTCGCCATCTCTGCTACCACCACTACTGCCACCATTCCTCTAATCGCCCTCTCTACCCTCCCTGAGATTGCATCAGCCGTAGCTGATGCCTCCACAGACACCATTGCAGTCACCATCTCCACCGCCGCCACCGCCACCGGCGAGGGGCGTGGCGGAGAACGGCGCCTTACGACAGGCTGTAACCGGAGGCCTTGATTCCCTCGCGGATGATGCGAGGCTAGATGTGACAAACCGCCGCACAGGGCGAGCGGCCCACAGGAGGTGCGGCGGCGTGGGGGATGATGAACGCTGGGAGACCGAAGCCCCAGAGGCGGGCGCCGAAGGAGGAGAATCAAAAGAAAGAAATCTGACAAGAAACGAGAGAATAACACGGAAAAAATCAAATGAAACGTGAGAAATATGAACATGCGGTTGGTTTGCACAATTTTATTCGCTATAAAAGATTGCAAAGGCAGCTTATACAAGGAGAGGTTGTTTTCCTTTACTAGAAGTATTGGTACGGAAATTACTGTTTCCGATAGATTGGAGAGTTATAAATGTTTACAGAGATTTGAAGAATAGCAACTCAAACTTTCATCTACGTGGACCAATATTGAAAATGTTCGATAATATATCAAAATGAATTTGACTGCAACCTTACGTAATGTTATATAAAGGAACTTTATGAAGAGAAAGTTCACTAATAAATCTAATGTCAAACTTTTAAGAGTATTTACTCTGGCTGTATAGAAGTGTTGTTATGATGACTCAAACACCCGAAATCTTTTAGGATGTGAACCGTCATGAATAACTACCGCAAAGCAAGCGAGGACCTGAACAGTAGGCAGAAGAGCGACGACCTCAAGGGCTGCTTTGTGGACTCTTCCGACGACGTCGCGACGCCCGGAGCGGCGGGGGCGTGCCGCTCGGTTTGAATGAACGCCCGGTTAACTGCCGGCGACGAGCGTCGCGCTCCCGTTGCGCCCACGCACCGGGACGCCACCGCCGCCATCGTCACCACCCACGTCTCTACCGATGACGCCGCCACCGCCGCCAGGGACGTGTCGGATGAAAGAGCAGAGAGGAGGGGGTGTTCCCCAAGGACTTCACACCGGGGCACACTTCTCTTTCGGAGCTAATAATACGGCTCCTGCTGCGCACACGCACGCTACTATCGGGTTTATCTTTTCCTTGTCGCAAATTGCACTGTTGACTTTAATAACGATAATAATAATAATAATAATAATAATAATAATAATAATTTTTGAATTATTTTAACTGAGAACTGGATTACTCATTTATGGTAATTAAATCATTTGTTTTAAAAAAATATTTTTCTAATAAAAAATCAAAGATATAATTGATTACAATGTAACGAATAATTTATTAACCTAATACTTTCTTGTTTTTATTATACAATTCAAATTATTTCTTTATTTTTAAATATCTCAAAATAAAATTTTGATGGATTTGCCTCAAACGATAAGTTTCTAACGAAAATATTTGTGCCCTAGGTAATTGAGTAGCATATATTACGTATTGGCGTGTAATTACAATTTGCTGTTTTTGTGCAGGCAGCTTAATGCCATATTTATAACTGAACAAACACGAAGGAAACTTTTTGCATTTATACGTTTGCACAGTTGCTTATCATGAGTCGGTCTAATGAATATGCAACATTTCAATCCTAAGAAAATATCAAAGCAAGCCGTATCCGCATAATCTCCGCATCATCACAATAGAATGACAAATCAT